>CM038676.1:664828676-665357050 GCA_021605205.1 Aegilops longissima
AGCGCTTCGAAGACTATGTCTCGGTCATCCGCTTCTCAAACACCCAGAAAGCGAGAACCAAGCGGAGGCGATCGAGTCTTGTGGGGAAAAGTGCAAACCTCTGCAGAGTGTATAAACTAATCATGATTAGCCGTGTCCCCGGTTATGGACAATTTGAGTATCCGTAATTGAATATCATGTGAATCTCAACATGTTACTTCTAAATAAAAGTTATTGGGTTTTGATGAGTACCCTTTTAATTGGGATTGAGGATGTGTCAACCATTCTCAATGTTTAACTACCACCATGATAGTTAAATAAAATTATTCCTTTGATGTAGGGAAAATCAGCTTTATGCAATGTAACAGAGAGCCTTACCACCAGCCAAATATGCATGTAGTATAGGCTTATTCCTTCATTGCTCTTATGTGTTACATTGCCAAAGATATTCCATGTGTGAATTGTTTGGCTGCAACTTTCACGCTTGCAGACTTTTCGCAACGACAGTAAGGTGTTAGGTCGTGGTTCTATACTCGATGATGCCGTTGGAGTTGATGGACTCGCTTATCTTCCAAGCCTTCCACTGTTATCATTAGATGGCCTTAAGCCATATTATTGTAATAAGTTCCTTGTGGACAACGATGTAATAAGTGTGTGATTGCTACTCGCTATAAATCCTTCAAGTCTTGTGTGGTGTCAAGGCATCGATCCAGGATGACACCGAGCATAGAGACTTGATCCATTCGGTCTGGTCGCTCACAGAGAATGGTATCGAGCACACGCCGATCGTAGGACACGACCACTAAGTTAAAGCCATAGATCACTACTCTCTTCCCATTTTCTAACTCCTCATCTTTTCTACTCTTTAGGATGACGGACACGAAGATCAAGTACACCCAACCAGATGAAGGCACACCTTTTGGATTTCACTTGAAGGAAGTCACCAAGTACCGAACATTGGACTACCAAGCTTCACCGGACTTTCAACGCCACTCGCTCAAGAGGAGGCTGGAAGATTCACGCCACGCTCCAGAAGGACATTCGCCCCAATCACCAAGCCTATAGATAGTGTTTTCATTGCACCAACTTGAGTGCAGGAAAGAGCATGGCAGCTCACATCACCATGGGACGATTGGAGAATTTTATCAAGAAGACCTCAAGGACACCATCTACCAGATTTGCGGACGCCGAGATGACAACTGGGACGTCGTCAAGACCAAGAAGGATAGATCCATTGCAGCGTTCATCCAGAGTTAAATCAGCACATTCGACGCCAGAGAACCAAATGTGCAACGACATGTTGGAGTTGCGAAGACAAAGGAAGGATCCTAGAACTGGAAGGAGAAGTAAAGACTACACGCAAGGACTACATGGACGAGATCGTAGCTCGGCAAGACACAATAACGATCTTAAGTATGAGATCAAGAACTCAAGAAGAAGTTGGCGCCAGAATGAAGACCAGATGTCGAATACCCAAGCGACTACATTAACATCGACGACACCGATTCGGATCCAAGTGAACCCGACTTTGAAGACGAAGTTGGAGCAGACATCATGGAGTCTTCCACCGGTTCAAATTAGTAGAAGTCCCCCACATATTAGTAGTATTTCCTCCATGTAAACATTATAGTACACGCACTTTCGCGATAGTTAAATCGTTGTAAGCCCTTGTTTGATTGAATGAAGTGATTTTGTGTGGTTTTGCTCATGTGCATTTGGGTAGTGATTCCCCTTAGACCTCATTCTATTCTAAATTTCTCTTCTTTTCTAAACCCATCGATGCCTCCGAGACGCAACCCGGATTCGCTTTTCCGCCAGAGATCACCCAATTGATCCAGCAGAGAATACCTCGATTCAAACATTGGTGCGTAACCAGGCAACAACAACAACAACAACAACAACCCACCACCACCACCACTGCGGATCATCGACTCGCTTCCTTAGACTGAACCCGCCGGTGTATTCCAAGAGCACCGAGCCGATTGTAGCAGTATGGTGGCTCCGCAAGATAGGAAGGAGCTGACCACCGCAGGATGCACAGATGGTGAAAGAGTGAAGTTTGCAGACACCAGCTTGAAGGACCCGCAGCAAGATGGTGGGAGAATTTCACAGCCACTTACCCGTAGACACCGCCACATGGGATCAGTTTCAAACAAGCCAGACCGCCCATGTATCAGCAGGAGCCATGGCCATGAAGAAGCGTGAGTTTCGCAACTTACGCCAAGGAGGAAGGACTGTTGGCAAGACATGGATGACTTTAGCAAATTAGCACGTTATGCCCCGGATGACGTTGTTCTGACGCCGCTAAACAGAGAAGTTTCTAGAAGGACTGAATGATGAGTTCAGCATGCCATTGATGGTAGCAAGTTTCAACAACTACCAGGAGTTAGTAGAACGAGCCCTCATGATTGAAGGAAAGCAGCAAGAATTGAGAACTGCAAGCGGAAGTATGGACAGGGAAGTATAACTCGAGCCCAGCAGAAGCCTCGTTATACCCCTAAATCAGGAATTCAGTTTCAGATACCCATGGAGGAGGTAATTAGATAACCATAATGGTGGCAAGAATGGGAACGGCAATGGAGGAAGCAATGGACAGAACCGCACCAACCCGTCAACACCATCCAAGGTAGACTGAGTCACATTACTTGCTTTAAGTGCCGCAAGACGGGCACTATGCAAATGATCGCCCGAAGGCCGAATGGAAATGGCAATGGAAGCTCGAAAGAAGCCAAACCCTTTCAACAGGGGACAGGTGAACCACATTGATGTGGAGGAGGTTGAAGATCAGCCCGATGCAGTAATCGGTAAGTTTTTGGTTAAGTCATTTACTGCAGTTGTTCTTTTCGACACTGGTGCATCGCATTCATACATATCAAGGGGATTTGTGGATAAGTACAAGTTACCGACCCAAGCCCTTAGGTCACCCATGCTAGTAACCTCACCCGAGCAGAGTACATGGCTAGTAAATGGTGTGATCGACCGCCACTAAGGATTGGACACTATGTTTTCCCTCGCACCTAATAGTTCGGAATCCCAAGGATTGGATGTGATATTAGGAATGGATTGGTTATCAAAGTATGGAGGAAACATAGATTGTACCACAAGGTCAATTTTGCTCACCACACCGAAGGAAGAAGGATTAGTATGTATCACGGCACGAGCCGAGGAGAGCACAAGTTAATTGCTTATCGTGAGTGGTACAGAAGAAGTACCAGTGGTGAAGGATTATCTGATGTATTTCCTAAGAATTGCGTGAATGCCACCGGATAGAGACATTGAGTTTTTGATCGAGCTGTTGCCGTGAACAGGCCCGATATCGAAGCGATCAGACAGATGCCCGCAAAGGATTTGGCGGAAATCAAGAAGCAGATTAAGGAACTATTGGATAAAGGTTTTATTCGCCCAAGTTCTTCACCTTGGGGATCACCCGCTTTGTTAGTAGAGAAGAAGGATGGATCTTTGAGAATGGTTGTTGATTATCGTGGATTGAATGAAGTAACAATCAAGAACAAGTACCCACTACCTATGATAAATGATCTGTTTGATCGCTTGCAAGGAGCCAAAGTGTTTTCCAAGATCGACTTGCGATCGTGGTACCATCATTGAAGATTCGGGAGCAAGACATACCCAAGACAGCATTTACCACGAGATATGGACTGTATGAGTATACCGTTATGTCATTTGGACCGACTAACGCGCCAGCCTATTTCATGAACCTGATGAACAAAGTGTTTATGGAGTTTTGGATAAATTAAATCGTGGTGTTCATTGATGATATTTTGATTTTCTCAAGAATGAAGAGGAACACAAGGAACATTTGAGATTGGTTTTGGAGAAACCGAGGAACACCAGTTGTATGCCAAGTTCAGCAAATGTGAGTTTTGGCTAAAGGAAGTTGGATTTCTCGGACATGTTATATCCGGAGAAGGGATAGCAGTTGACCCCACAAAAGTTGAGACCAGAACCAAATGGGAAGCACCAACGACAGTTGGAGAGATTCGAGTTTCCTTGGACTCGCAGGATACTACCAAGATTCATTGAGAATTTCTCAAGGATTGCAAAGCCTATGACTGAATTGTTGAAAAAGGAAAACAAATTCATATGGACCGAGGACTGTGAGGCTAGTTTTCAGGAGTTGAAGAAAAGATTGGTTACCTCACCAGTTTTGATATTGCCGGATCGGACTAAGGATTATGAGGTGTATTGCGCACGCTTCACGCCGAGGACTTGGAGCCGTGCTTATGCAGGAAGGAAGAGTTGTTTCAGATGCTTCACGACAACTTAAGCCCCATGAGTTGAATTATGCCACTCATGATTTGGAGTTAGCAGTCACAGCATGCCTTGAAGACGTGGAGACATTTTCTCATTGGAAATCATTGTGAAGTATATACGGATCATAAGAGTTTGAAGTACATCTTCACACGTAAGAATTGAATCTCGAGACAAAGGAGATGGTTAGAACTTATCAAGGATTATGATATGAGATTGCATTATCACCCGGAAAGGCTAATGTCAGAGGCGACGCATTGAGCCGTAAGAGCCATGTCAATACCCTAATGATGGGAGGAATACCCAATGAGTTAGCCGAGGACCTTCGAGAACTATGTTTGGAAATAGTTCCGAGAGGCTATGTAGCAGCATTGGAGATTCAATGACACTAATGGACAAAATCGAGAAGCCCAAAAGGCGATAAGGAAGTTGCCTCCATAAAGGAGAAAATGGGCAAAGGAAAAGCTAAAGGATTTCGTGAGGATGAGCACGATACCCTATGGTTTGAAGACCGTGTTTATGTGCCCAATGACCCAGAGATCAGGAAGTTGATTTTGCAAGAAGCCCATGATTCACCCTATTCGATTCACCCAGGAAATACCAAGATGTATTTGGATTTGAAGAATATTTTCTGGTGGACCGGAATGAAGAAGGATATTGCGGAGTATGTAGCAATTTGCGATGTATGTCAGAAAGTAAAGGCAGAGCATCAGAAGCCAGCAGGATTGTTACAACCGTTGCCGATACCCGAATGGAAGTGGGATAAACTAGGCATGGATTTCATCACAGGTTTGCCAAAGACTCGCTCAGATATGACTCGATTTGGGTCATAGTCGACCGTTTGACCAAGGTAGCTCATTTCATTCCAAATAAGACTACCTATAGCAGTGCTAAGTTGGCAAAGATATACATGACCAGAATTGTGTGCTTACACGGAGTTCCAAGGAGCATCGATCGATAGAGGAACCCAGTTTACCTCGAAATTTTGGAACCAGTTACACGAAACATTGGGAACCAGACTAGAATTCAATACAGCTTTCCACCCACGCATCGATGGACAGACCGAGAGAGTCAATCAGATTTTGGAGGACATGTTGAGAGCTTGTGCACTAGATTATGGATCTAGTTGGGATGATAATTTGTCAGATGCAGAATTTTCCTACAACAACAGATTACCAAACCAGCTTAAAGATGGCACCTTCGAGGCGCAGATGGAAGAAGGTGCAGGACACCGTTGTCATGGGACTAAACCGAGATCGTCGGTTGTTGGACCAGATTTGATTAAGGAGTCCGAACAGAAAGTTAAGTTAATTCGAGACAGGCTCAAGGTAGCCCAGTCCTGCATGTAAGAGCTATGCCGATTCAAAGCGCAAAGCGATTGAGTATGAGGTTGGAGACAGAGTATATCTTAGAGTATCCCCACTTCGAGGAGTTAAGCGTTTTGGAGTTAAAGGGAAGTTAGCACCCCGTTTCGTTGGACCATATAAGATTTTGCAACGCATGGGAGAAGTTATGTATAAGTTGGAATTGCGGAAGGACTGTCAGAGTTCATGACGTATTCCATGTTTCTCGATTGAAGAAATGTCACCCGAGATGGCAGAGGTACCGTTAAGAGATACAAGACCACTTGGAAGCAATTCAGTTGAAGGATGACTTGACATATGAGGAAAAACCGGTTAAGATTCTCAATTTTGCCAGCAGAGTTACCCGCAGCAAGGTTATCAAGTTTTGCAAAGTGCAGTGGAGCCACCACACTGAGGATGAAGCCACCTGGGAAAGAGAGGAAGTTTTGCTCAGGACCACCTCACCTATTTTCTAGTTAACCCGAATCTCGAGGGCTAGATTCATCTTAAGGGTAGGTTTGTAACATCCCAAATTTTCAATTTGGAATGTTATACATTAGGTCATCATGCATATCATAATTTTCTCGCATTTTCCGATCCTAGAAAATTTCACGCAACTCAAGGACCCTCGGAGAGAGTTGGAAGTTTCATAATTTTCATATTTGGGATTTCTCAAATTTGAAAATAGGATCATTTGGATTTATTTAAATTATCTTCATAAAGTTTTTCCTATAAAAATTTTAAGAGAGGGAATAATATGACTTTCCCAACATTTAGGAAAAACGAAGGTATTATAAATAAATCAAATTTGGCTTTTGAAGATTTATTTTGCTTAGGCAAAAAATGAGCATTTTAAAAATATATGCATGTTTGCTGTTTTAAAGTTCATTTTGTTCGACTCATTTTAGGAGTCGGGAAAATTATTTTATTAAAATCGGAGTTCATTTGGTTTTTTTAATTGTTTGGTTTAATTTTAAAAAAATCGCTTCCGGCCGAGGCCCAGCCTGCCCACCGCCTGCCCACCTCCCTCTCCCTCCCTGATCTCCCGCTCGCCGCCGCCCGAGTCCCGCTCGGGGGACGACGCCGCCGCCGCCCGGCTTGCCCTTCCCAAGCCACCCGCCCCCTCTTAAATACCCGGCCCCCCCTCCTCTCTCTCATCCCATGCCGCCCGCCTCACCCGACCCCGCCACCCGCCACCCGCCTTGCCGCCGCCGCCGCCGCCGCCTCGCCCCCCTCGCCGACCCGCCGCCCTCGCCACCCCCCGAGCCCCGGCGAAGACCACCGGAGGTAGCCGCCGCCCCGATCCGGTTTTCCCGATCCGGTTTTTTTTTAGAAAAACCCGATCCGGTTTTTCTCGTGATATTCGGTTTTTTTTCAAAACCCTAGATGGTTTTATTTATTTTTTCGTTTTTCTTATTTAACGAACGTTCACCGAAACCGTTCGTTCCAATGAACGTGTTCGTTGGATTAGTTCTGTTAACGAGCGTCCGTTATTTAATCCGTTCGTCGTTTTTTTTTTAAAACCGGAATTAATCCGTTATTTTTCTGATTCGATTTCCGATCCGATTTTCAAATCTGTTTTATTTCTTGCTCGTTTATCGGAATCAGGTGATTCAAGCGCCTGGAGTTTCGTAACGAAACCGCCGTTCCGACTAACCTACTTACACAGAGTTTTGCTACTGTAAAATTTTGACCTAGTTTCAGATTGCTAAACCGAGTCGTTCTCTCTCGAGTTTCGACTTTCGATGCTTTATTGACTCGATTCTTTTGCAACCAGGGTTCTTAAGTTGAACTCTCTGGTTAGATCTTTTATTCGAGATTTCCCCGTGCATTAGATGAGTACTTATTGTATGCTTGTTGTTTGTCTGCGTTAGATCACCCGGAGTGCGCCGCTTGTTACTTCGAATCTCTAGGTCTCGCGGATCATCAGCAAGGCAAGTAACACTTGATCATACCTTTTCTACTACCCAGTTTTTATGCATTAGATCAACTCTCAAACACTTGCATGTTTAGGACCTAATTAAATTGTGGGATTGGGAAGTAGATTGAGGTAGTACCTATTACCTGTTTTACTTATGAAACCTTGGGAGTTACTTCTACGTTTACTTATTATGCCATGCTATGCTAGTAGACGTGGATTGGGTGAGTGAATATCCATGACAGATGTGAGATTGTTAATTAATGGTTTATCTAAGGTGGCAACCTAAACACACATCTGGGTGGATTGAGGCACCTGGTTTCTATCAGACTTGCTCAGATTTCTTGGACCGCCACCTGTGCTCTAAGGGATCATAAGATTATTCAAACTGAAACTTCCGTGTGCAGCCACAAGCCAATTATGGGCTCTGGCGTAGTTGACTAAGTCGTGCGAACTCTTACGGGTAGGCTAGCTGATGTAGGGGATGTAGGTTGGTACGGTCTACCCACATGTAAGGTGCTAGCGCTTCTGAAAGACTATGTCTCGGTCATCCGCTTCTCAAACACCTGTAGTGCTAGAACCAAGCGGAGGCGATCGAGTCTTGTGGGGAAAAGTCATAAACCTCTGCAGAGTGTATAAACTAATCATGATTAGCCGTGTCCCCGGTTATGGACAATTTGAGTATCTGGTAATTGAATATCATGTGAATCTCAACATGTTACTTCTAAATAAAAGTTATTGGGTTTTGATGAGTACCTTTTTAATTGGGATTGAGGATGTTGTCAACCATTCTCAATGTTTAACTACCACCATGATAGTTAAATAAAATTATTCCTTTGATGTAGGGAAAAATCAGCTTTATGCAAATGTAACCGTAGAGCCTTACCACCAGCCAAATATGCATGTAGTATAGGCTTATTCCTTCATTGCTCTTATGTGTTACATTGCCAGATATTCCATGTCTTGACCCATTTTGGGCTGCAACTTGCACGCTATGGACTTTTCGACGACAGTAAGGTGTTAGGTCGTGGTTCTATACTCAGTGATGCCGTTGGAGTTGATGGACTCGCTTATCTTCCAAGCCTTACGCTATTATCATTAGATGGCCTTAAGCCATATTATTGTAATAAGTTCCCTTGTGGACAACGATGTAATAAGTGTGTGATTGCTACTCGCTATAAATCCTTCGGCATCTTGTGTGGTGTCAAGATTATCGATCCGTGGATGACATCGAGCACGAGACTTGATCCATTCGGGTCTGGTCGCTACATGATGTGAGACTATCTTCTCCCTTTTTGTCTTCTCCACAACCACCATTCTATTCCACCTATAGTGCTATGTCCATGGCTCATGCTCATGTATTGTGTGAAGATTGAAAAAAAATTTGAAAATGTTAAAGTATGAAACAATTGCTTGGCTTGTCATCGGGGTTTTGCATTATTTAAATACTTTGTGTGGTGAAGATAGAGCATAGCCAAACTATATGATTTTGTAGGGATAACTTTCTTTGGTCATGTTATTTTGAGAAGACATAATTGCTTCGTTAGTATTCTTGAAGTATTATTATTTTTATGTCAATATGAACTTTTGTGAATCTTTCGGATCTGAATATTCATATCACAAGTAAGAAGAATTACAATGAAATTATGCAAACTAGCATTCCACATCAAAAATTATCTTCTTTATCATTTACCTACTCGAGGATGAGCAGGAATTAAGCTTGGGGATGCTTGATACGTCTCCAACGTATCTATAATTTTTGATTGCTCCATGCTATATTATCTACTGTTTTCGGCAATATTGGGCTTTATTTTCCACTTTTATATTACTTTTGGGACTAACCTATTAACCGGAGGCCCAGCCCAGATTTGCTGTTTTTGCCTATTTCAGTATTTCGAGGAAAAGGAATATCAAACAGAGTCAAAACGGAACGAAATCAACTGGAGAAATTTTTGGAAGGAAAGCCACCCGATGGACTTGGAGTGCACGTCAGGAAAGAAGGGAGGTGCTCACGAGGGTGGGGGGCATGCCCACCCCCCTAGGGCGCGCCCCCTGCCTCGTGGCCCCCCCTTCGGTCCACCGACGTACTTCTTTCACCCATATATACCTACGTATCGTAAAACTTCCAGAACAGAGATTAGATCGGGAGTTCCGCCGCCGGCAAAACCTCCAGAGCCACCAAAAACCAATCGGGACCCTGTTCCGGCACCCTGCCGGAGGGGGGAACCCTCACATGTGGCCATCTTCATCATCCCGGCGCTCTCCATGACGAGGAGGGAGTAGTTCACCCTCGGGGCTGAGGGTATGTACCAGTAGCTATGTGTTTGATCTCTCTCTCTCTCTCTCTCTCTCTCTCTCTCTCTCTCTCTCTCTCTCTCTCTCTCTCTCTCTCGTGTTCTTGATTTGGCACGATCTTGATGTATCGCGAGCTTTGCTATTATAGTTGGATCTTATGTTTCTTCTCCCCCTCTACTCTCTTGTAATGGATCGAGTTTTCCCTTTGAAGTTATCTTATCGGATTGGGTCTTTAAAGATTTGAGAACACTTGATGTATGTCTTGCCGTGCGTATCTGTGGTGACAATGGGATATCACGTGACTCACTTGATGTATGTTTTGGTGATCAACTTGCGGGTTCCGCCCATGAACCTATGCATAGGGGTTGGCACACGTTTTCGTCGTGATTCTCCGGTAGAAACTTTGGGGCACTCTTTGAGGTTCTATGTGTTGGTTTGAATAGATGAACTGAGATTGTGTGATGCATATCGTATAATCATACCCACGGATACTTGAGGTGACAATGGAGTATCTAGGTGACATTAGGTTTTTGGTTGATTTGTGTATTAAGGTGTTATTTTAGTATGAACTCTAGGGTTGTTTGTGGCACTTATAGGAATAGCCCAACGGATTGATTGGAAAGAATAACTTTGAGGTGGTTTCGTACCCTACCATAATCTCTTCGTTTGTTCTCCGATATTAGTGACTTTGGAGTGACTCTTTGTTGCATGTTGAGGGAGAGTTATGTGATCCAATTATGTTATTATTGTTGAGAGAACTTGCACTAGCGAAAGTATGAACCCTAGGCCTTGTTTCCTAGCATTGCAATACCGTTTACGCTCACTTTTACCACTTGTTACCTTGCTGTTTTTATATTTTCAGTTTACAAATACCTATATCTACCATCCATATTGCACTTGTATCACCATCTCTTCGCCGAACTAGTGCACCTATACAATTTACCATTGTATTGGGTGTGTTGGGGACACAAGAGACTCTTTGTTATTTGGTTGCAGGGTTGCTTGAGAGATACCATCTTCATCCTACGCCTCCCACGGATTGATAAACCTTAGGTCATCCACTTGAGGGAAATTTGCTACTGTCCTACAAACCTGTGCACTTGTAGGCCCAACAACGTCTACAAGAAGAAGGTTGCGTAGTAGACATCATACCACTTACAATAGCTACAAATTTGTGATTGATTTGAACTTATTGTTCATGTTTTTCTTCAAAAAAGATCAATTTATCCATTGGTCATGGATCTCAAATAACTAATCTATATATTTGTTATGTTGGTCGTTGGATCCTCTAACTAGTTCACCATGTCATTCAAGAACTAATTAGCCACATCCTTCAACATTGATTTGCATGATGAGGATATTGTTGTCAATAACATTATTCTATCAGCCATGCTACACAAGTTTCACTATGAGACTACTCTGGCCAAGAATGGGAAAGAAGACGTCAATCTTGAGGATGCCTATTGTCATGATAATGATGATATTGTTGAATACACTTATGCGTTGGGAGCAAAGCATGGTAATGGAAGCCCACAGAAGTGGAGTGTGGTCGGCCTCACAAGTGGGGTGCGTCCCCCGTACCATTTTCTTAGCTTGGAACACGAGGCTTTATATGTCACATGCAGGGTTTCACCTATAATACCTGTATCCCTTCGGCAATCCTGTACCTCGAGACGAATTGATATTTCCATTCAGTGTATTATGTCGCGCAGACTGAACTGGAAAAGGACTTTGTTTGTTCCATGCAACAAAATCCTATGTCAAATGAGCATTCATGGTGATCCGAGAAATTCTTTCAGGATCAAAAGGCAAGAAACTACTAATAATGAAAAGTTCATCCCATTATGCCAAAGAGAAGTCAGTGAGCTCATCAACTTTGTTCAAAATAACATGTGTCTTCCTAGTCTGTATCTCGCCCATCAGACTATTAGTGAACCAATGATCATCTCATACGTTAATTTTTGTAGATGACCCAACTCTCAAAATATGACCTATTTTGAAAGCATGTATATTTTCTTAATATCCTATTAGCAATAGACTTGAAGTTCTCTACAGTGTTAAGATAGGAAATATAAGTTTCAACAATTTCTCAACCGAATGTACAAATATGGTAGTTAAAACATTTGTGGTTCAAGGATTAGTCACTGTTGTGGTGGGTATTTGCATTCAAGACGATGACACACGCCGCATAGGACGCTACCAAGGACCCAACCATGGTCGACACATCCACAACACAAAAATTCGTGAGGGGTGAAAGGAGGAGGGAGGTTTAGTGCATGTCATATGCATTTGGATCTGGAGGTCCCTATCCACACAAGCCTTAGGCAAAGTTGCAGATGATGTCCTGCCCAACGAGATTGAAACCGCAACCGACACCCATATTTTCAATGTGTTCCTCCTTTATCTTCCCTACATCACCAATTCCATGGCCTAACAACACTTTGATCAAAGTTCAAGAGATTCTGTGGAAAATTATCAGTCCGTGTGTAGCAAAATCTCTTATATATTGTTGTTATCCAAAGTACAACATTTCCATTTGACATTTTCTTGATGTTCTTTTTATCCCCATGTATGTGATCTAGGATTTCTTATATAAAAATATTTGCTATGTGATCGAAGCCTTTCAAAAACTAAATAGTAGAGACTGACTAAAAAAGTGTATGTACCACTTGCAATAGCTAGAAATTTTGATGAGTGGTTTCAACTTACTGTTCATCTTTTTGTTCAAAAAAATCACTTTCTTAATTGGTCATGGATGACAAATAATTAATCTATATTTTTTTATGTCGATCGTTGGATCCTCTAACTAGTTGATCATGTCATTCAAGCCCTAAATAGCCGCATCATTCATCATTGATTTGCTTGATGAGGATATTGTCGTCAATAACATTATTCTATCAGCGATGCTGCACAAGTTTCACTATGAGACTACTCTAGCCAAGAATGGGAAAGAAGACGTCAATCTTGAGGATGTCTATAGTGGTGATAATGATACTATTGTTGAACACACTTATGTGTTGGGAGAAAAGCATAGTAATGGACGCCCACATAAGTGGGGTGCGGCCGGCCTCATAAGGTTGTGATGTCTGCCAATGGACGAGGTGCTTCCTATACATTGACCAAGAGAGGGCATGGGAGACCAAGGAAGAGACAGACAGTTGGCTCGTCAGAAGCTTATTTTCAGAATGGAGACGACACTATGACTATGAGACCACCCCCCCCCCCCAAGTTGATTTATCGACGCCAAAGAGATGCACGGGAGGCCAAGAAAGGAGCCAGAAGCAACATCAACGAGTATCAAGAGAGCGCCTAGGTGGCCGATAAAGGACCAACAATCACTAGCAGACTCTTCTCCAATTGGGTCCAACTAAATAAATAAATAATGCAGGTAGTAATGGCCCGAGTGAAAAAAGAGCCGATTATTTTGTATACACCTTTGAAACTTGATGTGCGTGGTTGAATTGAGATTTGAGTTAGCTTGGTGGTGAATCTTATCCTTGTAAGTGTTCTTATTGAGTTCCTCTCCCCTTTGTTCCCCATGTCGTGTTCTACCTCTAATCCAGCTCCAATCACGATGATCGGGGCATACCTATAGCTCCCCCCATGTCATTTTCTTACCTTGAAACACGAGGCATTATAAGTCACATGCTGGGTTTCACCTATAAGACCCGTATCCCTTCGACCCTCCTTGACCTCAAGACGAATGTATATGCCCATTCAGTGTAATACGTCGAGCAAACTGAAGTGAAAAATGACTTTATTTTGTGCCATGCAACAAAATCCTATGTTAAATGATCATTCAGGATGATTCTCACAAAATATTCAGGATCAAAAGGCAACAAACTACTAATAATGAAAACTTTATCCCATTATGTCAGAGAAGAGTCAGTGAGCTCACCAATTTGTTTCAAAATAACATGCGTCTTCCTAAGCTATATCTTCCCTGTCGGACTATCTGTGACCGAGCGATCATCACATATGTTGATTCTTGTAGCTGACCCAACTCTCCAAATAAGACATATTTTGAAAGAATGTATATTCTATTAAGATCTTATTTAGCAACAGTCTTGAACTTCTCTGTAGTCTGACATATGTTAAGACAGGAAATATAAGTTTCAACAATTTCTCAACCGACTTGACAAATATGGTAGTCGAAAGGTTTGTGGTTCAAGGATTAGTCACTATTGTGGTGGGTATTGCAGACAAGACGGTGACAAACACCATATAGGACGCTGACAAGGACCCAACCATGGTCGACACATCCACCACAGATAAATCCCTGGTGGGGGAAAAGAATAGGGAGTTGTAGTGCATGGCATATGCATTTGGATCTGTAGGTCCCTATCCACACAAGCCTTAGGCAAAGTTGCAGGCGATGTCCTACCCAACGTGATTGAGACCGCAACTGACACCCATATTTTTAATGTGTTACTCCTTCATCTTCCCTTCATCACCAATTCCATGGCCTAACTATACTTTGACCGTAGTTCAAGAGATTCTATGGGAAATTATCCATCCATGTGTAGAAAAATCTCTTATACATTGTTGTTATCCAAAGTATAAAATTTCCTTTTTACTTTTTCTCGATGTTCTTCTTATCTGCATGCATGTGATCAGGGATTTCTTATATAAAAATATTTTTATGTGATCGAACCATTTCATAAACTACATAGTAGATACTGACTAAGAAAGTGCGTGTACCACTTGAAGTAGCTACGAATTTTGATGATTGATTTCAACTTATAGTTCATGTTTTTGTTCAAAAAATCAGTTTATTAATTGGTCATCGATGATAAATAACTAATCTATATATTATTTATGTTGGTCGTTGGATCCTCTAACTAGTTGATCATGTCACTCAAGACCTAAATAACCACATCCTTCATCATTGCGTTACTTGATGAGGATATTGTCGTCAATAACATTAT
This sequence comes from Aegilops longissima, assembly GCA_021605205.1. Taxonomy (NCBI): domain Eukaryota; kingdom Viridiplantae; phylum Streptophyta; class Magnoliopsida; order Poales; family Poaceae; genus Aegilops; species Aegilops longissima. The sequence goes on from CM038676.1 coordinate 664,843,409, forward strand.
TCTACCAATGATGATGCACAAGTTTCACTATGAGACTACTCTGGCCAAGAATGGGAACGAAGGCGTCGATCTTGAGGATGTCTATAGTGGTGATAATGATGATATTGTTGAATACACCTATGTGTTGGGAGCAAAGAATGGTATTGGATGCTCACATAAGTGGGGAGCGACCGGCCTCATAAGGTTGTGATGTCAGCCAATGGAGGAGGTGCTTCCTCTCCATTGACCAGGAGAGGGCATGGGAGACCAAGGAAGAGACACATTGTTGGCTCATTAGAAGCTTCTTTTCAGAATGGAAATGATACTATGACTATGAGAACCCCCCCACCCGCTAGTCATTTCTCGACGCCAAAGAGATGCATGGGAGTCCAAGAGAGGAGCCAAAAGTAACATGAACGAGTATCAAGAGATGGCCTGCGAGACCGATAAAGGACCAACACTAACTAGTAGACTCTTCCCCAATTGGGTCCAAAAAAATAAAAAATGCGAGTAGTAAAGGCCCGAGTGAAAAAGGGCCGATTATTTTGTATACACCTTTGAAACTTGACTTGCGCGGTTGACTTGAGATTTGAGTTAGCTTGGTGGTGAATCTTGTCCTTGTGAGTGTTCTTATTGAGTCCCCCTCCCCTTTGTTCACCATTCATGTTTTACCTCTAATCCACCTCCAATCGTGATGATCGAGGCACACTGATAGCTCCCTCATATCATTTTCTTAGCTTCGAACACGAAGCATTATATGTCACATGCAGGGTTTCACCTATAAGACTCGTATCCCTTCGACTCTCCTTGACCTCAGGACAAATTGACATTCCCATGCAGTGTAACATGTCGAGCAAACTGAAGTGGAAAAGGACTTTGTTTTGTGCCACGCAACAAAATCCTATGTCAAATGATCATCCAAGGTGATTCTCAAAATTCGTTTAGGATTAAAAGGCAAGAAACTAATAATAATGAGAACTTCATCCCTTTATGTCAAAGAAGATTCAATGAGCCCATCAACTTTGTTCAAAATAACATGCGTCTTCCTAGTCTATATCTTCCCCGTCGGACTATCTATGACCCAATGATCATCTCATATGTTGATTCTTGTAGCTGACCAACTCTCCAAATATGACCTATTTTGAAATCATGTATTCTATTAAGATCCTATTTAGCAATACTCTTGAAGTTCTCTGTAACCTGACATATGTTAAGATAGGAAATATGAGTTTCAACAATTTCTCAACCGAATGTACAAATATGGTATTTTAAACGTTTGTGGTTCAAGGAGTAGTCACTGCATGTGATCTAGGATTTCTTATATAAAAATATTTGTTATGTGATCGAAGCATTTCATAAACTACATAGTAGATACTAACTAAGTGTGTGTACCACTTGCAATAGCTACAAATTTTGATGATGGATTCAACTTATTGTTCATGTTTTTGTCCAAAAAAATTCAGTTTATTAATTGGTCATGGATCACAAAGAGCTAATATATATAATTTTTTTATGTTGTTCGTTGGATCCTCTAACTAGCTTATCATGTCATTCAAGACCTAAATAGTCACATACTTCATCATTGCTTTGCTTGATGAGGATATTGTCGTTCATAACATTATTCTAGCAGCGATGCTGCACAAGTTTCACTATGAGACTACTTTGGCCCAGAGTGGGAAAGAAGACGTCCATCTTGTTTTCTCGTATAAGAACATGCCGATAATGATTTCCCCGATGCACGTAATACCTTAGTTAATTAATTCCCCCTTATTTTGGATTATTTTGTGGGTTACACACTTGACACATAGGCATTGCGAGCCACTAGTGTGAAGATTGTTTGTGTATCATCTGATTTTCATGTGATGGAGAGGTTCATGAGTGTTGGTGTTGAAGTGTATGTGCCCAAACCAATCAAGTTCGTGAAATACATCTGTTTTTCCTGCCATAATGAAACCAAGAATTAATTTGCACGATCTATGATCTTGATATGAACTGCCACCCGCACATCGCTAACTGCAAATTATACAAGGAACTAATTTTAATCATGTAAGGCTCGAGATGGATATACTCCCTATATATGCTAGCTGCGATTGAGGCAGATAGACATGCCATAATCGGCAAGCTTTGGCGCAATTTATTTTTCCAAAAACCTGAAAAATACTTTGATACTCCATAGCATTTAATCGCAAAAGATATGCCAGCCAACACAATATTTGATTTTCCCTGGCTGAATTAGAAAGCGGTGCAATATCGATATTTGCATGTGTGAAGCAACCTGATTATGAATGAACAGCAGAGATCAAGCGGCCACTCCTATAAATACCCCTGTACCTTGGCTGGGTACAAGGCACACACCAACACCAAAGACCCAAGTAGCAAGTAACAGAGCAATAGCAGCCGTACTAGTTTCAGTCATAAGCTCAAAGGTTCACAGCCACTCTCGCCCCTTGTCTGTTCGTGTATCTTCCACTAGTTTTCCCTCCATACATGCCTAAAAGATTGATCAAGATTGTTCAAGGCGTTGCCTAAACATCAGAAGCTAGTGCGCTTTGTTCAGTTTTGATCTATGCATTAATGCATAGCACACGTTCTGGTTGTTGTTGGCAGACATGTATAGACATCTTTTTTTTTCATTTCATCCTTTTGCTTCTTTCAAGGATTTCTTTGTTGTGCTAAGGCTAGTCATCCTCGTGCTATTTTCGGTGCTACATGTTGCAGTTTTTTGTGTGTGGAGAAATTATCCATTCAACTGTAGAAGAATCTCTGTCATTGTTGTAATCGATCCAAATTAAGCACACCATTTCTTTATGATTGTTTTCTTGATGTTCTTTTTGTCCTCGAAATATGCAATCTACGAATTTGTTTCTCCTTCTGTTTCGCTGATGAAACATTCGATAAAACTAGTAGATAGTACTGCATATTAATTATGAAACTTGACCATCTCAGGTGAGATCTATGAAACGTGTGCTCATCTTCCAGATGATTTGTAACCGATCAGTTTGCAACTAAAATGCACAACCTTGCACTATGATTTACTAACTATTAAGATTATGATTTTCAAATCAATTATTCTTGTAACAATCTCCTTGGAAATATTAGCTAGGTGTGCATCAGAAATAACTAATCTCCTTATTAATTCTTTTTGCGGTCATTTTAGCTAGCTGATCATGGCATCATCCCTCAAGGCACTGCTTGTTGAGGATATTACGGTTGACAACATGATTCTCTCCTTCATGCTGCGCAGATTTCACTATGAGGTCACCCTGGCTAAGAATGGGAAAGAAGTTGTTGATATGTTCCTTGAGAGTAACAAGTTTGACATTGTTCTGTGTAATAAGGACATGCCCATAATGGTCGGTCCAGAGGTATGTACGTACTTGAGGTAATTTCCGTTTTCTTTCTTTTCCTTTTTCCTTCAACATAACATATATTGGATGGTCACCTCATCAACATGTTTACATGTTACTCCAAATGCAGTCATGAAGAATAGAGCTATGGGATCCACTGTTGTAAAGATCGTCAGGGTGTCCGCTAATGATAACGCCATGGAGGCGCTCATGAGTGTCGGTGCTGATGACTTTGTGCCCAAACCAATTAGTCTTGAGGTTCTCGAGCCTATGATTCTGGAGGTCATGAACAGGAAAAACAATTAGTGACGCTTGCTCGATCCAGCCATGGAGGAAGAAATTAAGCTAACTCATATACTATGAATCTTTGCAAGGTTTGCTATGCATTATATTATTATTGTGTTGTCATTTTATTTTCGAGGTCAATCAAAAAGGCTAACAATAATTAGATCATTGGGATCGATGTAATATGTAACCTTTTTGAATTTAGTCTATTACTACTCATTAATTTTTGCTTCAAGATGTGTTACATATGCATTTGTTTCAGTGGCAAGTTATTCAACTCTTAATTAATTTGATAATTTCACGGTTTGAATATCTTTTATTGGCATGGTACGCCTAACTAACAATACCTGTAAATCTTAACATGTCGCATGCATCCACATAATTTCTTTCTTGAAATATGAAAAAAATTATATGCATGGCTCATTTAATCATCAAAGATACGCCAGCCAATATTTGATTTTCCCTAATAAAATTAAAAAAAGGTGGAGGTTGATATTGACAAAGGTGATTTCAAATGGACCGTGGGCATCAACCTTCCATCCCAACAAATACATACCTAATAGAAGGAAGCAACCCACCTCCATAAGCTGAAGGTTCGCAATTCCCTCCTCATCTACCAAAACCGGGAGATATTTCAAAATGGGTAGGCATACGTATAACTATTCCTTACTTTTTATTCTGACTTTCTTTTCAGTTTTCTGTCCCATCATGTGCCATTAGGTAGCATTATTGTCTTCGTGCATGGACATAAATCTAGATTGTTAGAGCATCTACGACCAGACTTGGCAGTTCCACCCCCCTAAACGTCTGCGGGCGCGTCCAGATGCGTCCCCATACAACGCCGAATGGCACCTCATTTGTCCTCCCTGACAGCCAAGCCCCTCATATCTAAACTCTCAAAATCCATGCACCTCCGTCATATAGCACAAATTCAATAGTTCAATAATGCAAACAAAGCGGAAAAAAAATAACCACAATGCAACAATCAACACATGCCAAAATGAAATACAACAATTCATAGATAGGTGATTCAAGAATGAGCCATTTAGCACTCATAGTTGCGTTCTATTTGTGCGCATTGATCTCCTTTTTCGTTGCCTCAAGCCACTTCTTGCCTTTCGGATCCAAGAGGATAGCGTGGGCCAACATGATCCTCAAATCATCCGTGTCCCGAGCCGGTTGCGATCTTCTTTCTTGTGCTCCCATTTCACATATGCCTCATGCTTCTCCAAGTCCATCTCCTTCCACTCAAGCTGAACGTGTTGCTTACCCATTCCCAGTCCAATCCATCCTCTCTTTTTGAAAATCCAAGAATAGCTTGTACCTCTCCTCGGTGAAAAAATGCCCATCCATGTGGCGGACATTTCGCTCGCAGTAGCATCATGCACGGTCCTGCCCTTCTCCCACTTGTTTCCCGTCACTTCGTGGTTCCTCTTTGGCACGGTGGCTTATCCCTGCCCCTCAACCTTCATCAGCCAATCCAATGGAGTGCTGGGAGGTTGAGCAACTTCTTGTTGTCATTCTTGAGGTCATCAATGATTTTTTTGCCACTTTGGTTTCCCATTCAATTTCAATCAATAATGTCACATAGTGAATGTCTTCCCCTTATTTTGTTGGTATAAAGTGGAAGCCATCCCATATAGCAAACATGAGTCACTCATGAGAATGCAACAAACAAAGATAACAATGCAAATGATGATAAAACGAATCAAGTCAACTTACACGACTCTTGATTTCAACGCCACTTTAGTTCCGGCCAACCACGTAAGAATAGTAGATGCAAAACTTGTTCACACTCTCTTGGATAATGGACCATCTATGTTGGAGACAAGCCTCATTACTTGTGGTGTGGACAGGCAAAGACTCCATATATACCTTATGTTCATGGTAAGGCTTGTGGATATTTTCCCAATACTTGTTTCCCTTTTGCTCGGTTCCACATATAGGGTCCATGTTGTGGCCAACCAAGATTCATACAACAAATCATCGCATGGATTGAGAATGTTAGACCTATTTCCTTGAGTATCTTCTTCTTGTTGTTAAGAGTTGTCGATGTTTTCCCAATATCATACATAGAAGAGTAGGTATACTCCAAGTCATAATGCATAGGCTCTTAACCGTTATTGATCATGTCCATCAAGATAGCCTCCTAAAATGATCATGATCACAAATAAACTAATGGCATCCAACAAAAACATTAAGTGGCTTACGCAACAAATTGATTCAATTACAACTGATCGAATGGCATACGCAACAAATGAGCGAATCAATACAATGTGTGGCAAAACAAATATTGTGTCCTCCTTCACAATGATTGGTCCTGATGTGCGTACTACCTTAGTCAATTAATGCCCCTTTCTTATTGGATTATTTTGTGGGTTACACACTTGACACATAGGCGATGGGAGCCATTGGTGTGAAGATTGTTGGATTGTCATCTTATTTTCATGCGATGGAGGAGTTCATGAGTGTTGGTGTTGAAGTGTTTGTGCCCAAACCAATAAAGCTCGTGATTATCGGGCTTATGATCCAAGAGGTCGTCGATAGAACAAGTCTTGCATGCCATGAATGGTCTAGCGCAATCTGGCCTGCTTTGCTTGAGTGAGAAATGGAGAGAATGGTTAATGTCCCGCGAGGTCATATATGCATGTTTTATGAATTTGATCTGCATTACATAATGTTGTTTTGTTTCACTTTACTGTACTATTGTAGTTTAATTCTGAGGTCCATATTAACGGATGGTCGTCATTAGCAAGAAGAATAAGCATAGAATCTATCAATAATTACAATAATGGGATCAATGTAATATGTAGCTATTCCAATTTGTATCTAGTTGTTTTCATTAATTCATCCAACATGTGGCATTCATTCATGTCTGAGCCTGGGATCATCCGCACTCGATGAACAGTAAATTCAAAAATATTAGTAAAGAAATTGAAAAATTATGAATCTTTTGCCATCAAAGATGCTCAGGTGCATAAGGAGCATGCAAATATTTGTGGTGTTTGGACATTCGAGGAGGTCGTGCCAAAAAACAAAAATAATTGAGACCAAATAGTGTTTTTCAAAGTTTCTTTCACGGCCAATTATTTTCCAAGATGCCCCCGATTGTCCAAACTACACGGAATTTTGCATGTGTGTTGCGCATTCAAGCATATTTGATGCCAAAATATTTCACATTCTTTTCGTATTTTATTTGAATTTGCTATTCATGCCCGGGTGCAGATGAGCCCCAACACCGAATCGTCATTTGCCAACATGTGGGCTTTAACGTGACCTACATTTACTGATATCCCACTTGAAACTGGTTGAGATGCATGTTAGTTAACCTTCTAGAGGCTTTCCCATAACGAACACTCTATTAAGATCCCATTATTTACAGAAGTTTGTGGTTTAGCCTTTGATACACTTGCACGGTGGTTTATTACATTATAAATTTCTTGTTCCAGATATGATTTACTTACATGTGATGAGTCATATTAACCACACCCTATGATTGGCCATATTTTTTTTGTAGAAGTGCAAGAGACATTTTTACAATATAAAAATAAAAATTCATAGCCAAAAACAAGGGCATTATAAAGTTTGTTTGTGATACAATGTTTGAATGGTGTGGGTTAAATGCTTTCTGACTAAGGTTTGTAAAGATTTTTTTTAAATACGACAATGGCAAACATGTTGTAGGAACGAGTGGTCTACATGTGTGACCGCACAAACATTTCCATGAACAAAATGATATTTACAAATGCAATACTTACCGCAGCATTATTATGTGTTGTCCATGCCTGCAAGGGCGAATGGGTACAGAGTTACTGGGTGAAAGTGAACCTAATAGAATCCATAGAAATCCTTCACTATTTTGCTCTTTATGAAAACTCATAAGTAGAAATTACACCATAAAAACACAACTAATGTCAGTAGCATGATCATGCATGTGATCTTTTATGCACCCTTCTTTGGTTACATATGCAATTTACTATGTGTATTACTAGGTTGTTTTCTTGGTTATCATTTAGATGTTCTAGAGATAAAAAAAAATTGATGATCCATCGTAATATAATTCACTATGATTATGACTAAGATGAACGTGTCTTACTAAAAAGTACTTGTACGTAGGTTTCATATGTCTGCATAACTGGTGGTTTTGGTTTTGGAAATAATCTGTGCCTTATAGGCTATATTCGTAGTTTATTATTAAGTTACGCCGGTATGCGCGGTAAACAAATTGATGTGCAATTTATAAGCTAAATTATAAATTTTAGACAATATTGGTCCATTACCATTCATACATCTATATAGCATTAAGAACCCAATGCGAGTATAGACACTAATATATAGTGTAAGGCATAAGTTTAGATAAGAAGTACGAGTTTCCATGGTTTCTCCTTTGACGGTATTAACATGGCGGTAACTACATTTATCAAGTTTGTGGTTGTGCTCTAGATTGCGCAAAGTAAGTTTAAACAGTGCGAGCGAAGCAATATCGTTAGCCGGTGAGACAACGTTTGTATGGCGTGGACTAAATTTTCTTGAAAAGGCAAGATCTCTTGAAAGAAAACAACGACATATAAATGGCATATCCATAGAGCTGGTTATTGTAACATCCCAAATTTTCCATTTGGCATGTTATACATAGGTCATCCATGCATACCATATTTATTTGCATTTTCGTTTGCCATCCTCGAAAATCCTAAGCAACTCAAGGACCCTCGGAGAGAGTTGGGGAGTTTTCAATTTTCATATTTGATTTTTATCAAATAGTGAAGACGAGGATATTGGATTTTAATTATTTTTCTCTCCGGAAAAATATTTCATTTAAAATAAATGAGGGGAGATAATATGACTTCTCCAAAATAATTGAAATAACGGAGGAAAAATGTTAAAATCATTATTTGGGTTTTATTTGATTTTATTTGGAATTTTAATTGCCCTAGAAAAATTTGCACGCTTTAAAAAGTTGCATTTTAGGGGCCAAGGAAAGTTCATCTAGTTCTAAATATTTTATTTAGACGGAGAAAACTTATTTTGGAATTTTTAGATTTTTATTTATTTTTCTAGGAATTTTTCTTTCGGCGGAATGATTTAAAAAAAACGGACCCGCGCCCGACTGGGCCAAAGGCCCAGCCGAGCCAGCCTGCCCATGAGCCGCCGCCTTCCCCTCACAGCGCCATGCGTCAGGCACGCACGCCGAGGAGTCCGGGCGGACTCCACCCGGCGCCCTTCCCAAGCCACCGCCCGCCCGCCCTTTATATGTCGCCGCCCGCCCCGCCACCACCCGCCACCACCACCCGCCACCACAGCCGCCCGGAGCCCCGAGCCCCGAGCTGGATTCCCGAGCGCCGGAGCCCAGCGCCGCCGCCGCCGCCTGCCATTGCGTCGCCGCCCTCCCGCCGAGTCGCCGCCGCCCCCGCCGACCCCACCCACTCGAACCCGCTGAGCCGCCCGCCCGCCGGGACGCGCCACGGAGGTACCCGACCCGCCACGTTTTTTAAGAAAACCTTCGTTTTTTTTAAAACCCTAGATCGTTATATATATATATATATATATATATATATATATATATATATATATATATATATCGGTTTATTTTCGCCGGTTTATTTAATTAAGCGAACGTCCGTTCGTTTTAACGAACATAGTCACTGTTTAGGTTCTGTTAACGAACGTTCGTTCTTTTAGCAGTTCGTCGCTTTTTCTTTTAACAGAATTATTCCGCGGTTATTCTGATCGCGATTTCTGATCCAATTTTCAAACCTGTTTAACTTTTCGCTCGTTTATCGGAATCAGGCGATTCAAGCGCCTGGAGTTTCATCTCGAAACCCTCTTTCCGAATAATCAACTCAAACCAGTTTTTATCACTGTAAAATTTGACCCTAGTTCAGATTAGTAAACGGACCCTGTTTCTTTCGCCGTTTGAGTTTTGTTGTTCCGTTTGGTTTGATTGTTTTTGCAAACCGGAGTTCTTAAGTTGAACTCTCCGGTCAACCTCTTTCAGTTGAAGTTTTGTTTGTGCATCTTTGTTGTTTGCTTATGTATGTATTGTTTGCTTGCGATAGAATTCCCAGAGTGCGAAGCGTGTTACTACGAGTCTCTAGGATTCACGGATTGTCAGCAAGGCAAGTAACACTTGATCATATCTTTCCATACCCAGTTTTTATGCATTAGTTTCAACCCTCAAACATTGCATGATTAGGATGTCATTAATTTGTGGGTTGGGAAGTAGATGATGAGGTAGGAACCTATTGCCCTGTTGCTATCAAACCCTTGGGAGTTACTTCTACGTTATGCTTATATTGCCATGCTATGCTCGTAGACGTGCTTTGGGTTTGAGAGATATTCACGACAGATGTGAGATTGTTAATTAATGGTTTACTTTAAGGTGGCAACTTAAATACACATCTGGGTGGATTGAGGCACCTGGGGAACCCAGTGTTGTCTGTTTTTTTGGAAATCCCGGGGTACCCGTGTGATCTTCCTATGGACCGCCGCCCAGGCTAAAAGGGAACTGAGATTATTCATGCTAGAAACTTCCGTGTGCAGCCACAAGCTATTATCGGCTCTAGCATAGTTGAGTAAGTTACGTGAAGCTCTCGAAGAGGTAGATCAGCAGGTAGTGGGTTTTATAGGTTTGGTATGATCTATCCGGAGTAGAGAGTTAATGTTTCTGAAAGACTGTGTCTCGGTCATCCGTCTCTCAAACACCATGCAGTGCGAGAAACCAACGGAGGCGATCGAGTCTTGTCGGGAAAAGTGCGCAAACCTCTGCAGAGTATACAATCTAATCATGGTTAGCCGTGTCCCCGGTTATGGACGATTCTGAGTATCTAGTACTTGAGTATTCACATGTATCTCAACACTCTAAATTAATACTGTAGGGTTGTTAATCACTTTAATTGGGATTGAGTTGGGGTTACACCTTCTCAATGATGTTTCAACCACCATGATAGTTAAATTAAAATTTATTCCTTTGATGTAGGGAAAAATTGGCTTTCCGCAAACTGTAACCGTAGAGCTTTCCACCAGCCAAATATGCATGTAGTGTTAGCATTATTCTGTTATTGCTCTATTGTGTTACATTGCCAGCATATTCCATGTGCTGACCCGTTCTCGGGCTGCAACGTATTATGTTGCAGACTTTTCAGACGAGGAGTAAGGATTGTAGGTCGTTGTCGTGCAGCTTAGTTATGTCGTTGGAGTTGATGGACTCACTTTATCTTCCAAGCCTTCCGCTGTTATCGCATTAGATGGCCTTAAGCCATATTATTATAATAAGTTCTCTTTTGAGACATTCGATGTAATAAGTGTGTGATTGCTACTCTGCTTATAAATCCTTCGAGTACTGTGTGTGTCAGCATTACCGTTCCAGGGATGACACAGAAGCACAGAGACTTGACCATCTGAGGTCGGGTCGCTACAGTTATTATATTCCAATACAAATTATGTGAAACTGACTATCCCAAAGAAGATCAACTTTCACAATTCAAAATATATGTGATCAAATAGGCACCTTCCAATGACAAAAATACAAAGACAACTATAATATTACTCAAATAATTATGTGTCCGCGTTTACGTCTTATTCACACCTATATTTGTTGCATTTGTTGTTAACAATATGCTCTCGTACAGAGATAAAATCAAATTCAGCGTTTCATGTTAATGAAACATTGGGTTTACAATTCTAATGGCAAAATGGCAAAAATTATGCGGCTAAGCTTGTACCATTTCATATTGAAGCATGTGGCAACATAGAAGTAACTGTTCTTCGAGTGTATTAAGTATTATGCTTCTTATGGAAATGATCTGGAAGTGGATCACAATGAGATATTATCACCCTTGCATATATAAGATATATCAGTTTGTGTGAAATCGCGACTGCAGGCAAGAATTCTCAATAGGTGATAGGGACAATATGGGGACTAAGAAAGCAATAAGTTATTACAGGCTTGTGTAAGCAGTGGGGTCCCAGTTGCAACATTCTCAAATCATACATTAGTAAGTTATTAAAGGAATGAAATTTTATTATTTAGGGAACCATTAAATCATGAGCTACAATTGGCTTTCATAATTAGGAGTCTATGAATCAATTGGCAATTGATTATTTTACGTAGCAAGGCACAAGTTCCTCACACAAAAAAGGATAAACATAATGGTTGATATTGTGTAAGAAATAATGAAAACCTAGGAGCATGTCATTTTGGAGAAAGTTAGCCAACTAGATAACATGATGTAACTAAAATGGATTTATGTCATTTTCTGTGATGCACTATATGTAGCTTTAGAGACTATAAAAGAAAAAAATTGTTTGCATTCTTTATAAATTTATACATGTGCAAAGAGATGAAAATAAAAACTATGTTGAAAAATTGCAATAAAAATTCAAGCATACAAAAGAAGCAACATTGGGGCGTGGAGTATGTGATCCCGGGCTCCAGTGATTTCGGATGAACAGTAAAATCTGAAAAAATAGTAAAAAATCTAAAAATCTAAAAAAAATTGACAACAAACTTTGATGTTTTTTCTACATGCGTGCAAAATTTCATGACTAAATTACATTTGTGGAGGTGTGGGCAAAAAACTTAAAACCCACACCTCCACAAATGTAATGTCGTCATGAAATTTTGCATGCATGTAAAAAAACACCAAAGTTGTTGTCAAAAAATTCATATTTTTTTGATTTTTTTACTATTTTTTGGATTTTACTGTTCATTCGAGATCACAGGAGCTCGGGATCACATCAGTACTTTCGGCAGCATTGAACAAACGCAAAGCAACTGTTTTACCAGCTTATGCCAATTCAACATGCATGATGCATCACTAAACTGATAGTAGCACTAATCTGGTCAATAAAATAAATAAGGAGGGAACTCTCTGGTACATGGTTGTTGTCCCAAAATTAGGAAACATTTAATAACAAAAGGATCATCAATCCTTCACTTCCCTACTTAAACTAAGCCATGTATACCTCAGTTATAACAATTTTTATTTATTATCAATTAAATATAGGAAAATAAAATTACCTTGTGAAGAAAGGACAAAGAAAATGCATCTATGTCAACCCAACTTGCACATGTGTAGGGGATCACACTATTGAATACAATGGTGATAAGATTTTTGAAGCTGGTGTGCATTTTTTTACCTTTATCATGTTCTTAGAGATGGTTTGTTCTCCATGTGAACAATTCAATGCCAGAAAAGATAAGAGAAGAGAATTGTGGATAATATAAGTGACTTTACCCATATAATTGCAACCTATGAAGTAGTATATTATAGATGAATCACTAACCATATGTGAGTGTTACCACATAAAGGTGAGGCATCCACTCCATTATCAATTGGCTTTATTGCAAACTAGCCAATGGAGGGGGGGGAACCTGAGCATTACACATCGGGGATGCATTACCTCCAAGAGTTACCCCTGAAGTTTGTTACCAAATTTAATGGCTTTACTAGTTTGTCACCAATGTGCACATTCCATGCAATGTCATGGATTACCACTGCTTTTTTACACATTACTATTTGTCGAGCAGGATTTTGAAACATTTATCTTAAATACAACAAAAAAAATCTCATATATAAAAGAATCCCTATAAGCAACAAACACCGATGATGCCTCCGATGGTTTGGGAACATGGTCCATATATGTGATGACACATACAGTTTTCATGCGCAAAATGATACTTACAGATATAGTGTTTCTCTTGGCGTTATACATTGTCCATATAGGCAATATTGTTTACACCCTTCACATATGCAGTTAAATTTATGCATTCAAATGTTTTTTGGGTGTTTGGATGTTCTAGATATATTTGCATGTTGGTCCATGTTAATGTATTTCACCATGGATGTGATTAGGATGAATTTATCTCATTTTAAATTATTTTTATGTAAGTCTCATACGGTTCAGTAGTTAGTTAGTTTATTAACACGGTGGTAAATATAATTTTTTTTCAAGTTTCTGGTTTGTGCTCTTGATGGTGCAAAGTAAATTTAAATTGTTGGAAGCAAAGTAATAAAGTTCTATTGAAATATAGTAGGGACACACCCATGGTATATACATACCCTTGGTTATGTACATTTTATAGGCCAAGGTTTGAATTTGGATTCTAGGATCCATAAAACTTTTGAAATTAAGTTAGAATCGAGATAAACCTAAAATTAAAAACCTAGTTCAAGTTCTATTCAATTAAGTGAACCACTTTTCAAATTCAAAACATTTTTTGTTAAACCAAATTGGGATGATGAATTATTTAAATTCTCCTAAATAGTTTAAACTTAACCCAATTAAATTGAATCTGTTTTGAAAGTTAAAACCAAGTTAAATTCACTTAAGTTGAAGCTTTAAACAAAGAATCTATAGAAGAAAATTCAAACCAAACTAAAACTCAAACTTGGGATGAACAACTGAATGAAACCAAACTCAAAACCATGAACACCTTGTGATGAGTGATTTGATTGGGAATCATGGGTAAAGTACACAAACTTTTGCAGAGTGTAAAAACTCATTATGATTAGCCGTGTTCCCGCATAGGGACAACTTTTGAGCAACTCTACTGAGAATTGTCAGCTTGATCTCATCAACTCTTCTTAATTAAAACTTGATGGGGTGAACCAAGGAGTATGGAGCAACCCAGGTGTCTGGTGTGAGATCAGTGAAATTACCTATCATCGGTCTAAGCCATATGACACCTAGGCCCACTTACTTATATGCATTAGGGATGATCATGTGAGACAATTGTCTAGGACTATTGTGTGAGATGGTATGTCCAGCTATTAGAGCAGACCACCTATTACAAAGTAGGATAAAACTATTTTTGCAAAGAGCCTTGAACTCCACCAGCCAAAGTGCATGTAGGTGAACAGGATTCCCTGTTGACTGTGGACTTGCCAATACATTCAATGTATTAACCCTAGTGGTTGCCACGTATCATGTTGCAGGTTATTACTACGAGGAATGACTTACGTAGGGTTTTTTGCCTCTACTTGACATGCTTCCCCATGGTGTTGATGAAGCTTACCAAGACATCTCCCTTAGATTCGCTTGCATTCCAGCTTGTTATGAACTTTGTTTGCTCATTGTGAGACTATGTATTTGACTAGCCAATGGCTAGAGTCTATAAGAATATTTGCTTTCTGGAGCATGTGATGTAATAAAGAACGCATTTGTGTATGATACAACATCGTTGCCGTGTATGACGATGATTTGATTCGGTGGTTGGCATAGAAACACACGGAGACCATAAGCCTGAAAAGGTGGGTCATGAAAGAAACCCATTCTTACTTAGCATGTGGGTTGATGACTCGAGAAGGAAGGAGAACATAATTGTGCATCCATAGAAAAATCACTACCTAAACCACCGAATCAGATTGGCTTTTGTGCTCGACCTTGGTGCTTCTCCTCGTCTGGCACTTTGGTCATGCCATATTGGGAGATTAGACATTCAGGGGCCTTTAATGTCACCAGGGTGGGTCTATGAAGGGGATCAACGCTGGTGACCGCTCTTCCGAAGCTCCTGCCGCGAATTATCTTACATATCAGAAGTTTATGGGGAGATGGTGGCCTTGATGCCTAGCACAAGTTCTATGGAGAACATCGAGGGTGCATGACGGACGGGATTGGTAGCATGTTTTCTCGAGGCAAGTCCTATAGTTTACCAATTTGCCACGTGTGGTAATGAGATTCGTTTAAGGTGTGGATTGGATCGAATAAGACTTGAGTTGGGTTGTTCTCTATTTGCATGGTATGTGTTTACGAGCCAATTGAATTGGTCACATTTAAGGGAATCCGGTTATGGTGTAATCGGGTAGCTAGTGAAATAGCTTGAAACTAGCATGTTTATTTTATTAAGATCCTAGCTAGCAATAGTCTGGAATATCCTTCAACGGAATTATATAATCTCAGCAATTTCTCAACCAAATGTACAAATATGGTAGTTAACAAGTTTGTGGTTTAAAAATCTGCGCCTGTGGAGGATATTGCAGATAAGTTGGTGACACATATCTCATAGTACACTAACAAGGACCCAAAAATGGTGGGCAGAACCACCCCACACAAATCCCCGACGGAGGAAGGGGGAACGAGTTGTATTGCATGTTATGCATCTAGTTCTGGAGGTCCCTATTCGCACAAGGCTTAAGCAAACTTACAGGTGATGAACTGGCCATAGAGATTGACACCTCAACCGAGAGCCATATTTTCAATGCCTTCCTCCACCGCCTTCTCTTCATAACTAATTCCATGGCCTAGCTCCACTTTGATCGAAGTTCAAGAGATTCTATAGGAAATTATCATCATGTGGAACAACATGTTATATATTGTTGTTATAAAAAGTACAACATTTCTTTTCGGCTTTTTTATAATCTTTTTGCCATGATACACATGATCTAAATTTGTATATAAATACTTGTTCCATGAACGATGAAGCATTTCGTAAACTAACTAATAGATACCAACTAATAAAGTGTGTCTACCACTTGCAATAGCTACATATCATGATGATTGATTTCAGCTTATTGTGCATGATTTTGTATAAAAATTAATCTCTTTATTGGGTGTAAATCACAAATTACTAATCTATCAATTAGTTATGTCTGTCGTTTGATCCTCTATTTAGTTGATGATGTAATTCAAGACCCAAATAGCCGCATCCTCCATAAAGGAATTTCTTATTGAGGATATTCCAGTTGATAGCAATATTATCTCAGTGATGTTGCACAAGTTTCACTGTGAGACTACTTTGGCCAGGGAAAGAGGATGTTGATCTTGTTCTCTCTTATAAGGACATGCCCATAATAATTGGTCTTGGTGTACGATTACTTTAGTAAATTAATTCCCCTTTCTTTTTTGGTTTTGTGCGTTACACACTTGACACATAGGCAGCGTGAGCCACTCGTCTGAAGATTGTTGGGGTGTCATATGATTTTCATATGATGGAGGTCTTCATGAGTTTTGGTGTTGATGTGTTTGTGTCCAAACCAATGAAATTCCAGATTTTAGGGCCTATGATACAAGAGGTCATTGATAGAACAATTAGTGTGTGTCGTGCATGGTCTAACACAACACGGCAAACTTTGTCGATTGAGCAATGGAGAGAAAAAATAATGTTACCGTGAGCTCATATATGCATGTTTTATGACTTTGGCATGTGTTGTACATTATTTTGTTGTTTGATTTTATTTTACTTGTTGTGAATTAATTTTAGGGTCGATGTTAAATGCCGGTCATCATTAGCAAGAAGAATAAGCATATAGGCCCTATAATTATAAGCATGGCATCAATGTAATATGTACATATTCCCATTTTAATCTAGTAGTTTTTATTAATTCATGCAACATTTGGGCTTTAATGTGTCCTACATTTACTAATCTCCCACTTGAAAGTGGTTGAGATGCATGTTGGTCAAACAGCTAAAGGCTTTTCTACAACAAACACTACGATCCCATAATTTCCAAAGCAACCGTGCGAACATTAATTTTGTGGTCCAGTCTTTGATACACTTGCATAGTTGTTCACTACATTATAAAATATCCCGTTCTAAATATGATGTTATCTTTTTTTGTGATAAGCCATAATGCCATGCTATGATTAGCCATATATATTGTGTAAAATTGAAAAGCACATTTCCCCAATTTATAAATTCAGACCCAAGAATAAAAGCAATATAAAGTTGGTTTGTGATAAAATGTTTGAAGGGCATGGATTAAATCCTTTCTGGCTAAGGTTTGTGATACAACTGTTGAGGGCATCCTCCGCAACCAAAAATTCTCCTATGTCTTCTCCGAGTAGCGGACGGTCAAGTGCGGCGTTTACGAGCCAATTGAATTGGTCACATTTAAGGGAATCCGGTTATGGTGTAATCGGGTAGCTAGTGAAATAGCTTGAAACTAGCATGTTTATTTTATTAAGATCCTAGCTAGCAATAGTCTGGAATATCCTTCAACGGAATTATATAATCTCAGCAATTTCTCAACCAAATGTACAAATATGGTAGTTAACAAGTTTGTGGTTTAAAAATCTGCGCCGCTGTGGAGGATATTGCAGATAAGTTGGTGACACATATCTCATAGTACACTAACAAGGACCCAAAAATGGTGGGCAGAACCACCCCACACAAATCCCCGACGGAGGAAGGGGGAACGAGTTGTATTGCATGTTATGCATCTAGTTCTGGAGGTCCCTATTCGCACAAGGCTTAAGCAAACTTACAGGTGATGAACTGGCCATAGAGATTGACACCTCAACCGAGAGCCATATTTTCAATGCCTTCCTCCACCGCCTTCTCTTCATAACTAATTCCATGGCCTAGCTCCACTTTGATCGAAGTTCAAGAGATTCTATAGGAAATTATCATCATGTGGAACAACATGTTATATATTGTTGTTATAAAAAGTACAACATTTCTTTTCGGCTTTTTTATAATCTTTTTGCCATGATACACATGATCTAAATTTGTATATAAATACTTGTTCCATGAACGATGAAGCATTTCGTAAACTAACTAATAGATACCAACTAATAAAGTGTGTCTACCACTTGCAATAGCTACATATCATGATGATTGATTTCAGCTTATTGTGCATGATTTTGTATAAAAATTAATCTCTTTATTGGGTGTAAATCACAAATTACTAATCTATCAATTAGTTATGTCTGTCGTTTGATCCTCTATTTAGTTGATGATGTAATTCAAGACCCAAATAGCCGCATCCTCCATAAAGGAATTTCTTATTGAGGATATTCCAGTTGATAGCAATATTATCTCAGTGATGTTGCACAAGTTTCACTGTGAGACTACTTTGGCCAGGGAAAGAGGATGTTGATCTTGTTCTCTCTTATAAGGACATGCCCATAATAATTGGTCTTGGTGTACGTATTACTTTAGTAAATTAATTCCCCTTTCTTTTTTGGTTTTGTGCGTTACACACTTGACACATAGGCAGCGTGAGCCACTCGTCTGAAGATTGTTGGGGTGTCATATGATTTTCATATGATGGAGGTCTTCATGAGTTTTGGTGTTGATGTGTTTGTGTCCAAACCAATGAAATTCCAGATTTTAGGGCCTATGATCCAAGAGGTCATTGATAGAACAATTAGTGTGTGTCGTGCATGGTCTAACACAACACGGCAAACTTTGTCGATTGAGCAATGGAGAGAAAAAATAATGTTACCGTGAGCTCATATATGCATGTTTTATGACTTTGGCATGTGTTGTACATTATTTTGTTGTTTGATTTTATTTTACTTGTTGTGAATTAATTTTAGGGTCGATGTTAAATGCCGGTCATCATTAGCAAGAAGAATAAGCATATAGGCCCTATAATTATAAGCATGGCATCAATGTAATATGTACATATTCCCATTTTAATCTAGTAGTTTTTATTAATTCATGCAACATTTGGGCTTTAATGTGTCCTACATTTACTAATCTCCCACTTGAAAGTGGTTGAGATGCATGTTGGTCAAACAGCTAAAGGCTTTTCTACAACAAACACTACGATCCCATAATTTCCAAAGCAACCGTGCGAACATTAATTTTGTGGTCCAGTCTTTGATACACTTGCATAGTTGTTCACTACATTATAAAATATCCCGTTCTAAATATGATGTTATCTTTTTTTGTGATAAGCCATAATGCCATGCTATGATTAGCCATATATATTGTGTAAAATTGAAAAGCACATTTCCCAATTTATAAATTCAGACCCAAGAATAAAAGCAATATAAAGTTGGTTTGTGATAAAATGTTTGAAGGGCATGGATTAAATCCTTTCTCGCTAAGGTTTGTGATACAACTGTTGAGGGCATCCTCCGCAACCAAAAATTCTCCTATGTCTTCTCCGAGTAGCGGACGGTCAAGTCGGCGTCGCCCCTCCCCCCCCCCCAAAAAGGACACATCCCCCCTCCCTATGTCGACATCGGTGACCAAGGAAATAGTTTGTCTGTTCGATCTCAATTGGGATCCATGTCAAATATTACAGATTAGCAATGATGATGAGGACGATGTATACAGTGGTAATAATGATGATGTTGTTGAATACACTCCTATGTTAGGAGCAAAGCATGGTCATGGACGCCCACAAAAGTGGGAGAGCGACCGGCCTCGTAAGGTTGGGATGTCTGCCAATGAAGAAGGCGCTTCCTCCCCATCGACCAAGAGAGGTCATGGGAGACCTAGGAATAGACAGGCAGTTGGCCCGCCATAAGCTTCCTTTCATAATGGAGGCAAGACTACGCTTGTGAGACCCCCCCCCCCCCCTTGTTTTCCATGTTCATCGTGTTTCAACTCTAATCCACCTCCAATAGTGAAGATGAGGGCACCCCTATGGCTCCCCGTACCATTTTCTTTGCTTGGAACATGAGGTGTCCACATTATATGTCACATGCAGGATTTTGAACCCCCCCCCCCCATGTGAGTTACGTCCTTGGCCTCTAGAAGCAACCCATGAATGCTACAAGAAATATCCCGAAGACTTGACATGAACTCCAACCCGATTGCGACTCGGCGTTGCGGGCGCCGTGCAGGACCAGGCCGGCGCGAGTAAACCAAGCCGGCACAAGGCCAACGATCCTAACTGGTTAATCCCATGCACGAGCTAGCTATGCGGGCACGACGAACGAACATGTGATGCGAGCGAACTGACCCGGCATGGGACCGACGGTGCTAATAGCCTGGTCCCATGCACGATGCGCACGCTACGGATTCGGCAGTAGATCAGGCCAGCAGAGGACGCCACACGCGCGAGCCGGCGAAAAGGGCGTGACGCACGTCTGCCTGGCGCGATAAAACCAGCCCATCGCAGGGGGGAGGCGCCTACAAGAGGGTATGATTGTCTCGTCATGCCCAGGGAAAACCAACGCGGGTGGGTGTGACCGAAAGAACGCACCCTCTTGTCGCGGGTGAACCAGCCCCACGCTGGGCGAGGACGCAGACAAACAGGCCCGACCCCCGCTCTCGTGCGTGAGCGGGCGCGCGAGAGGCCGCCCCATGACGGTGGGCTCGGTCCACCCGTCATGGACTGCCCAGGTGGGGTGCCCCCAGCGCGCGCCTTCCATGCAGATCGGACGGCGCGGAGAGCCCACGAGAGGTCCCGGCAACACGCCACCTGGAAACCGATGGCACGCAGGCGCTCTTCACCCACGTAGCCCCTAGGAGGCGGGTACTACAGCATCCTTTATAGGAGTAATGGCAAAATGAATAGCCAATTGAATTTATTTATTTATTTTTATTACACGGTACAGACGCGAACGCTCATATATGCGTGCATACACTCATCCCTATGAACACACACGCACACGGCACACCCTACCGCCTGTTGATTTATTCACATAATGTTGAGTTATTTACATGATGCAATATGATGCAGATGAGATGCATATGACGCACAAATATTGTGATAGGACAAATATCTAGTGGGTTACTCCCCGGATGTTACACGGAGTCCATTTCTCTATTACGCGTAATTGCTTAAGAATTTGTATTTTATATTCAAGCCCCTTTTCCAATTGTTTTACATATATATATTTGTTGATACAAGTCCTTATTATTTTCTTTTCTTTTCTTTTTGCGGGGATACAATTCCTTATTTGTTCTCTTCCTGTAGACCATCCAATCATTTTTTGGTTGTGCGAACCAAAAGGAAGGGTGTTGGATATTTCACCAATATTTGGTATATTTGCGTCCTCTCTAACTACACGTACGCGTTTCCCTCATCTCTCTTGTTGCTTACTTGTTCGCCTCTTTCATTGTAGTTGCAAGCATGAAATGAAGGGAGTGCTTCTTTAAAAAATTACAATAAAATCCTTAAACCAAAGTTTAAATCATGTACTTGTGCATCCTCAAGGGCCTATGTACCTCAACACCTCGTTGGATCGACCCAGCTTTTCCTTAACCACAATTAGATATTGGTTTTCTTTTCATGGCCCCAAGTGCCCTTTGTAAAGTATAGTTTATTTCTTTGGACAGATCTACAAAAAATAAAATTAACAAATTACATCCATTGTTGTCGTGGATTGACCCCAAATCTTTATCCATAGCGTGACGCCAACATTCCTACGTATTTGCGTCCTCGAATTCCAACAGTTCCTCAGAGCTCAACAGACACCATAGTATCCTTCTATCCAATGTAGTTGGAGGCGATGCAAGTGCCTCAGAGGCCATTTTCCTTGAGAGCTCCTCCTCAGCGCCCATAGCGCTAAGAAGCTTCATAGCGCACGCCAGCGATCTTATTTCTCCTCGGCCCGCCGTTTCCTAGCACGGGCTAATCCCGCACGTCACGCTAGGTACTTTGTCCCTTTTTTTCACTTGAATTTTGTCTTCCTCCATTACTGTCTTGGAGGGAAAAACCGGGCACCAAAATTTTCTTTTATTTCCAATATTTTGCTGAAATCAAAATATCTTTGTGTATTTAATAAATACTTGTGATTTTAAAAAGCTCATGGATTTGATAAAATGTTTGAAAATTTGAAATTTTTTTGTAAATTAGAAAATTGTTCAAAAATTCAAAAAATGATCACGTTATAAAAAAATCCATTAAATTGAAAACAGGATCGTCAATTCAAAAATATTCACGAATTTGAAAAACATCACGAATGTATAAAAGTTCACAAATTTGTAATTAATAAATCTGAAAAACTCACAATTTTAAAACAGTTCATGATTTTGAAAAAGGTTCGTGAGTTTGAAACAAGCTCACGAATTTGAAAAGCATTCATAGGATTTGAAAAGTTCATGCATGCAAAAAAAGTTCGCGGATTTGAAAAAAAAATGGGATTAAGAAGAAGGTTCGTGAACTTTCAAAAAGCTTACGAGCATGAAAGAAGTTCGTAGATTTGAAAAACATTTATGGGATTTGAAAAGTTCACGGATTCGAATGAAGTTCAATGATTTTAAAATAAAATTGTGGGTTTTTTAAAAAGGTTCATCAATTTGGACAAAAATCATGATATTCAAAAACTTTGCAGATTACGAAACGGTTCATGGCATTTCAAAACGTTTCTTGATTCAAATAAAGTTCATAGATTTGAAAAAATAGTTGTAGGTGTGAAAGAAGGTTCATGAATTTGAAAAAAGTTCACGGATTTGAAAAGATTCATGCGATTTGAAAAATCTCACAGTTCGAACAAAGTCAAGAATTTAATGAAGAATTGCGGGTTTGAAAAAAGGTTCATGAATTTGAAACAGCTCACGAATTTGATAAAGTTTGTGGATTCAAAAATAGTTCATGGATTTGAAAATTAGTTTGTGGGTTCAAAAAAAGGTTCATGAATTTGAAAAAAAATAGATTTCAAAAAGGTTCATGGGATTTGAAAATGTTCATGGATTCGAATAAAATTCATGGACTTGCAAAAGGTTCATGGGTTTGAAAATAGTTCATGAGTTTGAAAAAAAATTGCAGACTTTAAAATGTTCCTGGGATTTGAAAAAGTATTATATTAGAATAAAGTTCACACATTTGAAGAAAAATTCGTCTGTTTAAAAAACAGTTCAAAAATTTGAAAACATTTCACGAATTTGAAAAAAAATCACGGATTTGAAAAATTCGTGTATTCAAATAAAATTCACATATTTGAAAAAAAGGCTGCGGGAATGAAAAAAGGTTCATGAATTTGAAAAAAGTTCGCGAGTTCGAGAAAGGACACGAATTTGAAAAACATTGATGGGATTTAAGAATGTTCAGTGATTTGAATAAATTATGAATAAATTTTAGGGATTTGACAAAAAATCATAGGTTTGAAAAAAGGTTCATGAATTTGAAAAAAAAAGTTCACGAATTTGAAAAACATTCAGGGGATTCCAAAAATCTCACGGTCGGAACAAAGTTAACAAACCTAAAAAAGAATTGCGGGTTTGAAAAAGGTTCATGAATTTGAAAAAGCTCACGGATTTGAGAAAGTTTGTGGGTTCAGATATAGTTCATGGATTTGAAAAATAGTTTGTGGGTTTGAAAAAAGATTCATGAATTTGAAAAAAAAAAGATTTCAAAAAGGTTCATGGGATTTGATAATTTTCATGGATTCGAATAGAATTCATGGACTTGAAAAAGGTTCATGGGTTTGAAAAAAATGCATGAATTGAAAATAGTTCGTGAGTTTGCTTTAAAATGTTCATGGGATTTGGAAAATTATAT
The DNA here is from genome assembly GCA_021605205.1 of Aegilops longissima. NCBI lineage: Eukaryota > Viridiplantae > Streptophyta > Magnoliopsida > Poales > Poaceae > Aegilops > Aegilops longissima. The sequence continues at coordinate 664,867,146 of CM038676.1, forward strand.
TATTACAATAAAGTGCACACCTTTGAAGAAAAGTTTGTGTATTTGAAAAACAATTCAAAATTTTGAAAACATTTCACGAGTTTGAATAAATTTCACGGATTTGAAGAAGTTCATGTATTCGAATAAAATTCACTGATTTGAAAAAAAAAGAGGCCACGGGTATGAAAAAAGGTTCATGAAGAGAAAAGTTCATTGCTGGGATTTAAGAACGTATCCGAATAAATTTCACGGATTTGAAAAGATTTCATATGTTTGAAAAAAGGTTCATGAATTTGAAAAAAAAGTTTGAGAGTTTGAAAAAAGTTTGCAGATTTGCAAAACATTCTTTGGATTTGGTAAAGTTCACGAATTCAAATAAAGTTCACTTTTGAAAAAGGTTCCTAGATTTGAAAAAGGTTCACGGCTTTGAAAAACTTTCTAATATTTGAAAAAGGTTCACGGATCGAAAAACTGTACATAATTTTAAAAAAATAATCATGGGTTTGAGAAACATTCATGGGTTTCAAAAATTCAAAAATTTTCATGAAATCTAAAATGTTGCAATTTTGAAAAAGGTTGATGAATTTGAAAAGGTTTGTGCATTGAAAAATGTTCATGAAATTAAAAGGTTCAAAATTTTGCAAAAAAATGTTCATAAGTGTAAAAATAAAAATACAAATACGAATAAAATGGAAACAAAAATGAAAATAAAAACAAATAGAAAAAGGAAAAATAAACTAAAAAGAGGGAAAAACAAAGCACATAGAAAACCAGCAGAAAACTAGCTGGAAAGTGGTTTATATAGGCTGCCCGTTAGATGCGCCTGAGCGCTATCTGCAAATAATGAAGGAAATGGCGCGTCGGACTCCGACTAGGATTTAGCATTTTCCTTTCCATAGAAAGTTTTTCCAGGCAAACATACAAAGTTGTTGAAGCATCTCCGTTTGCCTGCCTGCTTTTGGGGGCTGGGGGAGCTATTTTTCGCTAGACCAGAATCCTTAGCTTCTCACGTCTGAAGGACTTTTTCCCACGCATAGCAATTAGGCCGACCAGTTTACCTGTATTTTTCGCTCACTGGCTTGCAATGCTCGTGAGCGATCGACGGCTTTGTTGGTTCGAATGAGATGTTTCTTGTTTCTTTTTGTTTCTCCTTCGGTTTCGTTGTTTCTTCTTAAGTTTTCTCTAGATGTTATGTTTTTCGCCGGTTTTCTTCGTTTCATTATTGGTTTTCCATTCTTGTTTTTCTTTTCTTTATTTTCATTTGTTTTCCTTGATTTTTTATATTTCTTTCTTGATTTCCACTAGCTTTTTCTTTTCTTATTCTCTCTCTTCAGTTTTCTTTTTCGTATCTTTCTTGTTTTTTAGTCAATTTTCTTTCTTCCTCGGTTTTCAATGTTTTTCATTCTTTTGCCGTGGTTTTCCTCGAGGGTTTTTACATTTATTTTTTCCTTTTGATTCCCTTTGTTTTATTTTTCAGTTTTCATTGGGTTTTTTTTTGTTTTCTCATGTTCATATCAAAAAAATGTTGATCATGTATATTTAGAATGTTAATTTTGTATGTATGAATGTTGATAATGATTCAAAAATGTAGAGCATAGATTAGCTAAACTTAGACATAAAAAATATTGAAAAATTAATTATGTATTTAGAAAAATTAACTTGTATATAAAATGTTCGTGATGTATACAAAACGGACATTATGTGTGAAAAATAGTGATTGCCATTTTAAAAATGTTCAACACATGATCAACATTTTCTTATACAATTTAACATTTTAAAATACATGATAAACATTTTTCCGTACACGTTTAAATTTTTAAATACATGATCAACATTCTTTTCATACACACTGTATGCTTTTGTATGCGTTTTTTCAAGGGAAACATTGTTTTTATACGCATTAAAAATTTCAAATGGTTGAGTAACATTTGTTTTTTCAAATACTTCATTACATTTTTAAATGCTTGATAAAATATACATGATCAACTTTTTTCGTACACATTGTATATTTTTTTTATGACGCTTTTGTTATACAGGTGAAACATTTTTCCTTTACACATTTAATATTTTAAATGCTTGATTATTATTTTCAAATATTCAATTAACATTTCCAAAATGCTTGATTAATATTTTAAAAATACATGATCAATTTTCTAATACACATTGTATATTTTTTATATACATGGGAACATTTCCTCTATACACATTTAATATATTTTTCAAATGCTTGATTAACATTTTTCAAATGTTTTATGTAATGTGTGTTTTCAAACATATATATTTAGATTATTTGGAGGTATAAACAAAAGTTTAAAAAAGCAATGAGGTTATGGCCTACCTCCCGCACATTGGGCCGACCCAGCACAATGCTCGCTTGAGGCCAGGCTGCACTAAGGATCACAACAAGCGAGACATAGGCGCGCTCATGGCCTGCTTGCATTTGGCCCGTCCCGAGCAGCACATTGGCTATCTTCCTCAGCTGGGCTGCTAGGCACTTCACCTGCACATGGGCCACGTCCCTCAACTAGGCCTCCATGTGGCAACCTGGCCACTTCTTTTCGCCTGCCTTGATGTGCTTTCTCAATCATCCAGAGTTGTGTTGCAGCTGTAGCATCCAGAACATACGGACACCCCTTGTGTGCTCTTTTGACACCGTGTCTCTGATGCCAATGCCATGGGTTGTGACACCAGCGGTTGCTCTCGTGCCATCTTTGGCCGCCACACTCACACGTCTTAGGGCCTTTAGTCAAAGCATGACGCAAAAATAGTTGTGCTGGAGCCTAAGATGCGGCACGTAACCAAGGATAGCCTCACACACCATGACGAAGCACGCAAGCTGTGCCAGATAGAGTTGGGGGAAAGATCTTGAAGTTGGAGGCCACAAAGATGAAGGAGGCACCTAAGGGTGGATGGGGAAACCAAGACCAGGCAGGAGGTGGGGGACCAAACATACCCCTCATTTTTTGTTAGCGGGGTTGCGGGACCGTGAAGAACCAGGAGCTGCCATACCTCATGATGAGCATAGAGCGTGCTACGGCACGGTCCGGTGTTGGAAAGTAGCCGGCTTCGGTTAGCCGGTTCAGCTTGACCTGTGGATGGCATCCATTTTCCCTTCATCAAGGAATGGGCTTTGGGCTCCACCATCGATTTCTTCTCGGCGGCTGTCACTTTCCCTCCCTAGCGTTGTTTCCTGTCTTCGGCCATGGTTTTGGGGCTGGCTACGGGCATAAAGCATTGGTTTTAGGCAAGGTGTGCAGGAAGACGCAAGAGCTCTAAGCGCGAGGAGGAAGAAGACAGGAAGAATGGGAGTGTAAAGCTTTTCCGCCTGCTCCTTCCTCCCTTTTATAGGAGGGGTAAAAACTAACCGACCATAGGCTAGCGTCACTGTTTGGTAGTAAATCGCCCCCTTCCCCATGTTTATGCAATAATTACGCGTGGGGGTCAAGGGGGCAGTCGATTAATCACTAGGTGTTTCGAAACACATGATCTCACTTGAAGCAATGTGACCTTAGGGGGGGTCCACACCATGTTGAACTAGTTTCAAGACCGGCAGTTAAAGAATAAGAGAAGTTCGGATGAGCCGATGTGCGGCCAGACTTGAAGACTGATTCAGGGGCTACTGACGGTGTCCCAGCTAGGGAGGGGCTCTCATCAAGACGATTGCTGGCCTAGTGGGCTGAGCCGAGTGCCCTTGTGTCGTTTCTGTTTTGGTCCTCTCCAAGAAATCTATGATGCCTACAAGGAAGATCCCAAAGACTTGACGTGAACTCCAAGACGATGGATCCATGAGAAACCATGTCTCCTTGTACGTATGAGATGAAGTTCCTGTAACTGGAGGACCCCCCGTGCCTATATAAATCGAGGGGTCGGGCTTATAGAAGACACATTACAATCTCTTGTTGGATACTTGTACTCTGTATTACACCCAATGCAATAAACACAAGCAGTATGTAGGATATTATCTCCTCAGAGATCCTAAAACTGGGTAAAATCTTGTGTTCCTGTTACCATCGCTCCAAGACAACTAGCTTAGGATCCCTACCTCGAGATCTACGGGATTTAGCTCCATCAACCAAGCCCAAGAATTTGTTGGATCTCAATTTGGATCCATATTGGGTATTAAAGACTAGCAATGATGAGTAGGACAATGTCTATAGTGGTGATAATGATGATGTTGTTGAATACACTCCTTTGTTGGGAGCAAAGCATGGTCATGGATGTGCACGAAGGTGAGAGTGTGGCCGACCTCGTAAGGTTGTCATGTCTGCCAATAGAGGAGGTGCTTCCTCCCATCGACCAAGAGAGGGCATGGGAGACCAAGGAACAGATAAACAGTTGGCCCGTCAGAAGCTTCTTTTCATAGTGGAGACGACACTACGCCTATGACAACCTCTAGAGTTTATTTCTCGAAGCCAAAGAGAGGCATGGGAGGCCGAGAAAGGAGCCAGAACCAACATCAATGAGTATCAAGAGAGGGACTAGGAGGCCAAGAAAGGACCAACAATCACAAGCAGACGCTTCTCCAATTGGCCCAAAAATTAGAAATTGCTGGTAATAAAGGCCCGAGTGAATGAGAGCACATTATTTTGTATACACCTTTTGAGCGACCACGACATCACTCCATCGAGCCGATGTCAACAATATTGCATCTCCACCTCGGATAGTCAACCAGGAGTTCAGCATCGTCAAGACCACATCATCGCCCCATGGATTGAGCGGGTCGATCGCGCCAGCATCGCCGCGCCGTCACTTCATCAAGCTGGCATCAACCGTGTCACAAATTCCGATCTGTGTTGGCATTGTTAGGGAACGTAGAAGAAATTCAAAATTTTCCTACGTGTCACCAAGATCTATCTATGGAGAAACTAGCAACGAGGGGAAGGAGAGTGCATCTACATACCCTTGTAGATCGCTAAGCGGAAGCGTTCATGTGAACGGGGTTGATGGAGTCGTACTCGTCGTGATTCAAATCACCGGAGATCCTAGTGCCGAACGGACGACACCTCCGCGTTCAACACACGTACAGCCCGGTGACGTCTCCCAGGCCTCGATCCAGCAAGGAGAGAGGGAGAGGTTGAGGAAGACACCATCCAACAGCAGCACAACGGCGTAGCGATGATGGAGGAGCGTGGCAATCTTGCAGGGCTTCGCCAAGCATCACAAGATATGAGGAGGAGGAAGAAGAGGCAGGGGCTGCACCAACGAGAGATAGAATTGTGTCTTGGGCAGCCCTTGGCCTCATATATATAGGGAAGGGAGGGCTGCGCCCCATCTAGGGTTTCCACCCCAAGGGTGCGGCCAGCCCTAGATGGGGCTTGGGAGGCGGCCAAGAGGGAGGGAGAGGAGGCGCCACTAGATGGGCCTTAGGGCCCATCTGGACTAGGGTTTGCCCCTCCCACTCATCCTTGCACCTTGGGCCCCTTGTGGGGCGCACCAGCCCTCCTAGGGGCTGGTCCCTCCCACACTTGGCCCACGCAACCTTCTCAGGGCAGGTGGCCCCACTTGGTGGACCCCGGACCCTCCCGGTGGTCCCAGACATTACCGATATCGCCCAAACTTTTCCGGTGACCAAAACAGGACTTCCCATATATAAATCTTTACCTCCGGACCATTCCGAACTCCTCGTGACGTCCGGTTCTCATCCGGGACTCGAACAACATTCGTAACCACATACAAACTTCCTTTATAACCCTAGCGCCATCGAACCTTAGTGTGTAGACCCTACGGGTTCGGGAGACATGCAGACATGACCGAGACGTTCTCCGGTCAATAACCAACAGCGGGATCTGGATACCCATGTTGGCTCCCACATGTTCCACGATGATCTCATCGGATGAACCACGATGTCAAGGACTCAATCGATCCCGTATACAATTCCCTTTGTCTAGCGGTATTGTACTTGCCCGAGATTCGATCGTCGGTATCCCGATACCTAGTTCAATCTCGTTTCCGGCAAGTCTCTTTACTCGTTCTGTAACACATCATCCCGTGATCAACCCCTTGGTCACATTGTGCACAATATGATGATGTCCTACCGAGTGGGCCCAGAGATACCTCTCCGTCAACCGGAGTGACAAATCCCAGTCTCGATTCGTGCCAACCCAACAGACACTTTCGGAGATACCTGTAGTGCACCTTTATAGTCACCCAGTTACGTTGTGACGTTTGGTACACCCAAAGCATTCCTACGGTATCCGGGAGTTGCACAATCTCATGGTCTAAGGAAATGATACTTGACATTAGAAAAGCTTTAGCATACGAACTACGATCTTTGTGCTAGGCTTAGGATTGGGTCTTGTCCATCACATCATTCTCCTAATGATGTGATCCCGTTATCAATGACATCCAATGTCCATGGTTAGGAAACCGTAACCATCTATTGATCAACGAGCTAGCCAATAGAGGCTTGCTAGGGACATGATGTTGTCTATGTATCCACACATGTATTTGAGTTTCCTATCAATACAATTATAGCATGGATAATAAACGATTATCATGAACAAGGAAATATAATAATAATAACTAATTTATTATTGCCTCTAGGGCATATTTCCAACAGTCTCCCACTTGCACTAGAGTCAATAATCTAGTTCACATCGTCATGTGATTAACACTGATAGGTCACATCGCTATGTGACCAACACCCAAAGAGTTTACTAGTGTCTGTAAACTAGTTCACATCATCATGTGATTTAGACTCAATGAGTTCTGAGGTTTGATCATGTTTTGCTTGTGAGAGAGGTTTTAGTCAACGGGTTTTAGTCAACGGGTCTGAACCTTTCAGATCCGTGTGTGCTTTGCAATTCTCTATGTCATATTGTAAATGATGCTTCCATGCTCCACTTGGATCTATTCCAAATGGCTACTCCACTATACGTATCCGGTTTGCTACTCAGAGTCACTCGGATAGGTGTTAAAGCTTGCATCGACGTAACCCTTTACGCCGAACTCTTTATCACCTCCACAATCGAGAAACATGTCCTTATTTACTCCAAGGACAATTTTGACCGCTGTCCAACGATCCATTCTGGATCATTCTTGTACCCTTGATCGACTCATGGCGGGCACACTTCCGGTGCGGTACACAAAGATAGCATACTTGTAGAGCCTACGTCTAAGGCATAGGAGACGACCTTCGTCCTTTCTCTCGTTTCGCCGTGGTCGAGCTTTAAGTCTTAACTTCATACCTTACATCTTAAGCAAGAACTCCTTCTTTGACTGATCCATCTTGAACACCTTCAAGATCATGTCAAGGTATGTGCTCATTTGAAAGTATTATAAAGCATTTTGATCTATCCTTATAGATCTTGATGCTTATTGTTCAAGTAGCCTTATCCAGGTTTTCCATTGAAAAACACTTTTCAAACAACCCTATATGCTTTCTAGAAATTCTACATCATTTCTGATCATCAATATGTCAACAACATACTCATCAGAAATTCTATAGGTCTCCCACTCACTTCTTTGGAAATACAAGTTTCTCATGAACTTTGTGTAAACCCAAAATCTTTGATCATCTTATCAAAGCGCACATTCCAACTCCGAGATGCTTACTCCAGTCCTTAGAAAGGATCGCTGGAGCCAGCATACCTTTTAGCATCCTTAGGATCGACAAAACTTTCTGATTATATCACATACAACCTTTCCTTACGTAAACTGGTAAGGAAACTCGTTTTGACATCCATCTTGCCAGATTTCATAAATGCAGCTAATGCTAACATGATTCCGACGGACTTTAAGCATCGCTACGGATGAGAAAACCTCATCGTAGTCAACTCCTTGAACTTGTGAAAAACTCTTCGCCACAAGTCGAGCTTCATATACGGTGACATTACCGTCCACGTCCGTCTTCTTCTTAAAGATCCATTTATCTCAATGGCTTGCCGATCATCGGGCAAGTCCACCAAAGTCCATGCTTTGTTATGATACATGGATCCTATCTCGGATTTCATGGCTTCTAACCATTTGTCGGAATTTGGGTCCACCATCGCTTCTCCATAGCTCGTAGGTTCATTGTTGTCTAGCAACATGACCTTCAAGACAGGATCACCGCACCACTCAAGCAAGACGCATCCTTGTCACCCCACGAGGTATGTGAGTGACTTGATCCAAAACTTCATGATCACTATCACAAGCTTCGACTTCAATTGGTGTAGGCGCCACAGGAACAACTTCCTGTGCCCTGCTACACACTTGTTGAAGTGACGGTTCAATAACCTCATCAAGTCTCCACCATCCTCCCACTCAACTTTCCGAGACAAACTTTTCCTCGAGAAAGGACTCGATTCAAGAAACAATCCCTATTGCTTTCGGATCTGAATTAGGAGGTATACCCAACTGTTTGGGTGTCCTATGAAGATGTATTTTATCCGCTTTGGGTTCGAGCTTATCAACCTGAAACTTTTCACATAAGCGTCGTAGCCCCAAACTTTTAAGAAATGACAGCTTAGGTTTCTTCTAAACCATAGTTCATACGGTGTCATCTCAACGGAATTACGTGGTGCCCTATTTAAGGTGAGTGCGGTTGTCTCTAATGCCTAACCCATGAACGATAGTGGTAATTCGATAAGAGACATCATGGTACGCACCATATCCAATAGAGTGCAACTATGATGTTCGGACACACCATCACACTATGGTGTTCCAGCGGTATTAATTGTGAAACAATTTGCACAATGTCTTAATTGTGTGCCAAAACTCAGTAACTCAGATATTCATCTCTATGATCATATCATAGACATTCTATCCTCTTGTCACGAAGATCTTAAACTTCACTCTGAAATTACTTGAACCATTCAATAATTCAGACTTGTGTTTCATCAAGTAAATATACTCAACATCTACTCGAATCATCGTGAAGTAAGAACATAACGATATTCATTGCATGCCTCAAGACTCATTGGACTGCACATATCAAAATGTGTTACTTCCAACAAGTTGCTATCTTGTTCCATCTTCTTCAAACCGAGGCTTTTCAGTCATCTTCCCATGTGGTATGATTTGCATGTCTCAAGTGATTCAAAATCAAGTGAGTCCAAACGATCCATCTGCATGGAGTTTCTTCATGCGTATACACCAATAGACATGGTTCGCATGTCTCAAACTTTTCAAAAACGAGTGAGTCCAAAGATCCATCAACATGGAGCTTCTTCATGCGTTTTACACCAATATGACTTACATGGCAGTGCCACAAGTAAGTGGTACTATCTTATATCTTTGTCTTGAAAATGTGTATCACTACGATCGAGATTCAATAAACCATTCTTTTTAGGTGCAAGACCATTGAAGGTATTATTCAAATAAATAGAGTAACCATTATTCTCCTTAAATGAATAATCGTATTGCGATAGACATAATCCAATCATGTCTATGCTCAACGCAATCACCAAATGAAAATTATTCAGGTTTAATACTAATCTTGATGGTAGAGGGAGCGTCGATGTTTGATCAAATCAAACTTGAAACACTTCCAATACATATCGTCACTCACCTTTAGCTAGTCTCCGTTTATTCCGTAGCTCTTTTATTTCGAGTTACTAACACTTAGCAACCGAACCGGTATCTTAATACCCGGTGCTACTAGGAGTACTAGTAAAGTACACATTAACATAATGTATATCCAATATACTTCTATCGACCTTGCCAGCCTTCTCATCTACCAAGTATCTAGGGTAATTCTGCTCAAGTGGCTGTTCCCCTTATTACAGAAGCACTTAGTCTCGGGTTTGGGTTCAACCTTGGGTTTCTTCACTAGAGCAGCAGCTGATTTGCCGTTTCATGAAGTATCCCTTCTTGCCCTTGCCCTTCTTGAAACTAGTGGTTTCACCAACCATCAATAATTGATGCTCCTTCTTGACTTCTACTTTCGTGATGTCAAACAACGCGAATACCTCAAGGATCATCATCTCTATCCTTGATATGTTATAGTTCATCACGAAGCTCTAGCAGCTTGGTGGCAATGACTTTGGAGAAACATCACTATCTCATCTGGAAGATCAACTCCCACTCGATTCAAGTGATTGTTGTACTCAGACAATCTGAGCACAAGCTCAACGATTGAGCTTTTCTCCCTTAGTTTGCAGGCTAAGAAAATCGTCGGAGGTCTTATACCTCTTGACGTGGGCACGAGCTTGAAATCCCAATTTCAGCCCTCGAAACATCTCATATGTTCCGCGACGTTTCGAAAACGTCTTTGGTGCCTCAACTCTAAACCGTTTAACTGAACTATCATGTAGTTATCAAAACGTGTATGTCCGATGTTCGCAACATCCACAGACGACGTTTGGGGTTCAAGCACATCGAGCGGTGCATTAAGGACATAAGCTATCTATCGTCCGCATAATCGCCATGTCAACTTTCAACTATATTTTCTCTAGGAACATATCTAAACAGTGGAACTAAAGCGCGAGCTTCGACATAATTTGCAAAAGGTCTTTTGACTATGTTCAAGATAAGTTCATCTTATGAACTCCCACTCAGATAGACATCCCTCGGTCATCTAAGTGATTACATGATCCGAGTCAACTAAGCCGTGTCCGATCATCACGTGAGACGGACTAGTCGACTCGGTGAACATCTTCATGTTGATCGTATCTACTATCGACTCATGCTCGACCTTTCGGTCTCCGTGTTCGAGGCCATGTCCGCACATGCTAGGCTCGTCAAGTTAACCCCAAGTGTTTTTGCTGTGTAAATCTGTCTTACACCCGTTGTATGTGAACGTAAGAATCCATCACACCCGATCATCACGTGGTGCTTAGAAGCGACGAACTGTAGCAACGGTGCAGTCGGGAGAACACTTCTTGAAATTAGTGTAAGGGATCATCTTATTTACTACCGTCGTTCTAAGTAAACAAGATGCATAAACATAATAAACATCACATGCAATTATATAGTGACATGATATGGCCAATATCATTTTGCTCCTTTTGATCTCCATCTTCGGGGCTCCATGATCATCATCGTCACCGGCATGACACCATGATCTCCATCATCATGATCTCCATCATCGTGTCCTCATGAAGTTGTCTCGCCAACTATTACTTCTACTACTATGGCTACCGGTTAGCAATAAAGTAAAGTAATTACATGGCGTTGTTTAATGACACGCAGGTCATACAATAAATTAAGACAACTCCTATGGCTCCTGCCGGTTGTCATACTCATCGACATGCAAGTCGTGATTCCTATTACAAGAACATGATCAATCTCATACATCACATATAATTCATCACATTCTTCTTGGCCATATCACATCACATAGCATACCCTGCAAAAACAAGTTAGACGTCCTCTAATTGTTGTTTGCATGTTTTACGTGGCTGCTATGGGTTTCTAGCAAGAACGTTTCTTACCTACGCAAAACCACAATGTGATATGCCAATTGCTATTTACCCTTCATAAGGACCCTTTTCATCGAATCCGTTCCGACTAAAGTGGGAGAGCGGCACCGCTAGCCACCTTATGCACCAAGTGCATGTCAGTCGGTGGAACCTGTCTCACGTAAGAGTACGTGTAAGGTCGGTCCGGGCCGCTTCATCCCACAATACCGTTGAAACAAGATTGGACTAGTAACGGTAAGCATATTGAACAACATCAACGCCCACAACTACTTTGTGTTCTACTCGTGCAAAGAATCTACGCAATAGACCTAGCTCATGATGCCACTGTTGTGAACGTAGCAGAAATTCAAAATTTTCCTACGTGTCACCAAGATCTATCTATGGAGAAACTAGCAACGAGGGAAGGAGAGTGCATCTACATACCCTTGTAGATCGCTAAGCGGAAGCGTTCATGTGAACGGGGTTGATGGAGTCGTACTCGTCGTGATTCAAATCACCGGAGATCCTAGTGCCGAACGGACGACACCTCCGCGTTCAACACACGTACAGCCCGGTGACGTCTCCCATGCCTTGATCCAGCAAGGAGAGAGGGAGAGGTTGAGGAAGACACCATCCAACAGCAGCACAACGGCGTGGTGATGATGGAGGAGCGTGGCAATCTTGCAGGGCTTCGCCAAGCATCACAAGATATGAGGAGGAGGAGGAAGAGACGCAGGGCTGCACCAACGAGAGATAGAATTGTGTCTTGGGCAGCCCCTTGGCCTCATATTTATAGGGGAAGGGGAGGGCTGCGCCCCCATCTAGGGTTTCCACCCCCAAGGGGTGCGGCCAGCCCTAGATGGGGCTTGGGGAGGCGGCCAAGAGGGGAGGGAGAGGGAGGCGCCCACTAGATGGGCCTTAGGGCCCATCTGGACTAGGGTTTGCCCCCTCCCACTCATCCTTGCGCCTTGGGCCCCTTGTGGGGGGCGCACCAGCCCTCCTAGGGGCTGGTCCTCCCACACTTGGCCCACGCAACCTTCTCGGGGCAGGTGGCCCCACTTGGTGGACCCAGGACCCTCCGGTGGTCCCAGACATTACCGATATCGCCCAAACTTTTCCGGTGACCAAAACAGGACTTCCATATATAAATCTTTACCTCCAGACCATTCCGAACTCCTCGTGACGTCCGGGATCTCATCCGGACTCGAACAACATTCGGTAACCACATACAAACTTCCTTTATAACCCTAGCGCCATCGAACCTTAAGTGTGTAGACCCTACGGGTTCGGGAGCATGCCAGACATGACCGAGACGTTCTCCGGTCAATAACCAACAGCGGGATCTGGATACCCATGTTGGCTCCCACATGTTCCACGATGATCTCATCGGATGAACCACGATGTCAAGGACTCAATCGATCCCGTATACAATTCCCTTTGTCTAGCGGTATTGTACTTGCCCGAGATTCGATCGTCGGTATCCCGATACCTAGTTCAATCTCGTTTCCGGCAAGTCTCTTTACTCGTTCCGTAACACATCATCCCGTGATCAACCCCTTGGTCACATTGTGCACAATATGATGATGTCCTACCGAGTGGGCCCAGAGATACCTCTCCGTCAACCGGAGTGACAAATCCATCTCGATTCGTGCCAACCCAATGACACTTTCGGAGATACCTGTAGTGCACCTTTATAGTCACCCGATTCGTTGTGACGTTTGGTACACCCAAAGCATTCCTACCGTATCCGGAGTTGCACAATCTCATGGTCTAAGGAAATGATACTTGACATTAGAAAAGCTTTAGCATACTGAACTACGATCTTTGTGCTAGGCTTAGGATTGGGTCTTGTCCATCACATCATTCTCCTAATGATGTGATCCCGTTATCAATGACATCCAATGTCCATGGTTAGGAAACCGTAACCATCTATTGATCAACGAGCTAGCCAATAGAGGCTTGCTAGGGACATGGTGTTGTCTATGTATCCACACATGTATTTGAGTTTCCTATCAACACAATTATAGCATGGATAATAAACGATTATCATGAACAAGGAAATATAATAATAATAACTAATTTATTATTGCCTCTAGGGCATATTTCCAACAGGCATCACCTCGACATCGCCTCATCAAGCCGACGTCCACCTCGCCGACCTGCTCCGACATGTCAGCTGGCATGGGGTGTCCAAAGTCACCTCACCCATCTGCTTCATCACCTCGGCTGGACTAGGGGCTTCGCCATCGCTTCCTCGACATGCTTTGGGGCTCCATCATCACCTTGCAGACCAGCTTCGTCACGTCAGCCAGCCGGGGGCTTCGCTCCGTCATATCGGGACCAGCTTGGGGCTGGGACCTCGTCCTGCCACAAGCACGGACCTCGTCATCAACGCCTGGAACGTAAACTAGCTAAGGCCCTTTAATGCTCAATTTTTTATTTTTTAATTTTTGTTTGGTTCGGCTAAGCATTATATTTGTGTTAAACAAAAATGTTGTTTATTAAAAACAACTTACTTTACCAAAGTTAGTTGGGGCGCTTAAACTAATATGTGTTGTTCTTAAGTGTTTTTTTCTTAGTCATTGCAAAGTCTTTTTCTACTACTATTTTTTACTCGAAGAACGGCCAACAGGGATGCATTGCTTCTCTATGTGTCGCTCAAGTTTAGTTCGCTAAATTGACCTGAGAAGCACTCGGTATGTGCCTTCGGAGCAAGGAGGTTGAAGTCGAAATATCTTTTCTGACCTGCAGTTTGGCATCTTCCCTGTCGTGCTGCACCTTGATGATGGCTAAATGCAAAACGAGGCTGACTAAGTTCCCGAGGAGATATGATCCTAGGGTCGGCCATATGGCTCAACCCAAGTCTCAGGGGCTACTGCATTGACTATTCAATGCAGAAAATTCAAAATGCAATACGGTTTCCGAGGAGATTACGATCCTCAGGTTCGTCGGTCGCACCCAACCTGAGTCTCGGGGCCTACTACACAGTGTGTTTCTATTGCAAAAGTATGTTGCCGAGCAAGGACTTGATCCTGAGACTGATTTCGCGAATCGACCTGGGTCTCAGGGGCTAGTGGGATCGGTGGTTTTATATTATCCATTGGGTGCACCTCGGATTTTAGGCCAACACACATATTGAGGACTATTGGCTATACGTCTTCGTATAGAATAAAATGCAATCGGCTTGGCGGAAAACTTTTTTTTCTCATGGAGGCCGACAATCTAGATCGACAACGCAAGACCGAGGTGGTGCACTACTTCGGTGGCAGTCACGCGTTGGAGCTCAGCTGCAAGAAGACACCACCGCAAGGGAAAAACTCTGAACTCGTTGTGTGGCGTAAAAATAACAAGGCATTTGATGAATGTCGAGAACTTAAAGGGGCTCCTCGGATGCCCACATGTGAACTCTTCGGATACAACTCAGTGATCCTTGAGATCGGAGAGGGGAAGATTTGTTGAACCAGCTTTCAAGACGGACGACCGAATACAAAGAACAGTTTGGAAGAGCAAGAAGAGTCCCCAACTTGAAGACTGGTTCAGGGGCTACTGATGGTGTCCTGGATTAGGGGGTACTCACCATGTCGTCTCCCGCCCAGGAGGGCCCTGCCGAAGACCCCCTGTGGCGGTTCATTATTGGGCCACTTTCGGGCAGCCCATGACGTATACAAGAAAGAGTTCACATGACTTGACGCACAAGACGAGGACTCTTCTAAATCCTAGAACTCTGTTATATTATATAAGCCGAGGCTAGGCTAGTTGATATAACATATTCGCTAGATTAGATTCATTCACATAAGATCTTGAGATAGAGCGACATGTACTTTGTACCTCATCCACAATCAATACAGCACAAGCAGGATGTAGGGTTTTACCTCTTCAAGAGGGTCCGAACCTGGATAAACAATGTGTTCCTTCTTCGTTATGTTACCATCTAGCCAATGTCACCAGATCAGAACCTACCTGAGATCTACCGGATTTAACTCCATTATCGGGCGCACACATAAATCTTTGGGGATCCATGGATTCCATCAAGTGCTTCTAGGAAAGTTATCACTCCTAGGGGGTAATTATGCTATCTAAAGTGGAAGAGATCATAGATCCACACACACGGGGTAGTGGGATGAGGCTCTTATAGGATCTGTTTTTTCACCAGTTGATGTAAACAAAATATTGCAAATGCTCCTGTGGGTTGAGATCTTGGAGGATTTTGCAAAAGTTTGAAAGCTGCGTTCCCAATGAAAACAAGCATTTCGGGTGAAAAATAGGGGAGTTGTTCCTTACTATGTTGTGCTTGCAGGGACACACCCCAGTTCTCCCTTCAATGTTCTTTGTGTAGGATAGGATAGGATAGGATAGGATGATACACAACATGGCTTGTTTTCTTGCTCACATGCATCGTCAATTTCTGAATAACCTGATCCCGGCGGCAGAGCGAAAGGAGTTTCATGTATTTTTGAGATAGCACCCCATGCAAGAGTCCGGACGTGCAAGGCGCTAAAGCTTTAAAACTGACTCGCTCGGGTGTGTAATTCTAGCGAAGGACCCGACGCGACGCATTGCCGGATTGGAGGCCACGCTGGCAAATCGAACGGGATTTTCTTCCTAGCACAGCGCTTGCCGTTGGAGATGCCTAAGAGCAAGTATAATAAGTTTATATAAGCAGGCCATAAGAATTAAAATATTATATTTTTTTAATATGAAGGAGAGAAAAGTGGAGAGCGAAGATGAGCCGGCTACAGAATAAGAGCCAACTACAACACGTGCTCCTAGGCGTTATGTGAGACTGAGACGCGGGCCATGCATTAATAAAGTAACACATCTTTACATCTAACTATTATACATGCCGGCTATAACCTTGAGTACTATAGATGACATGTCCTCTCCAAAATCTGTGCATTCAAAAACTACAACCGCTACACGAGGCCGCTCCTCAGGTCGCTCCCTGGCGGCAGGGGCGAACCCCGCCGCCGCCAACAAGAGCTCCACCGCTCCTCCTCCCGCCGCCGGCAGAGGTCGCCGGGCAAAGCCAGCGCTGCCGGCGGCGGCGGGTTTCTCCTCCTCCCGTCGAGCTTCGGCAGCGCGGGCTGTTCGTCTTGATGGGATCTCCGGTCTTGCTCCCGCGCTGGTGCGTGCTCCAGCTGGGGCGGCCGCGACTGGGCGCGGGAGGCGTGCGCAAGGGCGGCACAGTGTGGCTGCGTCGATCTGGAGCGGTGGCAAGGGTGCCGGCTAGGGGCGTCGCGGCAAGGGAAGGCGTGGCTTGAGGAGGTGTATGCAAGAGGAGGCAAAGGGAGCGCGGTCTCTGGTGACCTGCGCGGATCGGGTGCTCCGACGAGGGGAGGCGCATTGAGGGATCGGGCTGGCGCAGATCTGCGCGTGATGGGCCCAGGCGGGCGTCCTGGGAGTGCGGGAGGTCCAGGCAGCACGGATCTGTTGGGTGGGCACCGTGGCAAGGGCGCCGGGCGTGCGAGGGGCTCGGGCGGCGATGGTGGTGCTGCTGCGGCGCGGTTGGTTGACAGGGTGTGCAAGAGGCCCGTGGCAGCGACGGCGAGGAAGTGCGGCTGCGTGCCGCGGGCGTTTCAGATCTTGTCCCCGGCGGTTGCTTGGTGGCGTGCATGGTGCACGTCGCTGCGCTTGTTGCAGGGCTGCGGCCTGGATCCATGGTGGCTCCTGGCCTCGGGCAGCGCTCCTCTACCCCTTGTCGGCATGGTGCTTGGTAGGGCATGGCGGCTTGCGTTGCGTCCGGTGGTCCTTCATCCGGTCGACACTTGATGGATTTGGCGCCTCATGCCGGAGTTTGGCCGCCGGTAGTCTCCGCGTGGTGCGGCTGGCTGCAGTGGTTCTTGGTGCTTCTTCGTCCACGGGTAGGTTCATTGGTGGTGGTGGTGATGGGTGGGCTTGTCGGCGTCGGTGCGGATTGATGTGCAGTCGAGGGTGTGCTGGGAGCTTGGGTGAAAACCCTGTCACGGCCTTGTGCCGTGACTAGTGATGGCGATAGTTGCGGCTGTCGTTGACCTTCTTGGAGGCATCGCTGCTTTGCTGCTGCACCCCTCTTGCATGGATCCAGTCGACGGTGCAGCTCCGGGGGAAACCCTTGATCCTGGGTGATTGGACGATGGCGGCGCCTTGGTGTCGTTTTCCTCTAGGGGGCTTCGTCTTTGGAGCTGGACATCGGCATGCGGGACTTGTGGATGGCGTCGGTTCGCGTCGAGGCTTCTGTGGTGACAATGATGGGGGTGAGCGAGGTCGGAGACGTGGCGCTGGTTGAGGTAGTCGGCTCTTCTCCGACGTGTCCGTGGGATTGCCTCGGCTGTTTGTCGCGGTGAAGTCGAAGCTGCTGTGGCGGGGCCCAGTGGTATACGATGACGTGTGATGGTTGGTCCGTTCGGTGATCCTCCATGGTGCCAACCTTGCCTAGTTCTCCTTCGTAGTTCTTCGTCAGAGTTGGAGTTGCGCTGTCTTGTCGCAGGTGGCTGAGTCTGGCATGGGTCTTCATGTAGCTCCTCGCCTCTTCAGTATGGGTTGGGTCGATGATCGTCTACGGCAAAGTCGGAGTCGTTTGCTCTATGTTTAAGGGTTGGCGATGAGGCCACTAGGGGAGAAGTGATGACGATGACGCCCGCGTACTGTCTCGATGATGCCCTTGTTGGAGTGTGTGTGGGGGGGTATCCAGTGTGTGCTGCTCAGAGGTTTGTGATGGTTTTCGCCCGGTTTTCCAGTAATTAACCGAGCAACTCTCTTCTGCTTAATTAATGGATGAGGCAAAACTTTTACCTCCGTTTCGAAAAAAAAACTATAGATGACATGTCAATATCATATAGCCATCAGCTGGCTATACTATTAAGGCCTCATTTGGTTTGGAGAAATTTCAAAGGAGTTATATAGGATAGGATTCTTGTATTTTGGTTCATAGGAATGGATTTCTATTTCTATATAGGATTGGTTCCTATCTTTCATATTTCAAAGGAAAATAAATATGAACCTAGACTTAATAGAAAATTTTCTATGATGTAAACCAAATGACATCTCTTTTTCTAATCATACTCATAAAATTTAAGATATATCTCATCTCATTTTCTACAAGTTTCCTATTCCTGTGATAATCATCGTATGAACCAAAGAAAGGCTAGCCATGCTCTAGAGCATCTCTAGCCGTTCGGCCCCCCAGGGGTTCGGCCCTTGGGGTTCAGTTCGTTCCCAGTCGCACGCCCACGGCCGCCGTGGGTTCGGCGAAGTTCATCTTGTTTTTTTTTAAACTGGGGCGACTTTTGCATGAACTCTACCATTTTTCGTCCAAATTTGTACAAAAGCGTAAAACATGCGTGAACTAACTTAAAAACGAAAATAAACGCCTTGCTAGTGCCGCCACCGTCGCCACCACCGCCTTCTACATGCCGAGAAGCCTGTAGAAGCGGGTGTAGTTGCCGCTGCCGTTGTCGTCGTCGTCGTTGCGCGCCTCGCCGCGGCGTCCCTACTGCACCCCTCGCCCGGGTCGCCGACGGCGCATGACGGCCTGACCTCGACCTCGTCGTCATTGTCGATGACGATAACGCCACCCTCTTCGGCGCGGCGACAGGCCTCGGCGCGGCTGCGGGCCTGGGTCTCCAGGTAAGCCCGACGCTATTGGCGCACCTGCTCGCGGACGTAGTCCTCCCTCGCCCATTTGAGGGCGGACTCGTCGTCGGGTGCCACCATGCCGGCATGCTCCGGCTTCACGGGGGCCGTGTCCGGCTCGGGCTTCGTCTGGACAAGGCGAAGGGAGCGCCTGCTCGTCGGAGCCGTCGTAGGCGACGGCTCGTTGATGACGAGGGCGCCGCTCCGTGCGCGACGCCCGAGCGGTGTCTCCTCCGGCTCGGTCTGCCGGCGCTGATTTTGGCCCAAGCCGGTGAAAAACGGGCTTCTGGGGGCGTGGCTGAGCCGATTTTTGGGCGCCGGCGAAAAAAAAGCGTCTGGGGAGGCCGTTCTGGGGACGCGGCTGGAGATGCTCTAACAAAGGTTAGGAAGGAGGTTGTAGCGGTGGGCCCACCCGCCGGTTTATGCTTGTTGTGTTGACTTGACTGGCAGGAAGGGATTGTGCAGTGCAGCCCGTGTAATGTCCGGTCCGGGAGTGGCTGCCCTGTCCTAGCTAATAAGGTACCACGTGGCCGCTGCATGGCATTGGCATGGGTACATATTGACTGCACAGGATCGGGCTACTGTCCTTGTCGGGTGGCCGGCGCAAGTCGAGTTGCCAGTAGACAGCACACCCGTACCCCGAGTCGTGGTTTGAGGCTTCCGTTCTCTTCTCTGACCCAAACCATGTACATACGGTACTACAGTACCCGGTCTGTATGGAAAGAGTACACGTATGCATGCATACACACATACTTCCCGCTCTCTGCTCCTAAATGTATAACGTTTAATTTGGTAGTTTAATTAAGCTAGCAAAACGCTGCGATTGCTTTTCTTGCCCCTTTTGCAAGCCGACTAGGATAAGCCTTCCTCCCCTGGATCTCCGTCGATGAGCCCGTGGATTCGCCTCCGCTCTACCAGCTGCTACGGCGACAGGGGGAGGGAGGGCTTTCTGGTGCCTTGGCTCCGGTTAGTAGATAGGTAGGATTTTCGTCGTCGCAGGGGCGCCGTTTGGACGGATGGTGGCGCTTCTTCTTCAAGTCAGTTTTCCGGGTTTCAATCCTCCTCAAGTTCGTCGACGGATTAGACGGAGCTCTAGCGTAGATTCCTTCCAGCTCCTCGGGGCGACGAGGTTAGGATTTCTTGTCGTGTGTACGAAACGACAATATTTGATGCCAGGTTTTTCAGATCGATTTAAGAATTCAAAGGTTACGGCTCCAGGACGCTGGTCCTTCGGGGCACGTCACGAAGACTTCCCGGTTGTCATCGACAAGGTCAGGCCGGCTCCGGTATGGGAGCGGTGATAGGTGCATCGGCGGCTCGTTCTGGCGGCGGCAATACTTGCTTGGTGGTCCATGGAACTCAATATAATTTCTATTATTTTTGAGCTCCGGCGTAGATTCCTGCCGGCTCCTCGGGGTGACGAGGTTAGGATTTCTCGTCGCGCATACGAAACGACAATATTTGGTACCAGGTTCTTTAGATCGATTTAAGAATCCAAAGGTTACGGCCCCGGGACGATGGTCCTTAGGGGCACGTGCACGAAGGCTTCCCGGCAGTCGTCGAGAAGGTCAAGCCAGCTACGGCATGAGAGCGGCGACAGCTGCGCCTCGTCGGCTCGTTCTGACGGCAGCAATAGTTGTTTGGTGGTCCATGAACCTCGATGTAATTTCTAATATATTTAATTTGAGGTGCTTTATACTTACGGTGAATCTTTATAAAAGATCTCATATTAAAAAAAACTAATAAAACATCGTATATGTAGGAACGGAGGGAGTACACGCATAATACATCCTGGAGTAATACTACACAGAGAGCAGAGACGAGAGGGTGGGTCCTCCCTCCTCTCCTGCCGTGCCATTGCTCTCTTGAAGAAAGTAGAAACCAAACCGAACAGCAGAAAAGAGGAGGGTGAAGAGTAAGTAAATACACACCAAGAAACGAATCTGTTATTTAAATGCAAAGATACGTATGGTACAAGACCAAGGAAGGAAGCTCGAGGAGAAAAAGAAAGAAACTAATAAGTGCTCGGTAGTAGCGGTAGCGGTGGTGTGGAGCTCCCTGACTTATAAGGTTTGCATGCATGCCTGATGCCACGCGCACCTGCAAACACACAGACAGACAGACTGCATCGTCTCCCCTCCCTCGTCTCCTCTGCAATTCTGCATCCCATGCCAGCGGAAGAGACACCACGCAACCCAACCAACGGCCCGATGACGCACACTTTTTTTTTCCTTTTATAAATCGTCCTGGCTCTATCCACCTTTACATCCACGCGTACGTGTACGTGGTCGATACAGAGTTAGTGTTTTTTCTCACACACAACAACTATTCCATTTATTACTAGCTAGGTTCGTGTACCTTTGCTTTACAAAACCGTGCTGGTTTAGTTTAGTTTGTTTAGGCGCACAATAACTGCATCTGCAATCGTAGTGACCAAATTTGGCCCTCGCTTAGCTTGTCCGTCCAAGCGTCCAAACACTAGTGTCTGAATGTGTCCGTTTTAAACCCTTATTTTCTCCGTCAGGCAACCGCAACCCCTTAAATTGCCCTCCTCGCTTCTTTGATGCATTTCAATTAACACGTTGTGTGCGACGACGCAAGCCATTGCACTAGACGCTGCATGGACATTGCACTTTTGACTGGACCGGACCGGACCGAAACGGGCAACTGGCGTGTGGGGCATCCGGCCAGCAGTCGCGCTACGCCCTACGCTAGGGAAGGCCAACCGAACCAACGGACCGATGACGGCAGCCACGGGACCGACGATGGATGCAGGTACCCACCCTCACCCTCCCACACGTCGTAGGTTTTGAATCCCTATTTTCTTCGTCACACAACCGCAACCCTTGAATTGCCCCCCTCACTTCTTTGAGGCATTTCAATTAACACGTTGTGCGCGACGACGCAAGCCGCGCGAGCTTCTCTCCCGTCTTGACCACAGACGTGAACCGCACAAAGCAGGCTTGGCCATGCTAGCGGACGCGAGCTCCCCAGGCATGTGGCCAGCACACGTGGGCAAGGTCCTCTTCGACGCATGCGCGACTCCTCCTCTCCGGCCTCGAGCAACGCACGGGCGCGACCTTCTCACCTGCAGCCGAAGACGATAGAGAGGAGAGAGAAAGGTAAACACGTGGGTGGCTTCAGGTGGGTTGGGTAGGATTTGCGTTGACGTGGCGGGCCCGTCCGGGAGTCCACATCCGCTTCACATATGAACTGTGTATATACGGGGATATCGGACAACCCGGACATATAGATAGAAAGTGGCGGTGTGGCTAGATGACCTTTTTCATCTCTCTCCTATCCAGGCTCTTACCGAATTGTTCGTCCGGACATTTAGAAAGATTTTGAGGGGTCCGGTTGTAGATGTTATAAGGGCAACACCAACTCGTACCACCAAATCTCCCGTAAATGTTCGGATTGGACAGTTCTGACACTTTCAAGCCATCCAACCGCAGTCAAAATAGTCTAAACCAGTTCAGATGTCCAAAATCACGCAAACCAACCAGCATCAAATACACGGGCAATTGGCTACTCCCTCTTTCCCATAATATAAGAATGTTTTTTGACACTACACTAGTGTCAAAAACGTTCTTATATTATGGGACAAAGGGAGTAGTTGAGTTTAACAGATGTGTAAGTGGCAGAGTGGAGATAAAAGAAAAAATGAAATACACATACACAAAGGGAACCGTACGTAGGATTTGGTGGATTAATCTCCTGTCGGTCCTTTGAATTCCTAGAAATGTAAATCGTCCATAAAATTCTTTGAATCGCATACATAGGATAGGGAGGATAGGAGTGTGGAGCGGTGGAGGGAGCACGAGGAGGTGTCCTCCTCAGTCCTAGACACACACTGCATGGACATTGCACTTTTGACTGGACCGGACCGGACCTAAACGGGCAACTGGCTTGTGGGGCATCCGGCCAGTAGTCGCGCTACGCCTACGCTAGGGAAGGCCAACCGAATCAACGGACCGATGACGGCAGCCACGGGACCGACGATGGATGCAGGTACCCACCCTCACCCTCCCACGCGTCGTAGGTCACCCTCACGTGATACCACTCTTTTCCCTCCTCCCATTTCGATTTTTACTGGACACTCTCGGCAGCAAGCCATAATACAAAAATAGCATCAGTTCTATGTGACACAAAATAAAATGATTTATTTCTCCTACCTCTCCTATATATGTGGTGGTAAAAAATCACAAAACTGGCCCTTCGGCCAAAGTTCAGCACAAAATGGCCCTTTTTTGAAAAAAAATATCACGAAATGGCCCTACCCGCATGACGCCGGCGCCCCGGGCGCCATGCTAGATATCGTAACGCCCCGGTCAAAGGCGCCATGCGCGTCGGCACTGACTGCCACGTCGGCCTAGCCTTGGGCCCATGACGCCTCGGCTCAGGGCGCCATGGGCTGTACCACGACGCCCCGGCCTGGGGCGCCAAACCCCTTCACCATATCGCCGCCCGAGCCCCTCTGCTCTCTGTTCGTTCTTTCTCTCCTCTCTCTGTTCTTTCCCCACACCATGGCGCCCCTCCCTCTCCCCACTCAAATGCTACGGATCTGAGCCAAAGATCGATGGATCTGGTTGCCCTTCGAATCGCCAAGGTATTCTCCTCCCTTTCCCCTCTTTCTATTGGTTGAAATCTCTGCATTTGATTGATTTGAGTGAAACCTGTTGGAGAACGTTGCAGAAAATTAAAATTTTTCCTACGGTTTCACCAAGATCCATCTATGAGTTCATCTAGCAACGAGTATTCAGATTGGATAGCATCTACATACCACTTTGTAGATTGCAACAAGCGTCGGAGTGAACGTGGATGAGGTAGTCGACTTGCCGCGATCCAATTCACCGATGATCTAGTGCCGAACGGACGGCACCTCCGCGCTCAACACACGTGACGGTCAGCGTAACGTCTCCTTCTTCTTGATCCAGCAAGGTGAAGGAGAGGTTGAGGAAGATGGCTCCAGCAGCAGACGACGGCGTGGTGATGGTGGAACTTGCAAGACTCGGCGAGGCTTCGCCGTGCACTACGGAGGAGGAGGATGTGTTGGAGAGGGAGAGGAGGCGCCCGGGGCAAAGGTGCTGCCCCCTCCCTCCCCCTTTATATAGGTGCCAAGGAGGGGAGGGCAGCCTGCCCCCTCCTCCAAGGGAGGGGTGCGGCCAAGAGGGGAGGTGTCCACCTCCCAAGGCACCCCTGAGGTGCCTTCCCCTCATGGACTCTCCCTTTTTTCACCCTAGGCGATGGGCCCTTGGGGCTGGTTCCCTTGGCCCATGTGGGCCTAGGCGCACCACCTAGGGCCCATGTGGCCCCCAGGGCTGGTGGCCCCACTTGGTGGACCCGGGACCCTCGGTGGTCCCAGACAATACCGATATCACCGAAATTTGTCCCGATGGTCAAACAGCACTTCCTATATATAATTCTTTACCTCCGGACCATTCCGGAACTCCTCGTGACGCCCAGGATCTCATCCGGACTCAACAACATTCGGGTTACTGCACATACATATTCCTATAACCCTAGCGTTATCAACCTTAGTGTGTAGACCCTACGGGTTCGGGAGACATGCGAACATGACCGAGACGGCTCGGGCAATAACCAACAGCGGATCTAGATACCCATGTTGGCTCCCACATGCTCCACGATGATCTCATCGGATGAACCACGATGTCAAGGATTCAATTAATCCGTATCGATTCCCTTTGTCAATCGGTATTTTACTTGCCCGAGATTCGATCGTCGGTATACCAATACCTCGCTCAATCTCGTTACCGCAAGTCACTTTTCTCGTTACCGTAATGCATGATCCCGTGATCAAACACTTGATCACATTGAGCTCATTGTGATGATGCATTACCGAGAGGGCCGGTGATACCTCTCCGTCAAGCGGAGTGACAAATCCCGATCTCGATCCATGTCAACCCAATGACACTTTCGGAGATACCCGTAGCATACCTTTATAGTCACCCGATTCGTTGTGACGTTTGGCATACCCAAAGCACTCCTACGGTATCCGGAGTTACACGATCTCATGGTCTAAGGAAAGGATACTTGACATTGGAAAACCCTAGCAAACGAACTATGCGATCTTATGCTATGTTAAGAATGGGTCTTGTCCATCACATCATTCTCCTAATGATGTGATCCCGTTATCGATGACATCCAATGTCCATAGTCGAAACCATGACTATCGTCGATCAACGAGCTAGTCAACTAGAGGCTCACTAGGGACATGTTGTTGTCTCGTTATTCACACATGTATTACGATTTCCGGTTAACACAATTATAGCACGAATAAAGACAATTATCATGAATAAGGAAATATAATAATAATGCTTTTATTATTGCCTCTAGGGCATATTTCCAACAGTCTCCCACTTGCACTAGAGTCAATAATCTAGTTACATTGTGATGAATCGAACACCCATAGAGTTCGGTGCTGATCATGTTTTGCCTTAGGGAGAGGTTTAGTCAGCGGATCTGCGACATTCAGATCCGTGTGCACTTTACAAATTTCTATGTCTCCATCTTGAACATTTTCACGAATGGAGTTGAAGCGACGCTTGATGTGCCTAGTCTTCTTGTGAAACTGGCTCCTTTGCAAGTGCAATAGCTCCGGTGTTGTCACAGAAGAGCTTGATTGGCCCCGACGCATTGGGTATGACTCGAGGTCGGTGATGAACTCCTTCACCCAAATTGCTTCATGTGCTGCCTCCGAGGCTGCCATGTACTCCGCTTCACATGTAGATCCCGCCACGACGCTTTGCTTGCAATCGCACCACTTACCGCCCCACCATTCAAAATATACACGTATCCGGTTTGTGACTTAGAGTCATCAGATCTGTGTCGAAGCTTAGCGTCGACGTAACCTTTCTGACGAGCTCTTCGTCACCTCCATAAACGAAACATTTCCTTAGTCCTTTTCGGTACTTCAGGATATTCTTGACCGCTGTCCAAAGTGTTCCTTGCGGGATTACTTTGGTACCTTCCTACCAAACTTACGGCAAGGTTTACATCAGTGCGGTACATAGCATGGCATACATAATAGAACCTATGGCTGAGGCATAGGGATGACACTCATCTCTTCTATATCTTCTGCGTGGTGGGACATTGAGCTGAGCTCAATTTCACACCTTGTAACACAGTAAGAACCCTTCTTAGATTGATCCATATTGAACTTCTTCAATATCTTATCAAGGTATGTGCTTTGTGAAAGACCTATGAGGCGTCTCGATCTATCTCTATAGATCTTGATGCCTAATATATAAGCAGCTTCTCCAAGGTCCTTCATTGAAAAACTTTTATTCAAATAGGCCTTAATGCTGTCCAAGAGTTCTATATCATTTCCCATCAAAAGTATGTCGTCTACATATAATATGAGAAATGCTACAGAGCTCCCACTCACTTTCTTGTAAACACAGGCTTCTCCATAAGTCTGTGTAAACCCAAACGCTTTGATCATCTCATCAAAGCGAATGTTCCAACTCCGAGATGCTTGCACCAGCCCATAAATCGAGCGTTGGAGCTTGCACACCTTGTCAGCATTCTTAGGATCGACAAAACCTTCCGGCTGCATCATATACAATTCTTCCTTAAGGAAACCATTAAGGAATGCCGTTTTGACGTCCATTTGCCATATCTCGTAATCATAGTATGCGGCAATTGCTAACATGATTCTGACGGACTTCAGCTTCGCTACCGGTGAGAAAGTCTCATCGTAGTCAACCCCTTGAACTTGTCGATAACCCTTAGCGACAAGCCGAGCTTATAGATGGTCACATTACCATCCGCGTCATCTTCTTCTTAAAGATCCATTTATTTTCTATGGCTCGCCGCTCAACGGCAAGTCGGTCAAAGTCCATACTTCGTTTTCATACATGGATCCTATCTCGGATTTCATGGCTTCCGCCATTTGTCGAATCCGGGCCCGCCATTGCTTCCTCATAGTTCAAGGTTCACCGTTGTCTAACAACATGATTTCCAAGACAGGTTCCCATACCACTCTGGTGCGGAACGTGTCCTTGTGGACCTTCGAGTTTCAGTAGGAGCTTGATCAGAAGCATCTTGATCATCATCATTAATTTCCTCTCTAGTCGGTGCAGGCTCCTCAGAAACGTTTTCTTGAGTTTCGCCATTTTCCGGTTCAAGAGATAACACTTCATCAAGTTCTACTTTCCTCCCACTTACTTCTTTCGAGAGAAACTCTTTCTCCAGAAAGAATCCATTCTTGGCAACAAAGATCTTGCCTTCGGATCTGAGGTAGAAGGTATACCCAACAGTTTCTTTCGGGTATCCTATGAAGACGCATTTTTCCGACTTGGGTTCGAGCTTCTCGGGTTGAAGTTTCTTGACATAAGCATCGCATCCCCAAACTTTTAGAAACGATAGCTTAGGTTTCTTCCCAAACCATAATTCATACGGTGTCGCCTCAACGGATTTCGACGGAGCCCTATTTAAAGTGAATGCGGCAGTCTCTAAAGCATAGCCCCAAAAGATAGCGGTAAATCGGTAAGAGACATCATAGATCGCACCATATCTAATAGAGTGCGACACGACGCTCGGACACACCATTACGCTGAGGTGTTCCAGCGGCGTGAGTTGTGAAACTATTCCACATTTTCTTAAGTGTGTGCCAAATTGTGACTCAAGTATTCTCCTCCACGATCGATCGTAGAAACTTGATCTTTCTATCACGTTGATTTTCAACCTCACTCTGAAATTCCTTGAACTTCTCAAAGGTCTCGGACTTGTGTTTCATTAAGTAGACATACCCATATCTACTCAAGTCATCGGTGAGGGTGAGAACATAACGATAGCCACCATGAGCCTCAACACTCATTGGACCGCTTTTACATCGGTATGTATGATTTCCAATAAGTTGGTTGCTCGCTCCATTGTTCCCGAGAACGGAGTCTTGGTCATTTTACCCATGAGGCATGGTTCGTGACGTGTCAAATGATTCATAATCAAGAGACTCTAAAAGTCCATCCGTATGGAGCTTCTTCATGCGCTTGACACCTATGTGACCTAAGGCGCAAAGTGCCACAAATATGTGGGACTATTGTTATCAACTTTAACTCTTTTGGTACTCACACTATGAATATGTGTATCATCACGTACGAGATTCATTAAGAATAAACCATTAACCATCGGAGCATGACCATAAAACATATCTCTCATATAAATGGAACAACCATTATTCTCGATTTAAATGAGTAGCCATCTCAATTAAGCGAGATCCAGATACAATGTTCATGCTCAAACTTGGCACTAAATAACAATTATTGAGGTTTAAAACTAATCCCGTAGGTAAATGTAGAGGCAGCGTGCCGACGGCGATCACATCGACCTTGGAACCATTCCCGACGCGCATCGTCACCTCGCCCTTCGCCAGATCTCCGCTTATTCCGCAGCTCCGCTTTGAGTTACAAATATGAGCAACGCACGGTATCAAATACCCAAGAGCTACTACGAGTCTTGGTAAGGTACACATCAATTACATGTATATCACATATACCTTTGGTTTTGCCGGCCTTCTTGTCCGCTAAGTATTTGGGGCAGTTCCGCTTCCAAATGACCACTTCCCTTGCAATAAAAGCACTCGGTTTGGGCTTGGGTCCATTCTTTGGCTTCTTCCGGAAACTTGCTTATCGGGCGCTGCAACTTCCTTGCCGTCCTTCTTGAAGTTCTTTTACCCTTACCCTTCTTGAACTTAGTGGTTTTATTCACCATCAACACTTGATGCTCCTTCTTGATTTCTACCTCTGCTGATTTCAGCATAGCATATACCTCAGAATGGTCTTTACCATCCCCGCATATTGTAGTTCATCACAAAGCTCTTGTAGCTAGGTGGAAGCGATCGAGGATTCTGTCAATGACCGCTTCATCCGGGAGATTAACTTCCAGTTGAGTCAAGCGGTTGTGCAACCTGGACATTTTGAGTATGTGTTCACCTTGTGAGCCATTTTCCTCCATCTTACAGCTAAAGAATTTGTCGGAGACTTCATATCTCTCGACCGGGCATGAGCTTGGAAAACCATTTTCAGCTCTTCAACATCTCATATGCTCCATGTCTCTCAAAACGCTTTTGGAGTCCCGGCTCTAAGCTGTAAAGCATGCCGCATCGAACGAGGGAGTAATCATCGCAGCGTGATCGCCAAGCGCTCATAACGCCTTGTTCTGCGGGGAGAATAGGTGCGCACCCAGCGGTGCTCTTAGGACATAATCTTTCTTGGCAGCTATGAGGATGATCTCGGTTCGGACCCAGTCCGTATAGTTGCTACCATCGTCTTTCAGCTTGGTTTTTCTAGGAAGCGTTGAAGTTGAGGACTACGTTGGCCATTTGATCTACAAGACATATTGTAAAATTTTTAGACTAAGTTCATGATAATAAAGTTCATTTAATCAAATTTAATGAACTCCCACTTAGATAGACATCCTCTACTAGTCATCTAAGTATTACATGATCCGAGTCAACTAGGCCGTGTCCGATCATCACGTGAGACGGACTAGTCAACATCGGTGAACATCTTCATGTTGATCGTATCTTCTATACGACTCATGCTCGACCTTTCGGTCTTCGTGTTCCGAGGCCATGTCGTACATGCTAGGCTCGTCAAGTCAACCTAAGTGTTTTGCGTGTGTAAATCTGTCTTACACCCGTTGTATGCGAACGTAAGGACCTATCACACCCGATCATCACGTGGTGCTTGAACGACGAACCTTAGCAACGGTGCACGCTTAGGGTGAACACTTTCTTGAAATTATTATGAGGGATCATCTTATTTACTACCGTCGTTCTAAGTAAACAAGATGCATAAAACATAATAAACATCACATGCAATTATATAAAGTAGTGACATGATATGGCCAATATCATATAGCTCCTTTGATCTTCATCTTCGGGCTCCATGATCATCTTGTCACCGCATGACACCATGATCTCCATCATCATGATCTCCATCATCGTGTCTTCATGAAGTTGTCACGCCAACGACTATTTCTACTTCTATGACTAACGTGTTTAGCAATAAAGTAAAGTAGTTTACATGGCGTTCTTCAATGACACGCAGTCATACAAAAATAAAGACAACTCCTATGGCTCTCGCCGGTTGTCATACTCATCGACATGCAAGTCGTGATTCCTATTACAATAGCATGAACATCTCATACATCACATATAGATCATTCATCATTCATCACAACTTCGGCCATATCATATCACAAAGCACTTGCTGCAAAAACAAGTTAGACGTCC
Source organism: Aegilops longissima (assembly GCA_021605205.1). Taxonomy (NCBI): domain Eukaryota; kingdom Viridiplantae; phylum Streptophyta; class Magnoliopsida; order Poales; family Poaceae; genus Aegilops; species Aegilops longissima. The sequence continues at coordinate 664,897,317 of CM038676.1, forward strand.
TCTAATTGTTGTTGCAAGTTTTACGTGGCTGAATTAGGGTTCTAGCAAGAACGTTTTCTTACCTACGCTCAAACCACAACGTGATTTGTCAATCTCTATTTACCCTTCATAAGGACCCTGTTCATCGAATCCGATCCAACTAAAGTAGGAGAGCAGACACCCGCCAGACCACCTTATGCAACTAGTGCATGTTAGTCGGTGGAACCGGTCTCACGTAAGCGTACGTGTAAGGTTGGTCCGGGCCGCTTCATCCCACAATACCGCTGAATCAAGATTGACTAGTAACGGCAAGAAGAATTGACAACATCTACGCCCACAACAAATTGTGTTCTACTCGACAAGAAGAACTATGCATAGACCTAGCTCATGATGCCTTTGTTGGAGAACGTTGCAGAAAATTAAAATTTTTCCTACGGTTTCACCAAGATCCATCTATGAGTTCATCTAGCAACGAGTATTCAGATTGGATAGCATCTACATACCACTTTGTAGATTGCAACGAAGCGTCGGAGTGAACGTGGATGAGGTAGTCGTGCCGCGATCCAATTCACCGATGATCTAGTGCCGAACGGACGGCACCTCCGCGCTCAACACACGTGACGGTCAGCGTAACGTCTCCTTCTTCTTGATCCAGCAAGGTGAAGGAGAGGTTGAGGAAGATGGCTCCAGCAGCAGCACGACGAGGCGTGGTGATGGTGGAACTTGCGAGACTCGGCAGGGCTTCACGTGCACTACGGAGGAGGAGGATGTGTTGGAGAGGGAGAGGAGGCGCCCGGGGCAAAGGTGCTGCTGCCCCTCCCTCCCCCTTTATATAGGTGCCAAGGAGGGGAGGGCGCAGCCTGCCCCTCCTCCAAGGGAGGGTGCGGCCAAGAGGGGAGGTGTCCACCTCCCAAGGCACCCCTGAGGTGCCTTCCCCTCATGGACTCTCCTTTTTTCACCCTAGGCGCATGGGCCCCTTGGGGCTGGTTCCCCTTGGCCCATGTGGGCCTAGGCGCACCACCTAGGGCCCATGTGGCCCCTCGGGCTGGTGGCCCCACTTGGTGGACCCAGGACCCCTCCGTGGTCCCAGACAATACCGATATCACCAAATTTGTCCCGATGGCGAAACAGCACTTCCTATATATAATTCTTTACCTCCGGACCATTCCGAACTCCTCGTGACGTCCAGGATCTCATCCGGACTCGAACAACATTCGGTTACTGCACATACATATTCCTATAACCCTAGCGTTATCAACCTTAGTGTGTAGACCCTACGGGTTCGGGAGACATGCGAACATGACCGAGACGGCTCTCGGGCAATAACCAACAGCGGGATCTAGATACCCATGTTGGCTCCTACATGCTCCACGATGATCTCATCGGATGAACCACGATGTCAAGGATTCAATTAATCCCGTATACGATTCCCTTTGTCAATCGGTATTTTACTTGCCCGAGATTCGATCGTCGGTATACCAATACCTCGCTCAATCTCGTTACGGCAAGTCACTTTTCTCGTTACCGTAATGCATGATCCGTGATCAAACACTTGATCACATTGAGCTCATTGTGATGATGCATTACCGAGAGGGCCGGTGATACCTCTCCGTCAAGCGGAGTGACAAATCGATCTCGATCCATGTCAACCCAATGACACTTTCGAGATACCCGTAGCATACCTTTATAGTCACCCGATTCGTTGTGACGTTTGGCATACCCAAAGCACTCCTACGGTATCCGGGAGTTACACGATCTCATGGTCTAAGGAAAGGATACTTGACATTGGAAAACCCTAGCAAACGAACTGTGCGATCTTATGCTATGTTAAGAATTGGGTCTTGTCCATCACATCATTCTCCTAATGATGTGATCCCGTTATCGATGACATCCAATGTCCATAGTCAGGAAACCATGACTATCTGTCGATCAACGAGCTAGTCAACTAGAGGCTCACTAGGGACATGTTGTTGTCTGTTATTCACACATGTATTACGATTTCCGGTTAACACAATTATAGCACGAATAAAGACAATTATCATGAATAAGGAAATATAATAATAATGCTTTTATTATTGCCTCTAGGGCATATTTCCAACAAAACCCTAGTTCATCCTTTTCTTGAAATGGATAGTTGATTTTGGTGTGATAATGTAGGGATTAGTGTGATTTAGGATATGTATGGCTTAGAATATGTATGATACAGGATTTTTATGAAAGTGCTATGAATTTGGTTAGGATACGTATGCACATATATGGTGTATGGAAGAATTAGTGCAAATATATGGTGTATGATATTGTAGAAAATTTTATGCACATATATGGTGTATGGAAGAAGAATTAGTGTAGAAATTTTGCACATGTATGTATGTTTTTGCACTAGTGCGGATATTTGCAAATGTCAACGGGGCTTACCATATACATTTGTAATTTGCAGGATGGCCTCTCTTATCAATCCATCTACGATCAATTGCATCGTGGACGGTTCATGGCAGAAGAAAGAAGGATTTTTGATTAGCTTCACCTGAGGTTCAGTTCGGTTCATGACAAGATGGAGTATGACGAGCGATGCACGGAGTATATCCGGAAGACCGGGCTTCTCCCTTTCATCTCACTCGTGTCTCGCTCGATGCCGAAGATGAACCCTTGTGCGGTCACGACACTCGTTGACCGATGGAGCCATGAGACACATACTTTTCACTTCTATGCTGGGGAGATGACGGTCACTTTGCAGGATGTTTCTCTGATCACTGGACTTCCCTTCAAAGGAGAGCCTATTTGTTTTAGCACAGATTCTGATGGATGGCGTGAGATTATGGTTGGACTCATAGGGAGGGAGCCAGGGGTACAAGGGGAGTCCGCCGGTGCAAGTTATCATTGGATTGCTGAACACTTTGGGGAATGCCCGGCTGATGCGGACGATGAAACAGTGCAGCAGTATACCAGGGCATACTTGTGGTATGTAGTCAGCCAGACTCTTTTCTCTGATGGCACTGGCATGAACGCTTCCTTTATGTGGCTTAAGTTGTTAAGTTTTGCTTATAATAGTGTGTTCACCATGTGGAAATTTTCTCTAGTTTGTAATGGCATATTTCTTGTTTGTGTGCAGCTGGACGAGGCGTGCCGTAGGGGCGCGAATCCAAGAAACGTCGTAGAGTCAAAGGAAGCCAACATCGGTGGTTCGATGCTTCTATTATCGATCTGGAGTTGGGAGCACTTGCCAGTGGGGCGGCCGGCACCAAAGGGTTACGACCCGTGGGATGATCATCATGACCCCGACCGTATGCCTACATGGTCGTATAAGTGGGACAAAGTTGAAGGTTTTGTTGGCAATTCAAAGACCATGTATTTGCAGTACTGCAACGAGCTTGACATCATGACCTCGGACTAGGTTATCTTAGTAGCTTCTTGCTTTGTCTCTTCGGTCTCTTCGGTTTATAGGTTACTAACAATGTAGTTTTTTCTTAATCTTTGTTTATAGGTTACCTTGGAACCGTACGGAACGGAGGGCAACATTGGTAGGGGAGCTGGTTTTATTACTTTCAGACTTAACCCAAAGTGTCTACAGGTAGCACACTTATGGCGGATGCGTCGCCCGTTGATTTGTTATTATGCTGTTGAGTTTTATCAGCCACAACGAGTTCTGACACAGTTTGGCTTATTTCAAGAGACCCCGCCGAAGTACAAGGACACTTCGCTACATTTTCATAGGTAAGTGCTTAGCACTTCAAATGCTTTCTCCATTGTTTTCAAGATAGTAACGACAATGCATTTGTCAAATGCTATGCAGTCTCAACAAGATGAAGCAGAAAAGTATAAAAAAATGGGATCGAGAGCATGGCATGTATATCCACGAGTTCAAGCACAAGCTCAATAAGATTGAGCTTTCATTGCGTCAACCCACTTCTAAGCCTCCCCCACGGCCTTTTGATACGGAAGCATTCAACAATTATCCTGTGTGGTTTCGTACCGTTGCACGTACTCAACTTAACGCACCCGCATTTCAGCTAGGGGACATATTACATGAACCCAATCCAGGTTTTGGTCGGATGGCCAATATGGAGTACAACAAGCTTATTAGAGATGGTAGACGGTATGAATCGGCGCCAACTATCCGCTTTGTGGCAAGTTACCGTTATATCTATATGCTTGCCTACATCGTGCCAAAATGATTTGTCCTATTGTGTCCAACAACAAAACGTCCTACTTCTGTTTATCGCGTTTGATTGAGTACAAGTACAGATGTTTTACCATGAGATTTTTATGTCTTCTATGAATCCAACCCCTCGATTTATATAGATACCGAGGGTGGGGTCTAGGGTTACAACATCCTAGTCGGCTGCGTGTGAGGAAACTAAGTCTTCAACGAGTCAAGCATCTTGGAGTACGTGTCATGTGTCTCCCGATGTGGCCCACTCCTGAACTGTTTAAGGGGGATCCTCGGCCCGACCCATAAAGCCGGGAGATGTCATGGTGAGAGACCCCTTGTCTGGGACACCATCATCATGGGCCTCATAAGAGAAGACTCTAGGGCCTTGTCATCCAAGACAAGGAAGCCGTAGTCCTGGAGGACTCCTCCCCACATACGTAGCCAACTAGGTTGTGTAATTCTAGGGGGTGGTATGTTATATAAGCCGGGGTCGAGCTAGTTGATAGACATGATACAATCCCTTGGTTTATACCATACTTTGTACACCCCAATCGCAATATACACGAAACACGAATAGGGTTTTACCTCCATCGGAGGGCCTGAACCTGGGCAAACTCGCTTCCTTGTTTGTCCTGCTACACGCCGGGATGCCCTACGGAGGGATTTGCTGAAATCATCTCCGACGGTGGTACATAGCATCAGTCATAACGACCAAAACTAAAACATAAAAAAACAACCAAGTCATTGCTTACGAAGAGGATCACACAAAGTAGAACCACATAGACTATTTATCGCCTCGTTCCTGCTTCTTGGTGACAAATATGGTTGCAAGAATCGAGTTGGGACCCATCCCTTTTCTCCACTATGGAGTAAAGGAGTGGTAGACAAAGAGAAATCCAAATATAGGGTCTCGCAAATCCCCTCCTCAATGGAAGGCCGGAGAATGGCGTCATATTCGGGCCATAGTCACAGCTTCGTGAGCTTTATTCTGTCGAGCATGGGCACGATGAAGCTCAACCACATTGTGGGGGAAGGAAGAGGATTTGATTTATTGGAGAGGAAGAAGAAACTAGTATACATATGACAGAAGATGTGCGTCTTCCTCATTCTTGGGTGGCCGCTACCGGTAGAGGGGGGAGGTGGAAGGAGGGGTTGAGAGCTAGGGCGGCACAGTGGGCGGGAGTATGTATGTATTATGTGTATTAGTGACATACCTTTTTGTCTTGGGGTGTGTTTGTTGAAGAGAATTCTGTAGATGTGATTTCCTATTAGAAGACAATAGTAGGTGGGAAATAGGGGTGAAGAGTGGGTGTAGTTATAATGCAAGATGAATGAATGAATGAAAGAATGAATAGTAGTAAGTAAGAAAGCAAGAGAAGAAGAAATAGAAGGAAGAGGTATATGGATGAAGATATCATTTGATGTGGCTCGTAAATGCAGTAGTAAATAGTATGGTGAAAAAGAAAAGGGTTGAAAATCCAAATGGTCCTTAAAAAAGAGGAGCCAAAGGCAATTAGTACTGTTTATGAATGTATTATACTAGTACTACTAGTATGCTAGTAGTAGTGATTGACATGCACGGTGGTGGTGGTGGTGTGGAGCAGGAGGGAGGGAGGGGAGGTGTGCCACGCGGCGGTCGTACCGCAACAGCAAGTGCATGGAGGGAGGGGAGGTTGGAAGATTGATTTGATACAGGACAGGACAGGACACTTGGGTGGTTGAGTGGAGGAGGGGCGAGCGGGTCATCCGGCGCGGTAGAGCAGGCCAGGCCAACCGAACCAACGGACGGATGACGGTAGCGAAGCGGCCGAGGACTCATCCTAGCCGTCCGTCGCTCCACATGGCTTTGCTTTGCTTTGCTTTGATTTGGGGAATGAAGAAAATACTACTTGTACTAGGTACCCACGCCGGCGTGACCCCACCTCACCTCCCAAGAAAAGAGCAGAGCAGAGCAGAGGCTCCATTACTAGTACTACTCCCCACCCCACCCCCCCCACCTCTCTTGTCATCAACAACCAACAGCAGAGTCCGAGTGAGGGAGGGGGAGTGAAGAAGACCACACCCACCCCCCACCCCCACCCCCACCCCCACCCCCACCGGAGAAGACAAGATCACACAAGACCACACCTCCGCCTCCGCCTCCGCCTCCGCCGCGACGGAACTCGCATCGCCGGTAGGTCCGTCCATCCTTCCAGTTCCTTCCTTGTTAATCTCCCTTTCCCTCATCCTTCCTTCCTTCCTAGGGTTGGATTGGGTTGGGGTTGGGGTTGGGGTTGGGGTTGGGTTTCCCCTTAAATCTTGTTTCCTTTTCCTTCCTTGTACTAGTAAATTAATCCCCATTTCATTCATTCATCCGCCCGCAATCCCTCCAGTCTCCACGCTGCAATGCAATGCAATACTACAATGTATCCTATCCTATCCTATCCCATCCTAGGGTTTAGGGTTGGGTTTCTCCTCTCCTCTCGAGCCACGCCAGATTCGTCCCCGCGGCGCGGCACGGCACGGCTAGGGTGGGTGGGTGCTTTTTTAGGGTTCTTCCATTTCTTTCTTTCTTGAGCTGCTTCCATTTACCAATCTTTTCTTTTTCAATTAATGTAGATACATTTGGATTTACTGCTTCTCTTTTTTCCCTTTTGCTTCCACAGCCTAGGTAACAACAAAAGAACAAGATAAAACCACATTCTTCACCACATTCACATTTGCTTCTCCCTTTCTTTCTTTCTTTCTTCACCTGTTTCTCACTCTCTTGTTTTTACTGACACTAGTGACAGATTTGTTTTGTTGCTCACTCTGTTTCTGCCCACCCCACACCATTATGCATTCTGCGCCCTAATTATTTGGGTTTTTCTTGCTTGACTTTTTTTTGGGTGTTTCTTGCTCAACTTTTCAGGTTTTCTTTCTTCAGCTTTTGGGGGTTTCTCAAGAGATAAGGGAGAGATTTGTTTTGTTTTTGTCTGTCTAGTTTTATTCTTGCAAACAAAACAAAATGCATTCTGCTTCTTTTTAGTTCTTGGCTTCGATCAATCTAATCTAAAGGCCCTTTCATCAACCTTCCTCTTCTTTTCTCCATCAATCTTTCTGCTCTCTAGTATGTAGTACGCATCTTCCCTTTTCCTAGCATGCATTTAAAAAGAAAAGAAAATGCTCTACCTAGTCAGTCTAGTCCGTGATGTGAGGTGACAAGTGATGCACCTGTCTCTCTGACGATGCATTTTTTGGGCTTCACATGTCATAGGATTCAGAAACCTCTGTTTCGCTCATTTATTATACTGCTTGTAAAATATGCACACCAATTTTCTTTTCTTTTTTTTGATTGAGGTTAAAATGTACTACTGCAATCTTGGGGTTTTTCTCAAGCTTGGGGTTTTCTTTTATGGATGAGCTTCTTTGGTTTTGGGGTTTTCTTTTATGGATGAGCTTCTTTGGTTTTGGGGTTTTTTGGCTAGGCTTCTTCTTCTTGCAAACATAATGCATGCTCTAATTGCTTGGCTCCTCCTTTTAAATTCCAAGCTCCTTTCATCAATCTTTCTTGTCTACTTTTTCTCTGTTCCCTAGCCATGAATCTTTGTGCTCTCTGTACACTACATATCTTCCCTCTTTCCCTAGCAAAAAAGAAGCAAGGAAAATGCTCTGCATGCTCTAGTCTGTGATGTGACCAATTGGGCATCACACCTCTATCTGGCGATGCATTTTTTGGGGTTCACAAGTCATAGGATTCAGGAACATCTTCTTTTGTGACCACAGTGTCTGTCAGCAGCATTGTTAATTCCTGTTTACCAAGTTACTGCCTGTAATTTTGCGCAGAAAGTATAGTTTTGATTTATAGTTTCATACAATATCTCCTGCTGAAGGATAGAAAATATACCCCTGTTTGGAGCTAGCTAGAGAGTAAATCTTCTTCATCATCTTTTCTGATCACAGTATCAGTATCATTATTAGTAATTCATATTTACAAAGTTACTGCTCCTAAATATGGACACAAAATATATTTTTGATTCACACAAGACCTCACAGTGAAGGACAAAATGTTTGGGGACAGCATTACTTTTGTGATCACAACATCAGTATCATCATTGATTCCTCCTATATACAAAGTATAACTCTGCTCCTAATTATGTACACCTTCCTTTCATTAATATACAAGATCTCCTAGTGAATGATAACATGTATACAGCAGCTAGAGAGTAAATGTTCTTCATAGCTGGACCATTACTTTTGTGACATTTGTTTGGTCATCCTGGAATCAAATTCTGTTTCCTGTCTTGGTACTACCACTACTACCTCCGTTCCGATTTACTCGTCGTGGTTTTAGTTCAAATTTGAACTAGAACCACGACGAGCAAATCGGAACGGAGGGAGTACTTACTAATCATTGCTGTTCTTTTGATCTTGCTTAGGATGGACCCGCATGATGGAGAGCCTGCTGCTGACGAGTTGCCACCACCACCCCCTCTGCCTCCCAACGTGGTGCCCATCGTAGCAGAAGATGCTGCTGCTGCTGCCAGTGAGAGTGAACCGCCACCGCCACCGCCACCTCCAAGCAAGCCAGCAAAGCCTAGGAGGCACATAATGGCCAGGCCTCCCAATGGGTTGGGAAAGAAGGGCCAGCCCATCCAGCTGCTTGCCAACCACTACAAAGTCTCTGTCAAGCCTTCAGAGGAGTTCTTCAACCACTACTATGTAAGAAGCATACTTGCTTTCTTTCCTAGCTAGTTTCACTACTACCTATCCTAGTACTAGGGTTCACAACTAGACAAGCTTACTTATATATCCCCATGCTGACTTGGTAGCTGTGTTGTCCTTTGATGATGCGTAGGTTAATCTCAAGTATGAGGATGATACGCCAGTCGATAGCAAGGGCATCGGCAGAAAGGTCCTTGATAAGCTGCAGCACACCTACCATTCTGAGCTCGCGGACAAGGACTTTGCATATGATGGCGAAAAGAGCCTCTTTACCATCGGGGCTCTTCCGCAGATCAACAATGAGTTCATCGTGGTATTGGAAGACATCAGTAGTGGCAAGTGAGTGCTGCTCCTTCTTGACCTGCCTGCATACTGGCTGTTCCTATGTTGCTCAGTCTTTGGTATATAAGGCCTTGTACAATGGGAGGTGCTTAGGGGAGGTGCTTAGAGAAATAAACCAGGCTTTTCTTAAGCACCGGTGCTTATTTGCATAGGATAGACGCTTAACTAAGCGCCTCTCCTGTAAAAATAGGCACCGGTGCTTCAGAGAAATCCGGTTTATTTTTCTAAGCATCTCTCTAAGCACCTCCCATTGTACAAGGCCTAAGGTATAACTCTGTTTCGCTTGGTTGTAGGACTGCTGCCGGGAGTCCTGGAGGTAACAACGGTAGTCCTGGAGGTGGTGACCAGAAGAGGGTGAGGAGACCCTACCAGGCCAAGACCTTCAAGGTGGAGCTCAACTTTGCGGCAACAATTCCAATGGCTGCAATTGGGCACGCCATCAGAGGCCAGGAATCCGAGCACTCCCTCGAGGCACTTCGAGTACTTGACATCATACTCAGGCAGCACTCCGCAAAACAGTACGCATCCACTCCCTATGCCTCCATACGTGTTCCTTCCGTGCTTAAGCGGCCTCATGAATGCAGTTTATGTCTTCTGACTATCCACACCACAGGGGCTGCCTTCTAGTTCGCCAGTCGTTCTTCCACAACAACCCTAGCAGTTTTGTTGACTTGGGCGGTGGTGTGATGGGGTGCCGGGGATTTCACTCAAGCTTCCGTGGTACACAGAGTGGACTCTCCCTAAACATTGGTATGCATCTCACCACAGTATTCTTGTATAAACTCCACCGTTCATGTTGCGAGGGCTGCATCCGATCTAACATTTGCATGTCAAAATTCTTTTAACCTGCAGATGTTTCAACCACCATGATAGTTAAACCTGGTCCTGTCATTGACTTTCTTCTTGCTAACCAGAAGGTTGACCACCCCGACAAAATCGACTGGCAGAAGGTAAGTTGCATCTCTTGTGTTCTTGATGATATTTTGTGAACAGTCAGGCGTGCAACCATATCTAATTTGCCTGCTTGACTAACAGGCCAAGCGTGCTCTCAAGAACTTGAGGATAAAAACCACTCCTGCAAATTCAGAGTTCAAGATTGTTGGGTTGAGTGAGAGAAATTGCAACGAACAGATGTGAGAGTTCCCCCTTACTGCTTTATTCATTTTATACAACTCTGTTTAGAGCAGAGCTAGCTAGAGAGTCAATCATCTCCATCAGATATACAATATCTGTTGTGACCACAGTATCAGCAGCATTATCAATTCCTGTTTACAGAGTTAGTACCTGTAATTATGTGCAAGAAACGTAGTTTTGATTTATACAAGATCTCCTGGTGAAGGATCGAAAATATACCTCTGTTTGGACTTTGGAGTTAGCTAGAGAGTAAACCTTCATCATCATATAGAGCATTAATTCCTATTTACAAAGTTACTGCCAAGTATGGACACAAAGTATATTTTTGATATACACAAAATCTTGTAGTGAAGGATAAAATGTATACAACTCTTTTTAGAGCTAGCTAGAGAGTAAATCTTCTTCATCATACAGAGCATTACTTTTTGTGATCACAATAATCATCACTGCAGTAATTTATAGTATCCCTTAGAAACGTGTCCTGTTGTTGTTTCTAGCTTGTCCTATGTTATGCATTTTGCTGCTATTTATTCATTGCTTTGTGATTTGCATGTTTAACTAGGTTCCCGTTGAGGCGGAGGAACGGGGACACCACTGAAACTGTTGAGATCACTGTCTATGATTACTTTGTGAAGAACAGAGGAATAGAACTGCGCTATTCTGGCAATCTTCCCTGTATCAATGCTGGGAGGCCAAAGCGTCCGACGTATTTCCCCGTGGAGGTTCGTTTCACTGTTTTGCTGTTTTTACACCCTTCTGAAATTTCTTCTCAAGTACTGGTGTGAACTTTTTGTGCGACCAGCTTTGCACGCTCGTTCCTCTTCAAAGATACACGAAGGCTCTGTCAACTATGCAGAGGACTTCGCTTGTCGAGAAGTCAAGACAGAAGCCTCACGAAAGAATGTCAACACTTAATGATGTGAGTAATCATCTAGATTTTAGCTTACTTGATGAAACCACATATATATAACTTGCTGTTTTTAGTGATTTGGCAATCAACTGACGGTTCATGCTAACTTGTTTTATATGCAAGGCACTTAAGCGTAGCAACTATGACGCTGACCCCATGCTGAAGGCATGTGGCATTCAAATTGCGCAAAACTTCACTCAGATTGAAGGGAGGGTCCTGCCTGCTCCCAAGGTTAGTTACTGATAATTCTCCAAGCTTAGCATCTTCCAAATGAAAGCTTGATGTTCTTACGGAAAATGTATCTAACTGAGCGTTCCATCGTGTAGCTGAAAGCTGGCAATGGTGAAGAGTTCTTCGCACGCAATGGGCGCTGGAATATTGCGAGGAAGGTCGGCATTTTTCTCTCTCTTTCCAATATGTCTTTCTATCAATGTTCCTTCTGTTTGTTGATTCTTTTTTTGTTTCAGAAGCTGATTAGGACCAGCTCTGTCAAGAGGTGGTCCGTCGTCAATTTCTCTGCACGCTGTGATCTTCGTGGTCTTGTCCAAGACCTTAAAAGGGTCGCGACTGGAATGGGACTCGTATGTTCCACTTCTCTACAGCATATTCTCTTAGTTTTTCTTCTGTTCTGCTGCTGAACTTCATTTGTTTGCAGGAATATGAGGACCCTCACACTGTAATTGAAGAGAGCCCGTCACTGAGACGAGCTCCGGTGGCACGAAGAGTGGAGGAGATGTTTGCCCAGATAAAGGCCAAGCTACCTGGAGCACCCTTGTTCCTTTTGTGCCTCCTCCCTGAGAGGAAGAACTGCGAAGTTTACGGTTGGTTCATCTTCCTTTTGGTTGTGTTACCCTTCCCCATAAGCATGATTAACTGTTGGAGAATAGTATGTAATATATATCTGCTTGAATCTGCTGCAGGTCCTTGGAAGAAGAAGTGTCTTGCTGATTTCGGCATAGTCACCCAGTGTCTAGCTCCGCAAAGAGTCAATGACCAGTACTTGAGTAATCTGCTACTCAAGATAAATGCTAAGGTTTGTTGACGTGACCGACCCTGGTTTCTTTCTTATAACTGTATTTATTTTGACTGCTGTCTGTATGCTAAGGCTTGTCGCTTTCGTCTTTCCACCCCAGCTCGGTGGACTCAACACACTGCTCCAAATTGAAGCAGCCCGTGCAATACCCATTGTGGGGAAGGTGCCTACTATCATCCTGGGCATGGATGTCTCGCATGGTCAACCTGGCCAATCCGACAGGCCTTCCATTGCTGCGGTAAGCGGGATAAGTATTTTTTACTCTCTGCTGAATAGTAGCTCAGGTTTCATCTGTAGATGATGAGATCTTGGATCTTCAACATGAAGATAGGATCCCGAGTTGTCGTTGCTATCTGCTCACAATTCTGCAAGGTTTCTTTATGCTATCCTGCAAGGTTTCTTTATGCTATCTTGTGTGGAAGGTATAGCGCATGGTTGGCTTTATCCTGACAAAACGAGGTCCCTCAAACCATGAATGCATGATGTAACTGTTCCTTATGGCCATGTGATGGAAAAAAATCGCTGATAATCTCATGTAACCCAATTTGACCTGCTGAGTGCTGATAACTTTTTTTCTCAACAGTCAACAAATCAGTTCACAGTATTTTTTGGCCAAAAGTGATGTAACTGTTCTTTCTGGAAACTTCCATTTTTTGGCCAAATTTTGACCCAAAATGGTCCTGATTGTGTATTTATCTTCTAGTTATTTATCTGTTTGGCAAAATGTTTTCAAACTTTTCCAGATTGAATATCATAGTAGTGTTCATGATTGAGAATTTTTTTCAAAAGTTTCTGGAAACTTACATTTTTTGGCCAAATTTGGACCCAAAATGTTCCTGAATGTGCATTTTCCTTCTAATATTTTATCTGTTTGACAAACAGTTCTCAAATTTCCCCAGATTGAATATCATACTAGTGTTCATTATTTAGAGTTTTTTCCATTTTTTCTGGGCACTTCAATTTTTCGGTCAAAAGTGAGGTGGCAGGGTGACTGGGATGCTGACCAGGCTTTTGACTGGTCAAAACCACTCAAAACAGAGATGAAACCAGTTTGACCGGAGACTGTTGATTTTTGTCTGGTTTTGGAGGTTTGATGTTGTAAAGTAGATGGTTCTGTAGTTCAGGGTTGTTTCTTAAACTTTGCTCGCAATTCAGGGTTGTATTATGTTCTTCTCTCCTCTCTTTTATTAACTGTCGACAAACCAGTTCAGATAGATGAAATATAACCCTAGAAATTGGGATATGGAAATGAGCTATGAGTAATCCCACAGTTCAGATACATTCTCATAAACAGACTGTCATTGATCAATTTTACATTTTTTTGGATAATAAATGTCACTAATCAGTTTTGAATACAAACAAGTACATATATTGGTCAGTAGGTTGGGCCCACATTAGTCCCTGAGCACTGATTGCATATCGTGTTCATCCATCTTAGAATTGCATATTGTGTTCTAGAACACTGACTGGAAGCTGCAGAACGCTAAGCTAAGCTATTGGAATGTGACTGTTGGTGCTGGATATTACCTATCTTCAAAGTGTTGCTGTTGTGGCTGCTTGTAACTAACTATGGCTTTTGGATTTTGTTTAGGTGGTGAGTTCTCGTGAATGGCCTCTCATCTCTAAATACAGAGCAACAGTGCACACTCAGTCACCCAAGCAGGAGATGATGGCTTCCCTGTTTAAACCAAGGGGAACTGAAGATGATGGCCTCATTCGGTACGTGTCAATATTGAGTCCAGTTCATTGTCCAAACTGTGTGTGGGTGTTTGTAGTATGTAGTGCTTTGTTGGACGCTTCCCTAATGGAATGCAATGGAATGGATTTCCAGGGAATCTCTTATTGACTTCTACACTAGCTCTGGGAAGCGAAAGCCAGACCAAGTTATCATTTTCAGGTAGCAAGTTATGAAACTACTAGTATTTTGCTAATAGCAGTTAATTTTTGTAGTTCCTCTACTGAAAATGGACATAACTCATGCTACTTTCAGGGATGGAGTGAGCGAAAGCCAGTTTACTCAGGTCATAAACATCGAGCTTGAGCAGATCATTGAGGTAGTGTATTTACTTGATTCCAACCTGTGCTTGTTACCTACATACGAGTAATTATCCCGTGCTGGAGCTGGACAGTGTCACTCATTTGATCTGCTTTTAACCAACCAACCAATGCAGGCATGCAAGTGCCTTGACGACAAGTGGGAGCCCAAGTTCACGGTCATTGTTGCTCAGAAAAACCACCACACCAGGTTTTTCCAGACAAACTCGCCAGAAAATGTTCCTCCTGGTAAGCGTCTTCTCCCAAGTCCGCTGCTTTTTATACGTGGGTTTGCATGCTGCTCTCTTGTGTGAAACGAAACGATAGATCGTAACAGCAAGTGTGCATGTCATATTGTGTAGGCACCGTGGTGGATAAACAAGTGTGCCATCCCAAGAACTTTGACTTCTACATGTGCGCGCATGCTGGGATGATTGTGAGTAGTAAACTCTGCTTTCTGCTCTGTTTTTGCTTACTATACTAGCACAATGTAGCAGTAGGTAGGGTGTGCTTGAGTTGCTGTGCATTCAGGTCAGGTGGGGGCTAATTAGGGTTTCTTTGTGTGGCAGGGCACGTCGAGGCCAACACATTACCATGTTCTGCATGACGAGATCGGCTTCAGTGGGGATGAGCTCCAGGAGTTTGTGCACTCGCTCTCCTACGTGTACGTGGACAGCCTATATATCATATGATGTTACTACCAGTCTAGGCTTCGGTCATTCTTGTGATGAATTGTGTCTGAACCTGTCGGCGTTTCTTTTTTTTCAGGTACCAGAGGAGCACGACGGCGATATCAGTAGGTATGTTTTGAAGACTCGCTCGATCCATGCTAGCTCCTGTTTTGTGTTTGCAAATGCTGCATGTGTGCGGTTGGTTGCTTATGTTGGTGTGTGTTTTGTTTTGGCAGCTGCTCCGATAGCGTATGCGCATCTGGCGGCGGCACAGGTAGGCACCTTCATGAAGTTTGAGGACATGTCGGACACGTCGTCGAGCCAGGGAGGGGGCCACACTTCGGTGGGGAGCGCCCCGGTGCCGGAGCTGCCTCGGCTGCACGAGAAAGTGAGGAGCTCCATGTTCTTCTGCTGATCTGATGCTGCTCTTGAACTTGATCCATGCCGCTTTCTGTGAGTGGAGGTTGAACCATGTGTCTGTATAAAACCTATCTATCATCTAGATGGCACCTTGAACTCTAGCTGTATGGGTGCCTGTAGAATGAACAAGTCGGTAGTGCGTCGGTCTGTTGCGTTGGTGTCGCTCGTGCTGGGAACGTTCCCATGGATGTGCGGCATGTTATCGTACCCTTGTGTTTGTGTTGGCGTTGTTGAACCAACCAACCTGAACCTAGCTTAACCTTGCTTGGATGATCTGGTAGGTAGAGCTAGACTTGGACAACTGAGGGTGGATAATCAAGTTAAGTGTTTGAACCTTGCATGGCATGCCTGATGGTATGTATTGTGGGATCATATCTGTCTATCTATCTCCATGCATCCTGGCTTGGTGAGAATGATGGTTTGGTGTTGCATTGCAGGAATGTGATTTGTTTGCAGCTGTGAATTTGAATTTGAATGTTTGTATCCTGAGTATGAGTAGGGTATGGTGTTGCAGGTAGGTTCATGTGAATGTTTGGTTTTTTGTTTGCAAATTGTGGATGTGAATGTTGCAGATGGAATGGAAGAATCGGTTGGCAACTTTGGTACATGGAGGAGATACAGGGGGGGTTTGGTTTGGTTTGGTTTGGTTTGGTTTGGTGAAGGTGGCTTCAGTTTATAGCCTGATTGGTGTTGTACCAATTTAATCAACAGCAGCTAAATCACAGCTTAAGAAAATGAATGCGGTGCAAGCTGCAAGTCATGCATCTCAATCTCATCCAGAGCATGCAAGCAGAGTGACCAAAAAACCAACGTAAACAAACGAAACAATATCCAGACGCCAACCAAATCAACCAGATTATGGATGGCTTCAGTTCTATGTAGCATGAGATGTGCTGTCTGTAACACACTCCCTCCATTTCTATTTCTATGGAGAGCAGAGCAGAGCGAAGAACAATTGAAGCAGAGCAGAGTGGCAAAACAAACTAGCCAGCAAACCATCTATATCTATCTACGCAGAGTACATCTCAACACCAACAGCCGCAAGCAGCAACCAAATCAATCAATCAAGCTAAGCACACTAAGAAAACTAGCCAGCAATCGTCAATCAATCAATCAATTTAAGCAGGCACACTCTGGAAAAACAATGGTCCATCAAAAAACTGAGAGGCAGGCAGGCAGGCAGAAGCTCATGTCTCATCATCCTGTCCATCATCGCTCATGAATCAAGGAATGAGTGATGGTCATGGTTCCTTGAGCAGCTCGATGAGGTAATCTCTGGCGCTGAGGTAGCAGGTGAGGGAGAAGCTCTGGTAGAAGACCTCGTATCTGTAGAGGTTCAGAGACGCCAGCCTCATGTACCTCTCCATGCTCAACCTCTCGTACACCGCCGGGATCGTCAGCACGCCGACGATAACTGCTGCCACAAAAACAATCCAATTACAGTCCGTCAGAAGTGAAGTGATCCAGCCCAACCATGGCGTCGGATTCTCAAGAAAGAAAGTTCAGACATGAAAGCAGAGCAAAGAGAATGGAGGTGCCTGCGTAGCAGAGGGTGGGGAGGTCGCGCGCGACGCGGCCGAGCAGGGCGGCGGCGGCGAGGCTGGCGAAGACGCGGCCGGAGCCGGGCTGGCCCTGCGCGACGCGGCGGAAGGCGGAGGCGAGGTCGGCGAGGCACGAATGAACCAGCGCGGCGAGCTCGTCGGCCGCCGGCTGCAGGTCGGGGATGGGCGGGGCGGGGCGGCCGAGGAGGCGCGCGGCCCTGGACCACGCGTAGAGCACCGCCAGCAGGAGGAGCAGCACGTCGGCGGCCAGGGAGACGGCCGTGTAACTCGAGGCGCCGTTGAAGAGGATCCAGGAGGCGATGGCGGCCGCCAGCAGCAGCGCGCTGAGGTCGGCCCGGCCTCGGCGCCACAGCACCACGTCCGTAACTGCGAACGATCCATCGATCATTCAGGTCTGCGATTGGTATAGCTGATAGAGAGAAGAGGAGGAGGAGGAGGTTACTGACCGAATTCTCCGGCGTGGTGATGTCGGCGGCGATGATCCATGGATGGATGGATGATCCGAGGCAGAGAGAGGGTGGATTGGAATTTGTTTGATCAATGAATGATCAAGACGTGCAGTTCACTTTCCCAAATGCTATGCTGCAAATCGCAATCCGTTTTTCGCTCGCTGGAAAGAAAGAAAGAAAGAAAGAAAGAAAGAAAGAAACCAGAAATGCTCCAGCGAGGATGGAAGGAAGGAAGGGAATGAGTTGGTCCGTGCGTGTGCGTGGGCCCATCCACCTGGGCCCGACCCGACCGAGTGTCCAACTACCACCACTACCATCAATCCTACCTGTCAGACAGACAACTCCCCACTTCTAATCTACTGGTGCTATTATTTGTACTACAATTATTATTAAGTAAGGCACTTGTATGTTCAAAACATGTTGTAGGCACTTGTATACTTATGCACCTACTTATCTGAATCGACTTTCAATTTGTGTGTCTCCCAAATGAGTATTTCTACAAATTTTGGCTTTTGACTAGTTGAGAATTTGAGGCAAGGGCTAGGTGCAAAAAGCTTTAATTCCTCCAAATTTTGATAGTTGAATTTTATGCAGTCCTCTCTTTGCAAAAAGGCAATATGATTGATTGGTTGCTACGATACGCTTTCACCCCTTCCCTGCCCAGTCAGGCTAGGGAAGCCTGATCAGTCGTCACGACCAAACATCACTCGATCGTATGCCTCCTTTCTACATAGCAATCAACCAATGGCACCATCATCCACGGACAATGATTGCTTGCTGGCGCGTTTTCGTCGCAAGCTTAATATGTCGGAGCTAAAAGAGTTGTACCTCAATGGGGTGCTAGTATACTTGGCGTAATGAGAGGAAACATCTGAAGCTTGAGAAAATACTTCATATCTTCTCCATGTCGACTTGGGAGGACATCTATTCATCTTACTTCCTCACCGCAATGAGCGGTCCCAGACCATTAATTGCCCATTGTTGCTTCATTTCACATCTGACTTGCGGTATGGCCGAAGATTAGGTTTGAGAGCTTTTGGACAAAAGCGAAGGGATTCATGGGTACGTTTTTTTTGGCACGGAATTCAATACCTTGGACTAGCAATCCATACAAAACCCTGGACTACAAGCTTAGCGCGATAGCTAAAAGTATCATCGAATGGAGTTCTCGGTGGATTGGAAAAATTAAAATTCAGATTGCCATTGCTTTGGAGGTGACACTCATGTTGGCCGTGGCTGCGGAGACACACCGCCTGTCAGCCGGGGAATTTCATTTGCATAAGCTCCTCAAGCGGAAGTTGTTAGGCCCGTGCTCCTTGGAACGCACAATCTCTAGGCAGAGGTCTTGCCCTCTATGGCATCGTGAAGGACACGCAAACACTCTTTACTTTCATGAACATGCGAATCAGAGGCATAGGAAGAATTCAATCTGTCTACTGAAGGACAATGGCTCAATTATTACTGAACATGAGGAGTTTGCGGTTTCATGGATTCCTACTATGATCGCATGCTATGCTCGGCTCCAGGACCTAGGGTTGCCTACTTTGGAGCTTCAGCATATGAAACTCCCTTCTCCCCGGACGAAGTTGAAGCAGCGGTCAAATCAGTGCCTATGGACAAGGCGCTCGAATTGGACAATTTTACGGGGAAATTTTATTGCTCATGTTGGGAGATCGTTAAAGGGGATATAACGCGGGCTTTTGAGCACTTCCATCAGAGTGATATGCGCGATTTGCTTGTGGTCATCAAAGCTTAGGGGGGATGGGGCTTAAGGATTATCGTCCAGTTAGCTTAATACATGGCGTGATCAAGATCTTTGATAGAACTTTGGTCGTCTGTCTTGTCGAGGATCTTTTGTTATTGGTGGGGCCAGACCAGAGTGCCTGTGACCATTTGTTGCATGCTAATTCATGTTTGTGCAAAGCACAACATGATGTTTGTGTGCCTTAAAGGAGCCGGCGATCATGCTCAAACTTGACATCACCAAGGCCTTCGATACTATGGACCGGGCTTAACTTGTGGAGGTTTTATGCAAGCTGGCTCTTGTCAAATATAAGGATCTAGATCTTTGGTCTGTTATCCACGACATCCGCACGTGTACTTCTAAATGGCAAGTCAGGTGATACTCTTATCAATGCAGAGGCCTCAGGCAAGGGGACTCCTTATCACCCTTGTTGGTCATCTTGCTAATGGAGGCTCTTCAACGCTTATTTGCTTATGCATCGGCTTGTGGTGGCAAGTCAGGTGATACTCTTATCAACCGTAGAGGCCCCAGGCAAGGGGACCCCTTATCACTGAAAGTGCTAGTTATCGACGAGAGGGGGGTGAATAGGTGATTTTATGAAAGTCTTCAAAACACGAGGTCTTTGAAGACAAACAATCAAATTGAGCCTATATATAATGCAGCCGAAGATAAACTACTCTAGACAGACCATAGTCAAGTAATCATAGTAATGAAAGCACGACGACTAATAGTAGCTAGGTAGAACAGATAGGAATTGAAGACAGAATGAAGCCAAACATGTAATAGTCTCCGCACAATGAAGTCAAACTGATCAGGCAAGCAAGCGATGACTTCACGAAGACAAACTGAAATGTAAAGAAGGTAGGGGATAGAACCAGTAGCTTGGTGAAGACAAGGATTTGGTAGACCAGTTCCAGTTGCGGTGATAATTGTACGTCTGGTTAGGGAGGCTGAGATTGAACTCGGAAGACTGTGTCTTCATCTTATTCCCCTTGAGCTAAGGACACCCATCCCTCGCCCAATCACTCGGGTAAGTCTTCAAGGTAGACTTCCAAACCTTCACAGACTCCGTTCACCGGCGATCCACAATGACTCTTGGATGCTCAGAACGTGACGACTAACCGGCTGGAGGATGCACAATCCTCATGTGTAACAAGTCTTCAGGTCACGCGGACAGAAAGACTTCAGTGATGCCTAACACTCTTTGGCTCTGGATGTTTTGGGCTTTGTCCTTGCAAGGATCTCTCTCTCAAAGGCTTCGGAGGTGGGTTGCTCTCAAACAACAAAAGTCATGCACTAACTGTGAGCAGCCACCAATTTATGGTGTAGGGGGTGGGCTATTTATAGCCAGGAGTCAAACCGACATGATATGTCCGAAATGACCCTGGGTCACTAAGAAACTGACCCATGTCCAACGGTCGGATTTCAAACACATGCGGCAGCTTGGCTTGGGCTACAAGCAATGCTGACTCATCCAACTCTGGATAAGATTTGCTTTCATAGTCTTCACTCGAAAACATAGGATTGGGGTTGAGCATCACGTCAGTCTTCTGACTTTGTTCACTTGGACACCACTTACTAGTACGGTGGTTCCTATGACTCAAGAAAGAAGAAAATGAAACTACGAGAGAAACTATGTCTTTCGCACTCCATAGTCTTTAGGTGAATGTCTTCACACGTCATTATCTTCAACGTGAATGTCTTCACGAACCACCATTGTCTTCAATGTCCTCATACATTTTTAGGGGTCATCTCTGGTAGGTAAACCGAATCAATGAGGGACGACTACTACCTGTGTTATCCTGCAATCTCACAAACACATTAGTCCCTCAACCACGTTTATCGTCAATACTCCAAAACCAACTAGGGGTGGCACTAGATGCACTTACAATCACCCTTGTTGATCATCTTGCTAATGGAGGCTCTTCAAAGTTTATTTTCTCATTCGTCGGCTTGTGGTGTGCTCTGCCCCCTAGCATGCACGGATATGCAACAAAGGTTATCTATTTTCATAGACTATGTTATGGCTCACATCAAGCCTATTGCCTTGGACATAAAAACCACTCCTCACTCCTACACGCTGCAGACACCCAACCACCCAACCGACAGTAATGCAGACAATCAAACGGTGAAAATTTGCCATTTGCTCTAAGACAAGATTCCATATACATATGTACACACTCATAAGAGAATGACTGACGTGGAACAACATATTATTTACAAGTACAACACTAGTGGCATACTTAGGGGCTATTTGCGGTTCCCTGCCACACTTTGCCACACTTCACCTTAGGCAAGTTTGACCAGGTTAGGTGGGTGTTTTGTTCTAGCCACATCTAAGGCAAGAATT
Organism: Aegilops longissima; assembly: GCA_021605205.1. Classification (NCBI taxonomy): domain Eukaryota; kingdom Viridiplantae; phylum Streptophyta; class Magnoliopsida; order Poales; family Poaceae; genus Aegilops; species Aegilops longissima. Next base: position 664,918,778 of record CM038676.1, read on the forward strand.
TTTGATGAGTAGTAAACCCCACATGTTATAGACACAAAAAGTGTGGCAAGATTTCCTTAAGAAAGCCAAAGTGTGTCTAACAATTTGAGCAACTCAAATAAGGCAAATGTGGCAAAAATAATGTGACAATATATGACAAAGATAGTCATAATCCAAACAGCCCCTTACTTTTAATGTGGCAAAAATTGTCATACCTAGTATTGGCTAAGCGAAGTAATAAAACAACAGTTGTTTACATATTCCGGAAATAATAAGCAAAAAGATGACTTTGGAATGTTTCACTTGTAACTTTCTGAAAAGGATGAACAAAAGAACATATTACATTCACAACAATGGTAAGAAACAAATAATACAAAAACTAAATATCATTAATCAAAAAATTAAGTGATATGAGGTTCACATTTTATAACTTCCCTTCTCGGTCTTTCATTTTCTTAAATAGATTAATCAGACCATCATTCGTTGTTGTAGAAAATATGTCTTTCTCCACATAGCAAATCAGGAAATCATCATGAACCCGTCACCCATTTTGTTCTGCAAAAAAATCTTGACAATAGTCATTGTTGAAAAGCATCTCTCCCCTGACACTGTGGCAACTAGCAAAATTAGCACCAACTTTAGAAGTTGATACACCAAAGGAAAAGCAAGGTGCTTCTTAGTGTCCACCAACACTTTAGCAAGATTCACAATGCCATCCAAATTGGCAAATTTTTGGTCCGCTCGGACATTATCAATGTAAATCTGAAGTTCATGACCAAGATCCATCAATCGTGTTGGATTGCAATTATCAGGATAATACTCAGCTAGCTTCAATAAACTCTCAAAGTTAAAAGCATTATTGGGTTGAAAGAAGCCATGTGCATAAGCAATGCAGTGTTCACTTCATTGAATCTGTCATCGAACTCTCAAAGTTGCCAATCAATAACATAATTAAGGCACTCTATTTGGTAATGATGAAGGTTTGCAATATTAGTTGTTTCATTTGGTGAATGGTGACATCGCCCGACCGCCCGCAACTGCATAATCTTTAATTTGCCAAGTGTTGGCTCTTCCCAGGTAATCTGCACCCTATATGATCTCTCGGTCTCTACTGTCTACATGTGATGTGATTTTGTGATTGCTATTAGCTAAGTATTCTTTTAGTTTTTGTTCTATGATTCGCGTAGGACTAGGAGGATATGGATTTTTTGTTGTTGAAACGAACATCACCAGGTACTAATGTGGCAGAGACTCCAAGGCTACTTAGACCAAGATAAGATCTTGCATCAAATATTGGTACTACTCCTCCGCCTCCGACGGAAATTAACTTAGATGAACTTCCTCCCGATCCAGTTGATCTAAAAAAAGTGTGGCACACAAAGAATCCGAAGAAGCAAGATGAGATTAGAAGAAGATATTTAAATAGAGGACCTTATGGACCAAACGAAGGCTTTAAATATCCTCAGAAAACCATTAGGAGTTGAACGGAGATTTAATTCAGAATGGTTTAAAGACTATCATTGGCTAGAGTACAGTGATAAGGCGCATAAGGCATTTTGCTTGTGTTGCTATATGTTTAGAGATTGCATCGACGACTAAGGTGGTAATGGTACATTCGTTGTTAATGGTTCCTCTAGATGGAATAACAAAAAGAGACTAGATATTCATGTGGGTGAAGTTAATATCTTTCACAGTGTAGCAATTAAAAGATGCGATGCTTTAATAAATCAAGATCAGTCCATTAACGACGAATCCAGATGAGGAGGCGATGATACGAGGGTGTCCGTCTGGGCACCCTATGTCTCGCTTCACGCGAGAGAGAGGGAACCCTCGCCTAAAAGGGAGGCGTGAGTTGGGTCGGCCCAGGCGCGCGGGAGCCACAACCTCGTTTTTTGTTTCGTTTTTATTTTCATGTTTCTTCTTTTATTTCATTTTTTAGTTTTGTTCATACTTCCAAATATTCTAAATAAATATATCACAAAAAACACTTTACATAAAAGAATGGAAAAAATGTTAACCAAGTGATTGAAAAATGTTAAATATGTAAATATGTATAGAGAAAATGTTTCTCATGTATACGACAAATTTATAAAAAATTATAGAATGTGAGTGAAAAAGTTGATTATGTATTTAAAACATATTAATCAAGCATTTAAATTTTTAAATGTGCATATAAAAGCGTTGCCCATCTATTTAAAAATGTAAATCTTGTATTTGAGAATTGTTAATAAAGCATTTGAAAATGATAAATGTGTACACAAAGAAGTTGACCACGTATAAAAAATATATTAATCTTGTATCTGAAAACCATTAATCAAGCATTTGAAAAATGTTAAATGTGTACAGAAAATTATTGACCATGTATTAAAAAGTCAATCTTGTATTTGAAACTGTTAATAAAACATTTCAAAAATATTAATGTGTAGAGTAAAAATGTTGATCATGTATTAAAAAATCTTAATCTTGTACTTAAAAATGCTAATCAATCATTTTTAAAACGTTTTAAATTTGTATATAAAAGGTTGATCATGTATTTAGAAAATGTTAAACTTGTATTCAAAAGATGTTAAACATGTATTAGTAAATTCTGTTAGATATATATGAAAAATATACAATGTCTACGAGAAAAGACATCCAAACATATAAGTTTTCAAAAATATTTATCCTGTATTTAAAAATGTTAAACATGTACATAAAAAGTTTCTAATGTATAACGGAAATGTTGAATTTGTATTGAATTTTTAAAGACGTGTTGAATAAAAAAGAAACCAATGAAAATCAGAAAAATGAATAAAACTAAAAAGAAAAACAAGGAAAACAAAACTAAATGAATAAAACCCATAGAAACCAATGCAAAAGAACGCAAGTAAGAAAACCAAGAAAGAACAAAAGAAAGACAAATAAAACCAAGAAAAAAAACAACGAAAGAAAAGCAGAAAACAACAAATAAAAACCTAGAAAGAAAAAAAATAAACGTAAGAACTGAGAAAGAATCGAGGAAAACCATTTGAAAAACAAGGAAAAACAAAGAAAACTGTGAATAAAACTAAGAACTGTGCAATTAAAAATGTATACAGATTTGAAAATAGTTCAAGAACTTGGAAAAAAATCATGAATTGGAAAAAAAATTCATAGATTTGAACAATTGTTCTTGAGTTTTTGGATTTGAACAAGTTCATGGATTTGAAAATATTTTTGGATTTGAATATTTCTATGAATTTCAAATCATGAATTTGAAAAAGTGTGCAGATTTGCATAAATATTCAGTAATTTATGTATTTTAAAAAACTTCATGAATTGGAAAAAACTTTGGGGATTTTATTAAATGCTCACGAATATGTGAATCTGGAAAAAGTTCATGAACTTGAAAAAAAAGTTGGTTAGAAAAACCCTTAATATGGTGAAAGTTCACAAATTTGGAAATTGTTCAGAATTTAAAATTATAAAAAAATCATGAATATAATTTTTTTTCACGATTTCCAAAAATATATTTGCAAATTTTAAATTGTTCCTGAGTTCAAATTCTATAAATTGCATGAATTTTAAAAAAGTTAACGGGTTTTTAAATTTTCACAAATTTTGAAAAAGTTTACGTATTTATGGAAGTTTCACGAGTTTTAGAAAAAACTTCACAAATTTGAAAGAAAGTTCGTTAAAAATGACAAAAAAAGAAAAAAGAACAGAAAACCAAAGGAAAACCGTACATGAGAAAACTGAAAGAAAAATGCCCAGAAAACCCTGTGGAATCTGAACCGGTGAAAAAAATAAAACTTGGGCTGGCCCATATAGGAATTCCGGTTTCCAGATGGCCTGAAACCGGCGGCTTAAGTGGCAAATAGGAGTTCTAAAAAAAAAAGTGGTAAATAGGATCGAGCCTCGATGACAGCGCGCAAGGGAGGAAATGGCATGACAGTTGCATCGAGCTGTGACAAAGGCATCGTCGATGAATCTCAACCGATTTGACGAAATTAATGTCTTATTTTAATTAGATAAATTTATTTATGTGAATAATTCCACTACCGGATGACTCTGGCCCATTTGGCTGCCACTGCGTGAGCAGGAAGATGTGGTTTTCACTTTTGCACACGGCAACTTTTAAGAAGGTACTCCCTCTGTAAAGAAATATAAGAGCGTTTATAGATCACTAAAGTAGTTAAATTACTTGAGTTTGCTGAGGCTGTTAGTCGAACTGAAAGCACAAGCACATTCAGAAACCCCCTGACAGAATCTCTCGTCTCAGCAAGGGCTGGGAAAACTTTGTTGCACAACAAGTTTGGTCCATTTGACATGGAACAACAAACAATTTACTACTACTAGAGACAGTTTCAAGCATTGGTTGGCAAATATTAGGAGGCACAATGCTTTGCTTTTGCATTCCACAAGAAACCTTTTATTTATTACAACCGCCGGTGGCGAAATTTCCACAAAACTTGTCGTTGCCATTGCGTCACCATTCATGAGTCCTTGAGCTAAATCTTTTGTTCTGTGTACTAGCTGAAAAGCGAAAAGGGAAACACTTCAGAGAATAGCTCAACACATAACCGAAGCAGTTACAAGTTACATGATCAAATGAACAGAAACTGCACAAGTGTTTACTGCCGTTTCTGATATGTTGTATTGTACTAGTACATCTCTAAAGCACTGCTATGAGATACCAAAGTACTAAAGCAGCAATAATAATTTGCACACTTTTGATTACTAGTACTTGTCAAGTACAAAGGACATACCTGGAAATACTGGCGTGTTGGATGTTACACGGCAATCAACACGTACAGAAAGCACCAGTACTAGAAATTTACTGAGTCAACCCACTTAGCTTGGAACTTGTCTTCAGTCAGGGTCGTCATGATGATTCTTTGGTTGTTCAGGCTTTGAATTCCGCAGGCTGCAGCCACTGCCTCGGACACATGGCTTCCAATAAGACTTGGGGTCCAGGTTTTGTATTGACCAACATTCAACACGGAAACCTTTGTTTTTCCAACAAGACTTGGGAATTTTTCCCACATTTAATCGCTGCGTTGCACCACCGACAATGAGTTCTTAATCTTTTGTAGCAGCTAAAAAGCGAATAAGGGCAACATTAGTACTATGGAGAACAGCTTGAGACAAGCTGCTTCCATTTCTTCATGGAACTGCAGTCACATGTCGCATGATGAAATAAACAAGAAATACTATAAAACCAATCACAGGATATACCATCAAATTTAAAACACTACTGCAATGTTAACTCAAGTCTATTTCAGTGCATAAGTTGTAGACGGAAGACAAGTGTGAAACATACGAGTCTTTGGGTCAAGGATTTGTGTGAACCACAATTCAGTGCATAAGTTGTAGACGGAGGAAAAGTGTGAAACATATGAGTCTTGGGGTCAAGGATTTGTGTGAACAACAATTCAGTGCATAAGCTGCTGTGGTCAACACATTACTTCCTACAAGACTTGGAGTCAATGATTATTGTGAACCACGATTCAACACTGAAGAATTCCAGCACGGATTTTTTTTTTCCACTATTTGTCGTTGCATTGTGTCACCAGTCATGAGTCCTTTAGCTAATTATTTGGTTCCATGTACCAACTGAAAAGCGAAAAGAGAAACAATTAGAGGATGGCTTAAGGCATGACTAAAGAAGTTTTAGATGATCAAATAAACAAGGAAATACTACCAAACAAATCATAGGGGATACCGTCGAATAAAAACTCTACTGCAATGTTAACTTCAGACAGTGCATAAGCGCATAAGTTGTAGACGTAGGAGAAACGGGGAAGATGTGAGTAGGCGTACGGCGTGGGAACCTATTTCTAGGAATAATTCGTGTGTTATTTTTCCACACGAATGAGGAAAGAAAACAAAGGCGGAGATGGCGACAGATACTGAAGAATAGTCTTCCAGCAGCAGCTTCCAACCAGCTGCTGTGCCTTCACTGAGGACCTCATAACAATGGATGGCACATTGCTTAAATTAAATACTCATCAACCGAGTTCCATTGTCTATTGAATCACATCTGGCCCCCAACCAAAAACACAACATGCAAACACTGGACAACAAAATGCCATCTTCCTCAACACCATTGTTGTACCTCTGCCTACTGCTGGTGCCGTGCTTTCTTCTCTTGGAAGAAGCACATGCGGCGCGCCATGGAGGGATCTCACTGAGGTCTCAATACACGGCCCTCCTCCACTGGAAAGCTACACTTGCAAACCCGCCGCCGCAGATGAGCTCTTGGCAGGAAAACACCAGCCCGTGCAACTGGACGGGCATCATGTGCGCGGCTGTTCGCCATGGCCGCCGCATGCCCTGGGTGGTGACCAACATCTCCCTGCCGGGTGCTGGCATCCGTGGCCAGCTTGGTGAGCTCAACTTTTCGGCTCTTCCATTCCTCACATATATTGACCTCAGCAACAACAGTCTCCATGGTCCAATACCAGCTAATATCAGCTCTCTATCATCACTTTCTTATCTTAACCTCAACTTCAACCATCTCAAAGGACAGATTCCGTTTGAGTTTGGTAGCTTGCAGAGTCTCACCCAGCTTGAACTCTCGTTTAACAGACTCACGGGACATATCCCTGCGTCTCTGGGTAACCTAACAAGGTTAACTGATCTTGTCATTCACCAAAACATGGTATCAGGTCCCATCCCTGAGGAGATTGGAAGGCTTGTCAACCTACAACTTCTACAGCTAAGCAACGTCACCTTAAGCGGTTTGATACCAAAAACCCTTGGAAATCTAACCCAGCTAAATACTTTGCGCCTGTTTGGTACTCAACTTTCAGGGACTATACCCCAAGAACTAGGCAGGCTAGTCCATCTGCAAATTCTTGATCTTGGTTCAAATCATTTTTCAGGTCCAATTCCAATCTCCATAACCAATCTCACCAAGCTGAACATGCTTCTTCTCATTGAAAATCAAATCACAGGTTCCATCCCCCCCGCAATAGGCAATCTCAATATGTTAAAGCAACTTTCTTTCTATACAAATCAAATAACAGGTTCAATACCCCCAGAACTAGGGAACCTCACTATGCTCCATGAACTTTATCTCTATACAAATGAAATCACAGGCCCAATACCTTTAGAATTGGGCATGTTGCAGAATCTCCGAGAATTAGACTTGGCCGACAACCAAATATCTGGCTCTATTCCTGACAGCTTAGGAAACATTACCAACCTATTACTACTACACCTCTATGAAAATCAGATAACCGGTTCAATACCAAAATCTTTTGGGAAGTTGCAAAGCATCCAAGAACTGCATATATTTGATAACAAATTGTCAGGTTCTCTTCCTCAAGAATTTGGAGATGTCATAGGCCTTGTTAAACTTGCGTTGAATAACAACTATCTTTCAGGACCTTTACCAGCAAATATATGTTTAGGTGGCAGACTTCAATATCTCTTTGTCTATTCTAATATGTTCAATGGCCCCATTCCAAGTAGTTTAAAGACTTGCACGAGTTTGGTTCGAATAGACCTTCGGTGGAACCAACTAACAGGAGATATATCTCAGCATTTTGGTGTGTATCCACATCTCACAAAGATGCGCTTGACATCGAATAGACTCTCTGGGCAGATCTTACCAAATCTAGGTGCATCTACCGAACTGACGGTACTACACCTAGCACAAAATATGATCACGGGTTCCATACCTCCAATCCTTTCTAAATTGTCCAACCTAGTAGAGCTGAGACTCGATTCTAATCATCTCAGCGGTGAGATTCCACCAGAAATCTGCACTTTAACTAATCTATACAAAGTAACCTTTTCATCGAACCAATTATCTGGATCCATACCTACAGAGATAGGAAAGCTCAGCAATCTAGGATACCTTGATATATCTGGGAACAGACTGAGTGGATCAGTACCTGAGGAACTAGGGGCCTGCATGAAACTACAGTCCTTGAAGATAAACGACAATAACTTCAGTGGGAGTTTGCCTGAAGCGATTGGAAATTTAGCAGGCCTGCAGATCATGTTGGATGTGAGCAACAATAACCTCAGTGGTGTGTTGCCACAGCAACTTGGGAAGTTGGAGATGCTAGAATTTCTGAATTTATCGCATAATCAGTTCAATAGCAGCATTCCATCCTCCTTTGCAAGCATGGTGAGCCTTTCAACACTCGATGTGTCCGACAACAACTTGGAAGGACCGGTCCCAATAACACGGCTACTCCAAAATGCTTCAGCAAGTTGGTTTCTTCCCAATAAAGGTCTGTGTGGTAACCTCTCTGGCCTGCCACCTTGTTATTCAATTCCAATAGCTAGTCACCATAAACGGAAGACATTTGGTTTCCTTTTGCCAATTGTTCTTGTGGTGGGTTTCGGAATTGTTGCCGCAATTGTTGTCATAATAATGCTTAGCCATAAAAAGAGAAAACCACAAGAAAGTGTTACTGCTGAAGCAAGGGACCTATTCTCTGTTTGGAATTTTGATGGAAGATTGGCATTTGACGATATTGTAAGGGCAACAGAAGACTTCGACGATAAGTACATCGTTGGAACAGGTGGATATGGCAAGGTCTATAAGGCACAACTCCAAGATGGGAAGCTAGTTGCTGTGAAGAAGCTTCATCAGACCGAAGAGGAGCTGGATGACGAAAGAAGATTTTGCAATGAGATGGAGATCTTATCACAGATCCGACAACGAAGCATTGTAAAAATGCATGGATTCTGCTCCCATCCAGCGTATAAATTTCTTGTCTATGACTACATTCAGCACGGAAGCCTCCACAGGGCATTGGAAAATGAGGAGCTAGCAAAGGAATTAGATTGGCACAAGAGAATTGCTCTTGCAAATGATGTGGCTCAAGCAATATCTTATTTGCACCACGAATGCAGTCCACCTATAATCCATCGAGATATCACGAGCAGCAACATCTTACTTGATACAACCTTCAAGGCTTTTGTCTCGGATTTTGGCACATCAAGGATTCTTAAGCCCGATTCATCAAACTGGAGTGCACTAGCAGGAACGTATGGCTACATAGCTCCTGGTATGTGCTAGTATAAGATTTCTTCTCACGTCGGAAGCATTCATCTCTATCTGTTTATTCCTAATTCTAATGTTTTGATCTTGTGCAGAACTGTCGTACACGTCTGTTGTGACAGAGAAATGTGATGTCTATAGCTTTGGCGTGGTTGTACTAGAGCTAGTGATGGGGAAGCATCCAAGGGATCTATTAGATGGTACTTTGTCGAGTGGGGAACAAGCTATGCTGGTGAAAGATATTCTAGACCAACGGCCGGCGACAGCAACAACAGCAGAAGAGAATAGCTTAGCTCTGCTCATCAAGATGGCCTTTTCTTGCTTGGAATCTTCTCCACAAGCAAGGCCAAGCATGCGGGAGGCATACCAAACACTCATCCAGCAACCCTCTTCTAGTTCCTGTCCCGTGCCTTTCAGCACACTTACATTACAACAAGTAAGGGATGCATGTTAATATATGATCAAAAGTCAGGGTCTGTCGTAGCGGAGGCCGATTTTGGTTTCCGCTTTTGACTCGAGTCACTCATATCATATGCCACCTGTTAGAGTTTGAGCAGTTTACTCCATGTAATCTTAAACCTATCTCTATCTCTTTCTCTCTCTCGTATCCCTATCTATCTCCTATACCGAACCAGATTGGATTTCTTTCTGGTTTCTCTTGTACGCCAAGGCAAGGCATTGTTGCCCCATATAAATATACATGACGCGGCTCCCTCGAGGAGTAGGAACGCTTATACCAAATCTTACATGGTATCAGAGCTAGCCTCTTCCCTATCATCTAGCAACACAAAAAAATTCAGAACCCTAGCGCCCTTCCATCGTCATCGTCATGAGCTCCAGCCGTCGGCCTCAACCTCGGCGCCCCACCAACAGAGAAGCTTGCGAGGGGGAACTACCTCCTATGGAAGGCGCAAGTTCTGCCGGCCCTGCGAGGTGCGCAGGTGACCGGTCTTCTCAACGGCAGCGATGCAGCGCCGCTGAAAACAGTGGAGGTCGCTAAGGCGGACAAGACCACGGCCATCGAGCGAATCCATCGTATGGCCCATGGATTGCCGAGGATCAGCAGGTCCTAAGTTATCGCTAAATTCGCTCACCCGAAATCCTCGCGCAAGTTATCGATATGGAAAGTACCCTTGATCTATGGACTGCCCTTACCACGATCTTTCTTTGCTTGCAATGCAATCGCGAATAACAAACCCGAGGATCGCCATCTCCAACACCAAGAAGGGCAACATGTCCAGAACGCTTTCATCACCAAGATGAAGAGCCTCGGAGACGAGCTTGCAGCAGAGGTCGTCCGGTGATGATGGAGAGATGGTGGACTACATCCTCGCCGGACTCGATCGGGATTACGATCCGTCGTTGCAGCGATTAGCGCCATCAAGAATTCAATCTCTGTTGATGATCTTTTCTCGCAGATTTCGCTTTCGATCGAGGATGGAGATGCTTGGCGACGGACCAGGCTTTCGTTCGTTAGCCAATGCCATGTACTGGGGCGCGGCCGTCTCGAGGCAGAGGAGGTCATGGACGTAGAGGCGTGGTCGCTCGATCGTGCTCCCTCTTCTCCTGTTTCGCACCGCTGGGAACAACGGCTACCAGCAGCGTCAACGCCGACCATCGCAGCAGCAGATCGCAGCAGAAGATGAGGAGGATTACCACGAGTGCGGATATGTTACAAATTCCATCTTTGGTGGCGCCAGGACTCTGGGATCGGTACAAGGAAGATCGTCGGGAAAGGAAGAAGGTTAACCTCGTCACCAACTCGTATGGCATCGACACTAATTGGTATGCAGATTCGGGTGCCACCAACATATCACAGAGAGCTTGATAAGTTAACAATGCGGAGAAATACCACGGAGGTGACCAAGTTCACACGGCAAGCGGAGCTGGTATGGATATTACTCACATTGGTAACTCGATTGTTAAAACCCCTCAGAAAAATTTTCACCTCAACAATGTCTTACACATCCCTCATGCATCAAAAAATCTTGTCTCCGATCATCGTTTTACACGTGACAATAATGTTCTCATCATATTCTACCCTTACTCTTTTGTGATTAAGGACTTGGCAACGAGGAGAGTCATCCTTAGAGGAAGATGCGAGGGAGGTCTCTATCCAATCACATCATCTTCTTCTACGTCAGAGTCAAATAAACAAGCTTGGAGTGTCACCAAACCATCTTCAGAAAAGTGGCATCGACGCTTGGGTCATCCTTCTTCAGTTATAGTTCAGCATGTCATTAGCAAGAATAAACTTCCTTTTGTGTCTAGTATTGAGTCAGTTTGTGATGCGTGTCAACAAGCAAAAAGTCATCAATTACCTTATCCCATCTCTACTAGTGTGTCTACTGCTCTGTTACAACTTATTTTTTCAGATGTTTGGGGACCAGCCCCCACTTCAGTCGGTAGATTTTCCTATTATGTAAGCTTTATTGATGACTATAGCAAGTTTACTTGGATTTATTTGCTCAAGAAGCGATCCGATGTCTTTCAAGTTTTTAGCAACTTTCAAAGTCTTGTTGAACGTCAACTGAACTCTAAAATTCTTGCCATGCAAACAGACTGGGGAGGTGAGTATGAGAAACTTAATTCCTTTTTAAAAAAAATTGGAATTTCTCATCATGTATCTTGTCCCCATGCTCACCAACAGAACGGTTCCGCTGAGCGAAAGCATCGTCACATTGTAGAAGTAGGACTAGCATTGCTAGCTCATGCATCTATGCCTCTCAAATTCTGGGATGAAGCCTTTCTCGCTGCAACATATCTCATCAATATTCGCCCTAGTAAAGTCATCAAATTTGAAAATCCTATCACTCGTCTTTTTGGTATTACTCCTGATTACACATCTCTACGCATATTTGGTTGTGCATGTTGGCCGAATCTTCGACCATACAACACATGCAAACTTGCATTTCGTTCCAAACAATGTGTTTTCTTGGGTTATAGCCCCATACACAAAGGAGTCAAATGTCTTGATGTCTCTACTGGCAGAGTCTATATATCTAGGGATGTTGTCTTCGATGAATCTGTTTTTCCTTTCAAGTCTCTTCATCCAAATGCGGTGCCCTTCTTGAAAAGAAATTCTACTACTTCGGAGTTTGATCAAGGGGTGATAACAATTGTTCTAACCAATGTGCTAATATTTCTTCTAGTTCTACTCTGGTAATATGCTGTGCAGGTGCATGAAGAAAACGGCGTTCAAAAGCGGTCAAGATGATCAAAATCCGGTACAAAATGATGCTATATTTGATGTGTATGAGGGAGAAGAAGCAGGCGTGGAGCACGAGGAGGATGCGGCGGCGCGCCACGCCTGTGCGCCGATCCGCCTTGGATCACGAGAGGAGATCTGCGGGATCACGCGCTGTCGGCCGGCAGAGAATCAGCCGTCCCTGCCGCTCCGCATCTCGCCACGTCGGTAGCGCATGCAAGGGACAGGAGAAGACACGGGATCTCCCTCGTCCGGCGTGCACATGCAGGGGACAGGAGCGCCAGGCTCGGGATTCTCTGCTCCGGATTACTCTGTGGACTCCGTCGTCGCTAGTTCTAGTCAAGCCACACCGGGGTCTACTGGATCCAGTACATCAGCCCAGTCTGCGCACATGGATGGGTCGCCAGGATCTTCTGCCACCAGCCAGTCTATGCAATCTCCTGTGCAACAGCAAGAACAACCTGCTACTACTTCAAGGATCATGACCCGGCTACAAAAAGGTATTAGGAATCCTAAAATAAGAAGGGATGGCACTATACCATATGGAATGTTATGTGTTTCAGGTGAACCGGCAAGGTTGAGTGATGCACTTGGAGATCCTAAATGGAGAAAGGCTATGGATGAAGAGTATGATGCACTCATGAAAAATAAAACATGGCACTTGGTGCCAAGTCAGAGAGGTAAAAATATTATTGACTGCAAGTGGGTCTATAGAATTAAAAGAAAAGCAGATGACTCCATTGATAGATATAAAGCACGTCTAGTTGCAAAAGGATTTAAGCAACGATATGGCATTGATTATGAGGATACTTTTAGTCCAGTTGTAAAAGCTGCTACTATAAGACTTGTGCTAGCCATTGCTGTTTCCAGAGGATGGAGCCTTCGCCAGCTAGATGTTGAGCAGCGTTTCGCATGGTGTTCGAAGAGGAGGTCTATATGAGGCAACCACCGGGATATGAAAATAAACAAACACCTCGTTATGTTTGCAAGCTTGACAAAGCTCTTTATGGTGCAAACAGTCACCTAGAGCATGGTTCTCAAGGCTAAGCTCACAGTTGAAGCATCTTGGGTTTATTCCATCCAAGGCAGATACATCTCTCTTCATTTATAATAAGGCAAACACAATGATTTCTATGCTCATATATGTGGATGATATTATAGTTGCAAGCTCTTCACAAGATGCCACTAATGCTCTCTTGCGTGATTTGAGTTCAGAATTTGCTTTGAAGGATCTTGGTGATTTACATTTCTTCTTAGGCATTGAAGTTAAGAAGACTCAGGATGGCATAGTGTTGAATCAAGAAAAATATTGTTGGGGAACGTAGCAGAAATTCAAAATTTTCCTACGTGTCACCAAGATCTATCTATGGAGAAACTAGCAACGAGGGAAGGAGAGTGCATCTACATACCCTTGTAGATCGCTAAGCGGAAGCGTTCATGAGAACGGGGTTGAAGGAGTCGTACTCGTCGTGATCCAAATCACCGGAGATCCTAGTGCCGAACGGACGGCACCTCCGCGCTCAACACACGTACAGCCGGTGGACGTCTCCCATGCCTTGATCCAGCAAGGAGAGAGGGAGAGGTTGAGGAAGACTCCATCCAGCAGCAGCACAACGGCGTGGTGGTGGTGGAGGAGCGTGGCAATCCCGCAGGGCTTCGCCAAGCACCAAGGGAGAGGAGGAGGGAGAGAGGTAGGGCTGCACCAAGAGGGAGAGGTTCTCATGTGTTATGGGCAGCCCCTAGGCCTCATATATATAGGGGAAAGGGAGGAGGGTGCGCCCCCTCTAGGGTTCCCACCCCTAGGGGGGGCGGCAGCCCTAGATGGGAAAGGGGGAGGCGGCCAAGAGGGGAGGGAGAGGGAGGCGCCTTAGGGCCCATCTGCCCTAGGGTTTGCCCCCTCCCACTCACCCTTGCGCCTTGGGCCTCTTGTGGGCGCACCAGCCCCTTTGGGGCTGGTTCCCTCCACACTTGGCCCACGCAACCTCTCAGGGTTGGTGGCCCCACTTGGTGGACCCAGGACCCTCCGGTGGTCCCAGACATTACCGATATCGCCTCAAACTTTTCCGGTGACCAAAACAGGACTTCCCATATATAAATCTTTACCTCCGGACCATTCCGGAACTCCTCGTGACGCCCCGGATCTCATCCGGACTCCTAAGAACATTCGGTAACCACATACAAACTTCCTTTATAACCCTAGCGCCATCGAACCTTAAGTGTGTAGACCCTACGGGTTCGGAGACATGTAGACATGACCGAGACGTTCTCCGGTCAATAACAAATAGCGGATCTGGATACCCATGTTGGCTCCCACATGTTCCACGATGATCTCATCGGATGAACCACGATGTCAAGGACTCAATCGATCCGTATACAATTCCCTTTGTCTAGCGGTATTGTACTTGCCCGAGATTCGATCGTCGGTATCCTATACCTTGTTCAATCTCGTTACCGGCAAGTCTCTTTACTGCTCCATAACACATCATCCGTGATCAACCCCTTGGTCACATTGTGCACATTATGATGATGTCCTACCGAGTGGGCCCAGAGATACCTCTCCGTTTACGGAGTGACAAATCCAGTCTCGATTCGTACCAACCCAATGCAGACACTTTCGGAGATACCGTAATGCACCTTTATAGTCACCCGATTACGTTGTGACGTTTGGTACACCGAAAGCATTCCTACGGTATCCGGGAGTTGCACAATCTCATGGTCTAAGGAAATGATACTTGACATTAGAAAAGCTTTAGCATACGAACTACGATCTTTGTGCTAGGCTTAGGATTGGGTCTTGTCCATCACATCATTCTACTAATGATGTGATCCCGTTATCAATGACATCCCATGTCCATGGTTAGGAAACCGTAACCATCTATTGATCAACGAGCTAGCCAATAGAGGCTTGCTAGGGACATGGTGTTGTCTATGTATCCACACATGTATTTGAGTTTCCTATCAATACAATTATAGCATGGATAATAAACGATTATCATGAACAAGGAAATATAATAATAATAACTAATTTATTATTGCCTCTAGGGCATATTTCCAACAGTCTCCCACTTGCACTAGAGTCAATAATCTAGTTCACATCGTCATGTGATCAACACTGATAGGTCACATCGCCATGTGACCAACACCCAAAGAGTTTACTAGTGTCTGTAAGCTAGTTCACATCATCATGTGATTTAGACTCAATGAGTTCTGAGGTTTGATCATGTTTTGCTTGAGAGAGAGGTTTTAGTCAACGGGTTTTAGTCAACGGGTCCGAACCTTTCAGATCCGTGTGTGCTTTGCAAATTTCTAGGTCATATTATAAATGCTGCTTCCACGCTCCACTTGAAGCTATTCCAAATGGTTGCTCCACTATACGTATCCGGTTTGCTACTCGAGTCACTCGGATAGGTGTTAAAGCTTGCATCAACGTAACCCTTTACGCGAACTCTTTATCACCTCCATAATCGAGAAACATGTCCTTATTTACTCCAAGGACAATTTTGACCGCTGTCCAATGATCTATTCTGGATCATTCTTGTACCCTTGACCGACTCATGGCAAGGCACACTTCGATGCGGTACACAAGATAGCATACTATAGAGCCTATGTCCGAAGCATAGGGGCGACCTTCGTCCTTTCTCTCTTTTCTGCCGTGGTCGAGCTTTAAGTCTTAACTTCATACCTTACAACTCAGTCAAGAACTCCTTCTTTGGTGATCCATCTTGAACACCTTCAAGATCATGTCAAGGTATGTGCTCATTTGAAAGTATTATTAAGCATTTTTTATCTATCCTTATAGATCTCGATGCTCAATGTTCAAGTAGCTTAATCCAGGTTTTCTATTGAAAAACATCTTTCAAATAACCCTATATGCTTTCCAGAAATTCTACATCATTTCTGATCATCAATATGTCAACAACATATACCCATCAAAAATTCAATAGTGCTCCCACTCACTTCTTTGGAAATACAAGTTTCTCATAAACTTTGTATAAACCCAAAATCTTTGATCATCCTATCAAAGTGCATATTCCAACTCCGAGATGCTTACTCCAGTCCTTAGAAAGGATCGCTGGAGCCAGCATACCTTTTAGCATCCTTAGGATCGACAAAACTTTCTAATTGTATCACATACAACCTTTCCTTATGAAAACTGGTAAGGAAACTCGTTTTGACATCCATCTGCCAGATTTCATAAATCCAGCTTATGCTAACATGATTCCGACGGACTTAAGCATCGCGACAGATGAGAAAATCTCATCGTAGTCAACTCCTTGAACTTGTGAAAAACTCTTCGCCACAAGTCGAGCTTCATAGACGGTGATATTACCGTCCACGTCCGTCTTCTTCTTAAAGATCCATTTATCTCAATGGCTTGCCGATCATCGTGCAAGTCCACCAAAGTCCATGCTTTGTTCTGATATATGGATACTATCTCGGATTTCATGGCTTCTAACCATTTGTCGGAATTTGGGCCCACCATCGCTTCTCCATAGCTCGTAGGTTCATTGTTGTCTAGCAACATGACCTTCAAGACAGGATCGCCGCACCACTCCGAAGCAGTACGCGTCCTTGTCGTCCTACGAGGTTCGGTAGTGACTTGATCCGAAACTTCATGATTACTATCATAAGCTTCTACTTCAATTGGTGTAGGTGCCACGGGAACAACTTCCTGTGCCCTGCTACACACTAGTTGAAGTGACGGTTCAATAACCTCATCAAGTCTCCACCATCCTCCCACTCAACTTTTCGAGACAAAACATTTCCTCGAGAAAGGACCCGATTCAAGAAACAATCCCTATTGCTTTCGGATCTGAATTAGGAGGTATACCCAACTGTTTTGGGTGTCCTATGAAGATGCATTTTATCCGCTTTGGGTTCGAGCTTATCAACCTGAAACTTTTTCACACAAGCGTCGTAGCCCCAAACTTTTAAGAAATGACAGCTTAGGTTTCTCTAAACCATAGTTCATACGATGTCATCTCAACGGAATTACGTGGTACCCTATTAAAGTGAGTGCGGTTGTCTCTAATGCCTAACCCATGAGCGATAGTGGTAATTCGATAAGAGACATCATGGTACGCACCATATCCAATAGAGTGCAACTATGATGTTCGGACACACCATCACACTATGGTGTTCCAGGCGGTGTTAATTGTGAAACAATTTCCACAATGTCTCAATTGTGTACCAAACTCGCAACTCAGATATTCATCTCTATGATCACATCACAGACATTTTATCCTCTTGTCACGATGATCTTCAACTTCACTCTGAAATTACTTGAACCATTCAATAATTCAGACTTGTGTTTCATCAAGTAAATATACTCAACATCTACTCGAATCATCTGTGAAGTAAGAACATAACGATATTCATTTGATGCCTCAAGACTCATTGGACTGCACACATCAAAATGTGTTACTTCCAACAAGTTGCTATCTTGTTCCATCTTATGAAACCGAGGCTTTTGGTCATCTTGCCCATGTGGTATGTTTTGCATATCTCAAGTGATTCAAAAGCAAGTGAGTCCAAACGATCCATCTGCATGGAGTTTCTTCATGCGTATACACCAATAGACATGGTTTGCATGTCTCAAACCTTTCAAAACGAGTGAGTCCAAAGATCCATCAACATGGAGCTTCTTCATGCGTTTTACACCAATATGACTTACATGGCAGTGCCACAAGTAAGTGGTACTATCATTACTATCTTATATCTTTTGGCATGAAAATGTGTATCACTACGATCGAGATTCAATAAACCATTTATCTAGGTGCAAGACCATCGAAGGTATTATTCAAATAAATAGAGTAACCATTATTCTCCTTAAATGAATAACCGTATTGCGATAGACATAATCCAATCATGTCTATGCTCAACGCAAACACCAAATGATAATTATTCTGGTTTAATACTAATCTTGATGGTAGAGGGAGCGTGCGATGTTTGATCACATCAACATTGGAAACACTTCCAACACATATCGTCAGCTCTCCTTTAGCTAGTCTCTGTTTATTCCGTAGCCTTTTATTTCGAGTTACCAACACTTAGCAACCGAACCGGTATCTTAATACCCTGGTGCTACTAGGAGTACTAGTAAAGAACACATTAACATAATGTATATCCAATATACTTCTATCGACCTTGCCAGCCTTCTCATCTACCAAGTATCTAGGGTAATGCTGCCCAGTGGCGTTCCCTTATTCCGAAGCACTTAGTCTCGGGTTTGGGTTCAACCTTGGGTTTCTTCACTTGAGCAAAGAATCGATTTGCCGTTTCATGAAGTGCCCTTCTTGCCCTTGCCCTTCTTGAAACTAGTGGTTTCATCAACCATCAACAATTGATGCTCCTTCTTGATTTCTACTTTCGCGATGTCAAACAACGCGAATACCTCAAGGATCATCATCTCTATCCTTGATATGTTATAGTTCATCACGAAGCTCTAGCAGCTTGGTGGCAATGACTTTGGAGAAACATCACTATCTCATCTGGAAGATCAACTCCCACTCGATTTAAGTGATTGTTGTACTCAGACAATCTGAGCACAAGCTCAATGATTGAGCTTTTCTCCCTTAGTTTGCAGGCTAAGAAAACCGTCGAAGGTCTTATACCTCTTGACGTGGGCACGAGCCTGAAATCCCAATTTCAGCCTCGAAACATCTCATATGTTTCGTGATGTTTCGAAAAACGTCTTTGGTGCCTCAACTCTAAACCGTTTAACTGAACTATCACGTAGTTATCAAAACGTGTATGTCCGATGTTCGCAACATCCACAAACGACGTTTGGGGTTCAGCACACTGAGCGGTGCATTAAGGACATCTGCTTTCTACTGCCCGCATAATCGCTACTTTCAACTTTCAACTATATTTTCTCTAGGAACATATCTAAACAGTGGAACTAAAGCGTGAGCTTACGACATAATTTGCAAAAGGTCTTTTTGACTATGTTCAGGATAATTAAGTTCATCTTATGAACTCCCACTCAGATAGACATCCCTCTGGTCATCTAAGTGATTACATGATCCGAGTCAACTAGGCCGTGTCCGATCATCACGTGAGACGGACTAGTCATCATCGGTGAACATCTTCATGTTGATCGTATCTAATATACGACTCATGCTCGACCTTTCGGTCTCCGTGTTCCGAGGCCATGTCTGCACATGCTAGGCTCGTTAAGTTAACCCCGAAGTGTTTTTGCTGTGTAAATTTGTCTTACACCCGTTGTATGTGAACGTAAGAATCCATCACACCCGATCATCACGTGGTGCTTAGAAGCGACGAACTGTAGCAACGGTGCACAGTCAGGGGAGAACACTTCTTGAAATTTGTGTAAGGGATCATCTTATTTACTACCGTCGTTTCTAAGTAAACAAGATGCATAAATATAATAAACATCACATGCAATTATATAGTAGTGACATGATATGGCCATCATCACTTTGCTCCTCTTGATCTCCATCTTCGGGGCTCCATGATCATCGTCGTCACCGGCATGACACCATGATCTCCATCATCATGATCTCCATCATCGTGTCTTCATGAAGTTGTCTCGCCAACTATTACTTCTACTACTATGGCTACCGGTTAGCAATAAAGTAAAGTAATGGCGTTGTTTAATGACACGCAGGTCATACAATAAATAAAGACAACTCCTATGGCTCCTGCCGGTTGTCATACTCATCGACATGCAAGTCGTGAATCCTATTACAAGAACATGATCAATCTCATACATCACATATCATTCATCACATTCTTCTTGGCCATATCACATCACATAGCATACCCTGCAAAAACAAGTTAGACGTCCTCTAATTGTTGTTTGCATGTTTTACGTGGCTGCTATGGGTTTCTAGCAAGAACGTTTCTTACCTCATAAAACCACAACGTGATATGCCAATTGCTATTTACCCTTCATAAGGACCCTTTTCATCGAATCCGTTCCGACTAAAGTGGAGAGATCGGCACCGCTAGCCACCTTATGCACCAAGTGCATGTCATCGGTGGAACCTGTCTCACGAAGAATGCGTGTAAGGTCGGTTCGGGCCGCTTCATCCCACAATACCGTCGAAACAAGATTGGACTAGTAACGGTAAGCAAATTGAACATCATCAACGCCCACAACTACTTTGTGTTCTACTCGTGCAAAGAATCTACGCAATAGACCTAGCTCGATACCTTTGTTGGGGAACGAGCAGAAATTCAAAATTTTCCCACGTGTCACCAAGATCTATCTATGGAGAAACTAGAAACGAGGGAAGGAGAGTGCATCTACATACCCTTGTAGATCGCTAAGCGGAAGCGTTCATGAGAACGGGGTTGAAGGAGTCGTACTGCGTCGTGATCCAAATCACGGAGATCCTAGTGCCGAACAGACGGCACCTCCGCGTTCAACACACGTACAGCCGGTGGACGTCTCCCATGCCTTGATCCAGCAAGGAGAGAGGGAGAGGTTGAGGAAGACTCCATCCAGCAGCAGCACAAGGCGTGGTGGTGGTGGAGGAGCGTGGCAATCCCGCAGGGCTTCGCCAAGCACCAAGGGAGAGGAGGAGGGAGAGAGGTAGGGCTGCACCAAGAGGGAGAGGTTCTCATGTGTTATGGGCAGCCCCTAGGCCTCATATATATAGGGGAAAGGGAGGAGGGTGCGCCCCCTCTAGGGTTCCCACCCCTAGGGGGGGCAGCCCTAGATGGGAAAGGGGGAGGCGGCCAAGAGGGGAGGGAGAGGGAGGCGCCCACTAGATGGGCCTTAGGGCCCATCTGCCCTAGGGTTTGCCCCCTCCCACTCACCCTTGCGCTTGGGCCTCTTGTGGGGCGCACCAGCCCCTTTGGGGCTGGTTCCTCCACACTTGGCCCACGCAACCTTCTGGGGTTGGTGGCCCCACTTGGTGGACCCAGGACCCTCCCGGTGGTCCCAGACATTACCGATATCATGAAACTTTTCCGGTGACCAAAACAGGACTTCCCATATATAAATCTTTACCTTGGACCATTCCGGAACTCCTCGTGACGTCCCGGATCTCATCCGGACTCGAACAACATTCGTAACCACATACAAACTTCCTTTATAACCTGGCGCCATCGAACCTTAAGTGTGTAGACCCTACGGGTTCGGGAGACATGTAGACATGACCGAGACGTTCTCGGTCAATAACCAACGGCGGGATCTGGATACCCATGTTGGCTCCCACATGTTCCACGATGATCTCATCGGATGAACCACGATGTCAAGGACTCAATCGATCCGTATACAATTCCCTTTGTCTAGCGGTATTGTACTTGCCGAGATTCGATCGTCGGTATCCTATACCTTGTTCAATCTCGTTATCGGCAAGTCTCTTTACTCGTTCCGTAACACATCATCCGTGATCAACCCCTTGGTCACATTGTGCACATTATGATGATGTCCTACCGAGTGGGCCCAGAGATACCTCTCCGTTACACGGAGTGACAAATCCATCTCGATTCGTGCCAACCCAATGAGACACTTTCGGAGATACCGTAATGCACCTTTATAGTCACCCGATTACGTTGTGACGTTTGGTACACCCAAAGCATTCCTACGGTATCCGGAGTTGCACAATCTCATGGTCTAAGGAAATGATACTTGACATTAGAAAAGCTTTAGCATACGAACTACGATCTTTGTGCTAGGCTTAGGATTGGGTCTTGTCCATCACATCATTCTACTAATGATGTGATCCCGTTATCAATGACATCCCATGTCCATGGTTAGGAAACCGTAACCATCTATTGATCAACGAGCTAGCCAATAGAGGCTTGCTAGGGACATGGTGTTGTCTATGTATCCACACATGTATTTGAGTTTCCTATCAATACAATTATAGCATGGATAATAAACGATTATCATGAACAAGGAAATATAATAATAATAACTAATTTATTATTGCCTCTAGGGCATATTTCCAACAAATATGCCACTGAACTTTTAACTCGTATGGGAATGAAGGATTGCAAACCCTCACCTACACCACTATCTTCTTCAGAACAACTTTCAGCATATCAAGGAGAACCTCTTAATGAAGAGGAGAGCACAAAATATAGAAGTGTTGTTGGAGCCCTACAATATTTAACTTTGACACGGCCAGACATATCATTTGCTGTGAACAAGGTTTGTCAATATTTACATGCTCCTACCTCCACTCATTGGACCTCTGTCAAAAGGATTGTACGATACATTAAACATACTGTGGTTTGGGACTTCAGTTCAGACGTTCTAATTCCACACTTGTCAGTGCTTTCTCTGATGCTGATTGGGCAGGATGTGTTGATGATAGAAAGTCAACTGGAGGATTTGCAGTATTTTTTGGTTCAAACCTTATTTCTTGGAGTGCCAGAAAACAAGCTACTGTGTCAAGGTCAAGTACAGAAGCTGAATACAAATCACTAGCAAATGCAACTGCTGAAATTATTTGGGTAGAATCCTTGCTTCATGAGTTAGGAATCAAGCAACTTCGTATATCTTGTCTATGGTGTGATAACTTGGGAGCAACCTACCTTCCTCTGCTAATCCAGTGTTTCATGGTAGAACCAAACACATTGAGATTGATTTTCATTTTGTGCGTGAAAGGGTTGCAGAGAAGAAGTTGGATATACGGTTCATTCCATCTAAAGATCAAGTAGCTGATGGATTCACCAAAGCTTTGCCTGCCAAGTCTTTCGAAGAGTTCAAGAGAAATCTCAATATAGGATAGTTTAGATTAAGGGAGGGTGTTAGAGTTTGAGCAGTTTACTCCATGTAATCTTAAACCTATCTCTATCTCTTTCTCTCTCTCGTATCCCTATCTATCTCCTATACCGAACCAGATTGGATTTCTTTCTGGTTTCTCTTGTACGCCAAGGCAAGGCATTGTTGCCCCATATAAATATACATGACGCGGCTTCCTTGAGGAGTAGGAACGCTTATACCAAATCTTACACCATCTATATATACTTGGGGATGGATTGATGGCTAATTGTAAGTCTATGTGTTTGTAGACACTCTCCTGATACAAAAGTGACATATAAAGAAATTCAGAAACTATACAAAAGTGACATATTATAAATATAAAGAAGAGAAAATGTGAAGGTATAGAAAGCACATTCAGGATTCAGCTATACCTTGTCGGGTAACATTTTAGATGCTGACTGCTTGTCAACATTGATAGGTGGCAGCGGACACCAGCGAGTGCCTGCGAACTAACTAATCTTATGGCCTCCCTCCTCCAAATTTGTGACTCTTGTGCCACAAATACCGATGATGCATTTATCAAGCTACCAAACTCAGCAGCAGGCCAGCAATAACAAGAGTTTTCTTCGTTAGTGGCATCAATCAGCTGCTAATTAAAGTTGTAGCTAGGATTCATTAGATTCATGGGAAGAGCACTCTACTAACTAACCTGAGGCGGAGGCGGAGGCGCCCAGGTTAGTACTACTCTCTCCGTTTGGAATTATTTGTCACAAAAATAGATGTATCTACAACTAAAGTACATTTAGATAAATTCATTTCTTGGACGAGTAATTCCGAACGGAGGGAGTACTTAGTAGTGGGGATAATAGCACTTGGCGAGAAGCTGAGGGTGACGGGGAGAAGGACGCAGCTTGCCGTCGGCCGCCGCGGCGTGGACGAGGACGCCCACACCCGAGACCTCTCCCAAATGGTCCGGCCCACTTTGCTTCTCAGCTGTTTTTCTATTTCCCTTTAACTTTTTATTTTGCCAACATATTCAAATTCGTCAATAATTTTTAAATCGTGAACATTTTTGTAAATCACGAACATTTTTCGAATTCTATTAATATTTTCTAAATATCGTGAGCATTTTTTCAAAATTGTGAATATTTTGTACAAATTATTCAATTTTTCTAAATGCAAACGTTTTTAATTCACCAACATTTTTTAATTTTTCGAACAAATTTTTGTACATTTTTTTTGTTTTCACGACCTTTTTTGGTATGCATGAACTTTTTTTTGAACATTTTGGAATATTTGTGGAATTTCATGATTTTTTTGAATTCATGATTAAAAAAACAAAAATATTTTTTGGATCGCAAACATTTTTCCAAATTTCGACTTTTTTTCAAATTTGGAACTTTTTTATGTTTTATTGAGGGGTAAAAAAACACGGAGAAAAAAAGCTAAACAAAAAAACCCAAAAAATAAGAAATCTATCGAATGGGCCGGCCCATTTTGTTGCGGCTTCAGCGAGGGCTCCTCTATTTGCCGAATAGGATTGACGGAGGGGAAGTTTTTTTTAGAGAAGGCTATCATAGCTAGCTTTATTAAAGTGCAATCATTAATTACACCATTCACAAGCGCACCGACCAAACATGGTGAAGACTCGCCAGTCCAACTAATAGAAGTCTTATTACAATAAATAATTTAGCTAGCACATGCTCTGCTTGGTTCGCAAAACAAAAACAATGTTTAAAAGAGACCTTTCCACTCATAGCAGTTGTGTCCATGCACTCCGCAAAGATAGCCGATGTTGCATCCCACCGTTCAGATTGACCATTACAAAAGTTAATCACATTAAGTGAGTCTGACTCGGCTTCTGGGAATTTGCCGCTATACCTAGTACTATTGTAGACCACTGAAAAGAAGGAGGGTATGGCTTGTTGTGGGGTAATTTGTCGCCTGATTCACCATAGGTACCAACAACCAACAATAAGCGCTTGTTTCACTTCCATATTTTGCATAATATGTAGCCGAGACTCCGATAGAAGCGAGAGATGTTCAAATATGACAGAACCTGATCGGTCAATCACGATAGCATCATCAATGATATCCATCATCCCTAAGTGGTTCCATAGTTCCTTCGCGAGATTACATCGAAACATGAGGTGTTTAAGATCTTCTGCTCCCTGATGGCAGATTGGACAAACACCATCTCAATCCCTATATGCCAGTTTGTGAGGATAGATTTTAGAGGGATGATCCCTTGTGATGCTCTCCGTCCAAATATTTGAACTTTACGTGGAACTTGTATCTTTCAAAGTGCACTCCGCATAGCTGGAGTTGTAGATCCCCTCGGGATCTCAGACGCCATTGCATGTGCCCGAAAAGTGTGTATCCAATGCATATGGTAGGCCGAACGAACTGAAAAAAATCCCTCTTATGTCAGGGTGCCATTCAATAAAGTAATCAAAAGCTTGCACATTCAGTGGAATTTATAATATTCGACGGGTGCCCATGGGAATGAAGATGCTCCATATAAGTTCCTCATCCCAAGTTACCGAGAATGGATCTATAAGTTCACACACACCCTGGTTAAAAAAGTTTGTCCACGCCTTGATTACTTTCCTATCCGGACTCGAAGGGATCCATGGATCACCCCATATTTTGACATTCTCCCTGTTCCAATTCTCTAAATGTATCCTCTTTTTAAAGTTTGCAAACCTTTCATGATGCTTTGCCATGTAAATGATGAACCATATATTTTTCAAAGTGGACTGCAGTAACCTTCCATTAGGATTTTTTTTTGCCTTTTAACACTTTCGCACAGAGAGAATCCGGGTTTGTGATAAGTTTCCAACATTGCTTTGCAAGCATAGCCAGATTAAAAAGAATATAGGTCTCTAAACCCCATACCATCTTCACTTTGTTGGGTAACACATTTTCCACCGAGCATACCAACACATCCTTTTGTCATCTTCATCACCCCCCCCCCCCCCCCACACACACACACATCAAAACTGGCCTATTGCATTAGTAATATCTTTACATACCCCTTTAGGTAAACTAAACGTTGACATAGCAAAGACTGGTATAGCTTGAAAAGAATTTCTTTCGCACCCATGCATAATCGTTTCTCCGCCCACCCATTTAGCCTCTGTCGAATTCTCCCGACAAAGTGTTTCAAGCAATTAGTCATGGTAGGGAGCCCAAGGTATTTGTGAGCCAAGGCTTTGGTATCAATGTGCATGTCATGACAAAAATCGGCCCTTGAATTGGCACTAGCTAGTGTTATTAAGAGTGAAGAATATAGTACAAACCCCCGTCCGGGTTTATTAGGATGGCCCCCTCTGTTTGTGGGCTAAAGTTTGACCAACAAATTGAATCAACTAATAAAAACGTAAACTATATGTAAAAAACATTATACGTACCGTCGGAAAGCTCTTTCAAATACAAATCCAAGGGTATACTTTTTTGTAGGGGTAGCACATGTTTATATATATATATTATATTAATCATATGAATGGTAAAAAAGGCACGACGAAAAATAATAAAAGAGAGAAGGAAGAACAAATAGGAAACCAGAGTGGTGTGTGTGTGTGTGCAGCGTGTGTTTGGTGGTGTGATTATTGGGGCTGCAAATAGGAAACCATGGGATGGGAGGGGCCGCACTGCAAAACAAACATCCTCACCTCATTCCTCACCTCACACTCACAGTCACAGCAGAGCAGAGTAGCGCTGGTGTGTGCGTGGGAGGAATAATGAAGAGCGCGAGGGGCCGCACTGCAAAACACACCAAAGCAAGTGGTTAGCTTAGGAGGGACGCTTCTTCTCCCTCCCTCCGTACGCACGCCATTTGCGAGCCAATCCTCATTTGAGACAAGGAGTTTGGGTAGCTAGCTTGCTAGGGTTTCCATCCTCCCCCATTCCCAACCGCGCCGCCGCCGCCGCCCGCCATGATCGGCGACGTCGACCAGCCCCCCTCTCCCTCGCCACCGCCACCGCCGATCGCGCCCGCTCCGTCCCCGAGCCTCGGCCTCGGGAGGCGCCTGCTCGGCTCCATCCGGGCCCTCTCCTCCGCCATCGCGCCCTCCACTCCCGCCGCCGCCTCCTCCTCCTCCTCCTCGTCGCCCAGCCTTGGACTCAGCCTTCTGCTCCACCTCAAGTCCGACCTCCACCTCCACCACCAGGAACCCCCTCCCTCAACCCCCTCCTCCGCCTCCGCCTCCCTCCTCCGCCACGACCAGGACCAGGAGCAGGGAGAGGACGCTGCTCCAGCCCACGCTCCCAGGGCCAAGAGGGCTCTCCACCTCCTTCCTCAACCCCCCACCCCATCGCCATCCCGAGCTCCTTCCGCCGCTGCCGCTGCCGTGCAACACCACCAGGAGGAGGAGGAGGAGGAGGAGGAGCCCTGCGGCCTGTTGGATGAAGCCGCCCTCCACCTCCACCTCCACCAGGAGGAGGAGGAGGGCGCGGGCGAGCCAGGGCCCACCAAGGGCCTCAACGTCCTGGAGCTGGAGCAACACAAGGGGCTGGATCTGCCCCTCCCCAAACAAGCTCCTACATTGTTGTCCATCCAGGACGATGCTGCTGCTGCTGGGGACCAACATCGGGGCCAGCTGCACTGCACGACACTTGTTGATCAACATCAGTTCAAGCTAGTAGATGCACCCACCTGCTGCCCAGCCCCAAGGGATCATGATGCCCAGGAACAAGATGACTTGGCCGCTCATGCTCATGCCCATGCCCATGGGCTGGGATTTAGTACCCAGGATGGTGATGATGCTGTCGCTGTGGAAGGTCAGGAGGTGCTGGACCAAGGTGTCGTTGCACCTGGAATCATCGGTCAAGGCACACCAGATGCCACTACTGCTGCTGTCGCTCTTGCTCTTGATGATGATCAGGAGAAGAAGCCACTGGAGCAATGTACTAGTACCACCTCTTCCTCTTGTGAAGAACTGAGAACAACAACCATGAAAGATGATGGTGCTAAGGATGATCAAGAGGCAGTGGAGCAAGGTGTCATTGTTGAACAAGAGGGCGCACCCATGGATGATGATAATGCTGTCAATAAAGATCATGAGGTGGTGGAGCAAAGTGTAACCGATGATGCCGTTGCTGTTGCTGTTGATGATGATCTGGAGAAGAAGCCACTGGAGCAATCTAGTACCACTTATGGTGACTTGGGAACAACCATGGAGAATGCTGCTGCTCTTGTGCAAGTTCAAGAGCAAGTGGTGGAGCAGCTCGATGCCACCCAGCCAATGGATGAACATATTGCTGCTGAGGGACAAGAGACACTGGGAGCTCATCAGCCCGGATCAACTGAGAATGCTGATGATGCTGTGCAAGTTCAAGAGGAAGGTGAAAGCGCAGATGCCACTGCTGTAGATGACCATGACAAGGCAGTGGAGCAATGCACCACTGCTGATGACTTGGGAACAATCATGGAGAATGATGTTGCTAAGGATGATCAGGAGGTGGCGGAGCAAGGTGTCATTGACCAAGGGGATGATGCAAGTACCATAGATGATGATAATGCTGTCAAAGATCTTGAGGTGCTGCTGCTAGGTGCCGTGGAAGGAACGCGCACTGCCACAGATGACATTGCTGCTGTCGAGGATCAAGGAAAGAATGTGGAGCAATGTACCACTTATTATGACTTGGGAACAACCATGAAGAGTGATGATGATGTGGATGACCAGCAGGTGGTGGAGCAAGGTGTTGTTGATTTAACCATTGATGATGATGGTACTGTTGAAGAACAAGAGGTGGTGGAGGAAGATGTTGTCGATTTAACCATGGATGGTGATGATTCTGTTGAAGAACAAGAGGTGGTGGAGGAAGGCGTTGTCGATTTAACCATGGATGATGATGATTCTGTCAAACATCACAAGGTCTTGCAGCAAGGTATCATTGTTGGGACCGATGACATTGCTGTTGAGAAGCAAGAGAAAGTGCTGGAGCAATGTTCAAGAGCAACTAAGGGTGAGTACACTGTCAAAGAAAAGGAGATGATGGTGGAGCAAGGTGTCGTCCACCCAAAGTACATGGATCTTGCCACGGAAGATCAGGTTAAGTTGTCGATCATAGACGACCAGGGTACAGTGCCCATGGATAATATTGTGGTGAAAGACCAGGATAAGGCAGTGGTGCAATATGCCAGTGATGCAATAGTAACAATCAAGGATGAGAGTCCTGTGGAGGAACATGATACAGTGGGGAATCAAGGTGTCATCGACAAAAATGGCAGAACCAAGGATGGTATTGATGTGGAGGGACATGGCTATGTGAATGAACAGGTCATCGTTGATAACTGGGGCACATCCAGTGATGCTACTGCTTTGGAAGGTCAGAAGAACGAGGCTGAGCCACGCATGGGTGATGAACAGATAGCAGGCAAGGACATGGATGGTGTTCATGCTGAGGGGAACATGTTGGAGCAAAGGACCAGCGATAAACAGGGAGCAACACAGTCTGATTTCACTGTTGATAAGCACAAGGATGTAGCGGAGCGTGTCCGCCATGAGTGGTGTGCACCTGAGGATGATCTTGCTATGGACAGGACAGCTTACCAAGGTACCAGAGATTGGGGTATAGTTAACAAGGAGAAGGTTAAGCTGCCTGAGGATGATCGTGCTATGGACACGGCAGCTTATCAAGGTACCGGAGATTGGGGTATAGTTAACAAGGAGAAGGTTAAGCTGTCTGAGGATGATCGTGCTATGGACACGGCAGCTTATCAAGGCACCGGAGATTGGGGTATAGTTAACAAGGAGAAGGTTAAGCTGCCTGAGGATGATCGTGCTATGGACACGGCAGCTTATCAAGGTACCGGAGATTGGGGTATAGTTAGCAAGGAGAAGTATAAGTTGCCTGCTAGAAGATATCCACAAAAGCCCAGAAAACTGAACTGCCCCTCTTACATGTCAAAAGGGACCTGCACATACGGGCCCTCATGCCACTTCAATCACCCACCGGTAAAATCTGCGTCACTTTACTATCATATTATGTATTACTTTAAACTTTTTTGGCAAGAAAACTTTGCTGGTTTCCGTACTTCGTTGAATGCTGCAATTTTGCTTAGCACAATAGGCTGTGTAAATTATCGCTGTCATATCCATGCCATTTGTCATGCAACTGTGTATGTAGTATTGGATCTATATTTCAATGCATTAAGCTCACACCTGCAGTCCCTGCTGTATGCTTCTACATATATGTTCATTATGCATGGCCTTTTCTGTATAAAAATGTAGTCTCTCGCATCCTTTCTGGTCCCTAGATAAGCAGGAGATGATGTAGCATTTTAAAAGTTTTATGTGCTGATAATTGTAGTGGACGTTTGAAAGCCTGATTAATATGTACCTCATTCACTACTTTGTTCATGAGCTATTTAGTAACTTATCATCCTCTTTTTTGATGATGTTGTCACTGCAGCAGCTTAAATCTAGGTCAGATGAATCATGGCGTCCCTCTGAACGAAGAAACCATGGCGCTGCAGAAATTCTGGAACTGAACCGCCTTGGCCTTCCCATTAGAGAAGTATGCCTATGCTATCTTTTCATCTGTTGGAGTTGGTACTTATGATTTATATTGGAAAATGTTGAAACTGAATGGTAGTCTAAATTACTTTTCAGGGAGCAAGAAACTGTGACTACTATATGCGAACTGGTGCTTGCAGATATGGCAAAAACTGCCATTTTAACCATCCAGACCATGTCATTGATGCTCAGTTCAATCCACCAACAGGGTGGGAGGATAATGCTTTGCAAATGGAGAAATCTTCGGATCATACATTAGATGAGACATCACGCATGAAGAAATCTTCTGATGATGCGACCTTCGATGACAGATCACACATGAAGAAATCTTCCGATGATGCGACCTTAGATGACAGATCACACTTGAAGAAACCTTCCGATGGTGCGGTCGTAGATGACACATCATACTCAAAGAAGTCTTCTGACCATGACAACTCATCTAGCTCTGGTGTCCTGCCACCAAGCATATTTAGAATGCTTCTACCTCCCCAAAAAGTACTGCCTGGTACGGAAGGAAAGGCGAAAAAGGTACATGCCGTTTCTTCCCTATATTATGCGATGTTTTGATCTGCATTTGCACACATCTCTTGGATATTGCTACTTTGTGACACTGCACTGTGCTTTCCTAGATTTTGACTGGTCTGTGCCTTTTTTTGTTAATTTCCTTATCGTATCTGCTTCATGCAGAAGTCAGACTGGTCATCAGACGATTCCGATGGTTGCTGTTCAGCAGATAGTTCAGATGGACCTTTGTGCAAGCAGGGGGAGCAGGTGGATTACGCTGAGAGGCCTGGCAGACCAGAATATCACCACCCAAAACAGTCAAAAGACAAAGAAGAGGTACACTACCCCGAGAGGCCTGGCAGAGCAGATTGCCCCTTCTACATGAGATTTGGTGATTGTAAATTTGCATCAGCATGCAACTATCACCACCCAAAAGACAAATACCCAGCTGGGAGACCTGATGAACCAGAATGCCCATTCCTTATGAAGCGTGGGTACTGTAAACTTAGGGCACAATGTAAGTTTTATCACCCAGAGGCTTCAAATCCTACCGTGCACGTGCAGGGCCCAACAGATGCAAAAAGATCTGTTACCACTGATGAACATCATCCATCTACAAGAATCACATTACAAGACTATATGCTGCCCCAGCAACCACAGTATCCTGAGAGACCTGGTCAGCCAGAGTGCCGGTACTACTTGCAGTTTGGGAAATGCAAATATCTGTCTGCATGTATATTTCACCATCCAAAAGATAGACTTGCAGCTCACTCGGATCAGATTGGACCTGAAATGCCAGATTGCCCATTCTACATGAAATCTGGGAAATGCCAGTTTGGGTCAGCATGTGAATTTCGTCACCCCAAAGATATGCATTCAACTACAGAGGTATATTCTATTATTAGTGGTCGATGTTCAAGTAAACACTATTGGTTCAATCATAACTAGCTTGCAATTTTTCTTTTTTTTTCTCTGGCTGATCCCTGTTGCATTTTTAGGCATGCCATTAAGTATAATAAATAGTACTGGTCAGCTCAGTCCTTTGTACTGGGAACTGGAAAAGAGATCTTTACTAGCATTGACATTTATGCAAATGAAAACTGAATAAATTGTGCGTTGAGAATTCTTGTCCAATTTTCAGTGAGTATAGTACTATTTCTGTGCTTGTTTACTAGTACCTCATTGTACAAATGAAATTTGTTTTGAACCTTTTCGGTTCCTATTGCACATCTGAACTCCGAATGTTTGAAGTATCCACACAACACAAAGATGGCCACTGAAAAAAATGATGGTATGGACTATGGAGTGCTAGGAGAGGCTAAGTAGTAAATATTACTCCCTCCGTCCCACTCCCACAATATAAGATGTTTTTGCAAGCTAAAATAGCTTGCAAAAATGTCTTACATTGTGGGACAGAGGGAGTAGTTATCTGTGTAGTAGCAAAGAATTTTGTTTTAATCTACAATCTGAAGTGCAATGCAGGTTGCTCTTTATTTCTACAATGTTGATCGTGATCTTGTTGAATTTTCTTCATTTATCAGAAGTAGAAATATGTATGTCATGTCACCCAATTGAAAGAACATAGATGCTCGGTTTTGTTACCAGTGAATGCTCATGGATGTTATGCTGTTCCAGGAAGCATTTGGTAAGAGAAGTGGGTCAGATAATGGTGTGGAGCAACAAGAAGAGAGCATCATGTATCCTGAAAGGCCTGGTGAACCCGAGTGTGCCCACTACATGAGGCAGGGGTACTGTAAGTTTCAGATGAACTGCAAATACCATCATCCTAAGAAACAGTATGTATGTAAGCCTCGTATATAAATTTTGAGAAAAAGCTCGATTCCGCTGCCTTTTAGATGATGTTGATGATGATGTGTGCGATTGTACGTTGTTTCAATTGCAGTGAAGTCATCCGCAGCGACCACTTGAGCAAAGCAGGGACACGCTGGTTACCGCACGAATGCTACCAACGGAAAGGTAGGTATTACCTCTTGTGCAGTGATGTTGGTGATGGGAGTTGCTATTGCTTTGGAATCTCCCCTTGACATGGCCGACTTAACTTGGTGCCTGTTTGTTATTGTTTTGTTTTGCAGCATTGTCTTGATGTGTGAGCAGGTGTTGTTAGAGCAGGCTGGCTGACTCAAGTGTGAGCGTGACTGACGACTGAAGAGAGAGGAGTAGGAGGATTCTGATGAATGAACCAAAGCTTGGAGCTAATATAATCGTCGTCGTTCTTCTGGGAGCGAGTAGTTGCTAGTTATGTCTGTTTTGAGCGCGTTTGAGCTCCCTCCCTCCCTTTGCTGCCTAAGATCGATGATTATGCGCTTGCAACATACTCTATTTGTGTGGACCAGGCCAGGCCAGGCAATCATGAATTTGCAAACTGTAATCTCTGGTCAGGCCAGGCATAACTCTCTAAGTGATTGCTGTCTAGCAAGGTGTAGCATGAATGAACACCGATGAGATGAGATGAGATTACTACTTAATTAGCATGATGATGTGGTGAGGATGCACTCATTTTAGTTTGACACTTTTAAGGAAGCTTAGCTTTCTTGGATCATTTCTTTCTTGTTATTGTGCTGCTGTTGCTGTTGCTTTTCCTTTTCTTTTTGTAGAGAAGAGAAGAAAGATGAATGCGATAATAGATGACGTGTCTACTGCTAGTACAAGTGTCTGCTGCTGCTATGCTGCGTGGCCTGGCCATAATGTTGTATCTAGACTAGAAGGTTGTTTCATCATCATATATAGGCAAAAGAAAAGAAGAAAAAGAAAAAGACTGGAAGCCAACAAAACAAAACTAGTACAAAAACTAGTTTCTTCCGAGGAACGAAATTAGTGCAAAGGAGAAGAAGATAGATATTGATGAAGGCTGATTATCAACTCTTCTCATGGTGATATGCTGGAAATTACTAGCATCGATGCCGGATTCCTCGCAAGGTGGATGGATGGGGATTTGCGATTCGACATGCTTATTCAGGTGTTTTGTTTTACTCTTTTTTTTTTCTGTTTTAAGGTTGCGGATGCTGTGATCTACCAGCATTCGATTCGGTGCAAACATGGACGTCGATCCCCAAGCCGTACGGTCCAAGACTTCAACATTGCTGCGCGCTCAGGTTAATGGAAGAATAAAGACGTTCCATGTCAAAAATAAATAAAAAGTGCCATAACCTTGGAGAAGAAATAATGTTACTACTACATTGATTCATTCATTCATTCATGTTTATAAGGAAAGACAAGCCCATTGCCATGCATCCTCTTTAACTACTAGTTCATACATGCAAGTCTGATTTGATGAATCAGCAACATCAACATTCCATACACACACACACCACCAATCTCTCAGTCTATCAAACCAACACGGCATTGTCTTTTGTTAGTTTTGTGAGCAAAATACAAAAACAAGCAAACCAACCACAGTTTTTTAGCAGCAACACAATGGCCATCACCATGCATGCATCAACCCCCTTGCTAGTTTCCAACCCAAAATGCGATACTCCCTCCTCTTATGCCACAGATCATCTCCTCTCCTCTTCAGCTGCTCCACACAGCAAAAACTCCATTTCAGAATCATTCTACTATATGTTAATATCAGTCACAAACAAAAAGGGACAAGATGATAATAATAATAATAATATGACCAAAGATGACTCAATTTCTTCCCATACAAGACAAGATGGTCTATCCTAAGTTCTCTTGCTTGTAATCTGCATATATTATTCTTGCCGTAGATCTGAACCCAGAGTTTGCATTTCAGGAAGTGGCAACCATGTCTTAAGAGTTTATTTATGCCTACAGAGATTTGCTTTGTTTGTTTTTTGTTTCCATTCTAATAGAATTCTACAAGTGCTATACCGATTTAAAAGAACATCCTCATCGATTTAAACATTTCAAATGAATCCTTTTTGTTAACTTATAACTGTGCGTGTATGCTGTTACACTGTAACATGACAAAACAAGTACTGATCAGATCATCAATTGTTGTCTATATTGGATTCTGTATCAAGTAATATACCAGGATTAAATGTATCAAGTAATATACAAGTAGATTCCTAATTGGCGTGCTAATTATGTTCTTCCTAAGCTTATGCTAATTAGGTGTCTACTAATGTTGGCCAGCACCTTACCAAAATCATGTGTGGACAATTAACTATCTACGAAGAACATGAAGAAAGGAAATTCAACTAACTATACAACAAGGTACACCAATGCCTTGTGTGTTAAAACATTGCTTGAAACGTTCATTCCACTACAAGGAAAATATTGATTCAGTGCTCGGGTCATCTAATTACCACAGCAAAATATTAACATATATTTCATCATGTCCCTCAGTCAGGTTATGTTTATCTTCAAAACATACACCTATGTAATAACTTGATAAGAAGCTCCTTTATCATACAGGCTATATACCGTAAGCATTTCTGATGAGTAGAACATCATAAATAAAATAGTTAGTAGCATCCAGTCATTTAATCAGTGTCTACTTTTCTCTACGAATATATAAATATATTAATGTATGCATTTGATTGTCTCCGGAACACAGTGGCCACAGTTGAAAGTTTATCTTCAAAACGACATAACATTTCCGTTACCGAAGTGAACGGGGTATAGCCCGGATGGCTAGCTAGGATGGGCTGATGCAACAACACAAAGTAATCCAGTGTATAAATGGTACTAGGAAGGTTTGTTTACCTGTAGCCATACAGCTTGGCTGCCCTACTGTTGGGCATTTTGCGCACTGTGGTCCTCGGCCGCCTTCTTTTCTTCAATGCCATCTCCCATGCCCTCTGTTCTGCGTCCGTCCATTCAATTGGATCATTCCAGTGGCTGCTTCCTCCCCCTTTGCACACACTGTCAGTCCATGGCTCCTTTTCCTCAGCTTCATGTTGCATTACTTCATTTTCTGAAGAATGACCTTCATTCATGGACCCGTCACCAGGTGAAGGATCAGTCCAGTTGCTGCTGCTTTCGCTGTTGCACACTTTTTCCTCAACTTTGTGTTTTATTGCTTCTTCTTCTGAAGAATCACCTTCTTTGGTGGAGTCGGCGGCACAAGGTGATGGGTGATCAGTCTCTTTGTTGCTGCTTTCATCGCCGTTGCACACGTTTGCTGCCAATGGCTCCTTCTCCTCCCGGCATGTCATCGCTTCTTTTTCAGACAAATCACCTTCTTTTGTGGAGTCGGCGGCACAAGGTGGTTGAAGATCAGTCCCGTTGCTGCTTCTTTCGCCGTCGCATACTTTTGCTGTCAGCGGCTCCTTCTCCTCAGTTTTGTGTTGCATTGCTTCTTTTTCAGAAGAATCACCTTCTTTGGTGGACTCCGCAGCACAAGGTGGTGGATGATTAGTCCCTTGGCTGCTTCCTTGGCCGTTGCACACCTTTGTTGTCAATGGCTTCTTCTCCTCAACTTGGCGTGTCGTCGCTTGTTTTTCAGAAGAATCACCTTCTTTTGTGGACTCGGCGGCACAAGGTGGTGGAAGATCAGTCCTGTTGTCATTTGTTTGGTCATTGCACACCGCCTTAGCTGTCAATGGCTCATTTTCATCAACTTTGCTGCATTGCATCGCTTCATTTTCTAAAGAATGGCCTTCTTTGGTGGACACGACGGCACAAGGTGGTGGTGGATGATCAGTCCCATTGCTGTTTCTTTCGCCGTTGCACACCTTTGCTGTCAGCGGCTCCTTTTCCTCAACATTGTGCTGCATTGCTTCTTCTTGTTGTGAAGAAGAATCAGCTTGTTTGGGTGTCCATGTTTCCTTTTCGTCAACTTGCATTTGCGAACAAGGATCACCTTGGTTCAGTTGCTCAACACAAGGTGCATCTTGCTTGCTGTTTGCAGCATCGCGCATGTTCCCAGCTATGCTGCTGCATGGTTCCTTATGGACAGAGAGAAGGCCAAAATCAAAATCAGAACCAGCAGCAGGCCTCTTAACCGCCCTATGCTTCTCCCGTGGTGCCCTTTCAGTCTCAGTGTGGGTGGCTTCAAGTTGAGCCTGCTGATGAGTGAGCATCTCACAGACCGATCTCTTGCGGCATCCCAAAGCAGCAAAGCTCCTGCTGGATGAATCATGTTGGTGGCAAGCAGGCACAGAAGGTTCAGAGGGATGTTTGCAGTTACAGGCGTGTGGCACTTGAGGCATCATTTGTTGATGGGCAACATGAGGAGCAGAGCAAGGCAGAGCATCAACTTGGAGGTGCCAGGCGCCGGTGACCCCACGGAAAGCATCCCGGACGGCCATGGAGTCGGTGAGCTGGTATAAGGAGCCTCCCTGGTTCACCTGCACAAGGCAAGGCATTGATTGGCAAGGCAAATGCAGCAGCCAGGCAGATTGTTGGATCATTCATTAGGCCAGCCAAATAAGAAGAGACAGAGTGTGATAAAGAAAGATTGGGGTTTTTGTAGGAAGAGAAGAGCACCTTGATGGCTTGGACGGCGATGTGGCCGATGTGGGGAAAAGCTGCGGCGTGTTCATCGCTCACTCTCCCTGTATAAAGAAAAACCCCCAAAAAGCAAAGGAAATTGGTAATTAAGATAGGGTTTTGTCATCTCATCTCATCTCATCTGTTGTGAGGCAAGAAATCAAAAAAGAAGAAAAGAAAAGAAAAGAAAAGAAAAGAAAAGAGTAGAGGGAGAATTGAAAGGGTAATTAGATTTGTTTTAGATTCATCTTGAGCATGAGGAAAGAAAGAAAGAAAGAAAGAAAGAAAGAAAGAAAAGATACGCTTGAGGTCGGCGACGGTGGTGGCGGAGGCGGGGAATGAGACGGCGAGGCGGGTGCCCAGGCTCGTCTCCAGGAAGACGGTCGCGACCTCCATCCGTCCGATCCCCTCGTTGCCGGAAGAGGGGGAGGAGGAGGAGGAGGCGGAGCGGCGGCGGGCGGCGTCCGTCGTCCCGAAATGGAAAGCGCTCCTCTGCTTCTGCTTTGGGGTTTCTCCAGGAGCAAGAGCCAAGAGCAGAGGAGAAGGAGATGAGAGGGAGGCGAGCGGAGCGGACCACGTGACGGCGCTACCTCTTCTCTCCTCTCCTCTCCGGTCACACTCCTCCTAGACTCTTGTTGACTGGGCTTGCTTGGGCTGGGCTGGGCTCAATCACCACGCGACGTTACACATCCTCAGGTGGATGCAAAGAAACAAAAATTCCTCAGGTTTCCTAAACAAAAACACATCGTGGCTCGCATAAGTTCAGATTGGGGAAACGCCAATGGATTCCAACTCGGGCAGTGAATTCGTGGGGGAGGGGTCATGAAAGGTGAAGGATTGCAGTGGTTTTGAGGAGTGATGGTGGTTGCCGCCAGAACTTGCCGAAACTCTAAGCCTCAGTAGGCGCTATAACCATCACGAGTCGGACGGACAAAACGCTTTGATGCTATTGTGAGTTGATAAGGGACCGATACTTGTCGCCATATCAGATGGTGACATGTACCATGCTGAATCCCATTTTGTCTTGCGTCCAGTATGTGAAAATCCTATGGAGTAGGACATGCCTCATAAAAATCTAGGCATGGGCAACCCAACTCAAAATCGGATTTGGTCGGATTCAGCCCTCATTTTATTACCGCCCAAATGTATTTTTAGGTTGGGCTCAGGCTTCATATTCCATGACAAAAATAGCCCTCAATTATGGAATAGAAGACAGGAGAGGCCTGAAATCAGCGGCCCACTAAACGGCTCACCGGCCTCCCCCGACCCACCCAATCTACCAAACACACAACCGCACTTGGCACTCACTCCCATCATAGTCCCATCTCTCTCCCCTGTTCAAACCTAGCCGACACCTTCCCCTAAGAAACCTCAAGGCCTGAGATCCATCGACCTCGAGGCCGCAGCCGAAGGCTCATCACTGTCTTCTTCTCCCTCAAAGCCGAAA
Organism: Aegilops longissima; assembly: GCA_021605205.1. NCBI lineage: Eukaryota > Viridiplantae > Streptophyta > Magnoliopsida > Poales > Poaceae > Aegilops > Aegilops longissima. The sequence continues at coordinate 664,957,526 of CM038676.1, forward strand.
CCACACTGATGTGTCCCTCAGCTCGTCTTCATGGAGCCACCGATGCCTCCCTTTATTTCCACCCTCTCCATGTCTGCACCAAGCAGCCGATGACGACGACTTGCAGATATGCAGTGATCTCATCGTTTTTCATCTGTGATAAAGTATGGTCCGTGTGTGGATATGTGTTTGGTGATAAACTATGATAGATGGTGATGCTATTTTGTGATAAACCATTATGAATTTTGTGATGATCTAAGACTCTTTTCATTCAACTGTTTTGTCAACTTCTGGTGTGCTAGGGATGGTAGTTCCACTAAAGAGTAGTCCGGCTAATGCAACTCCAGCTGCTCATGATGCTGCTGCTACTGCAAGTGTTACCACGACCGTTGTGAGCGCAAACGAGCAAGATCTGAAGAAAATGGTCTCTCTGGTGTAGGTGAACCAAGTGAACAACGGGCAAAAGGTGAAATGCATGCAACTATTGGTGGCGACGAAACAACTCAACAATCACATCCACATGTTATTCCCTCTCCTAAATTAAAACTTGATCATGATTCTGTTAAAGTTTGTCTTTGTGTGTTTACCTTTGAGATCCATTTTGACGAATCAGTGTTGTGGGTTGATGCATAATGCTTTTAAGGACATCATTTTATGGTCTCATGACAACGTAATGTCTAGGTTTGTAGTGTTTATATCCATTCGATCATTTATTGCATGCAATATATTTTGAAAATTGTTCATCTAGTTTGATTTCGTATGTAGGCATCGGGCTCTCTTAGATAATATGAAGTCCTTAATTCCACAAATGTCCAGCATTGAAATCGATGATGACAAATCTAGATTTTTGGAAAGGGCCAAGTATTGCAATATCGAGGGAAGGTCCAAACAAAAGATACTTTATACTAAACTTTTATACATACTTTTTATTTTAATTCTATAAGGTGCATAATTTTATTATTTAGTTTCTATAGATAATGACATAATTTAATCGTATAGTTAACTAGTGTTCTTCGTTATCAATTGTAATGTATGTCAACGGTCGTTATGTTTATGCTATATTTGAATTAAGTTACCTTTGAATTATTTTTGTAACAATTCAAAGAATTACATAGTGCACACACACATATTTCTATGTATGCGCGTATGTTCATGTATACCTTATTTTTAATTGAATATCATGTTAGAGGTTTCTAAAGAATAATGTCCAACTAATATCTTAATAATGATTCTAGTGTATCATTAGGTGTGCATATTTGTAGAACCTTGTAGAGTATAAATTACATTGTTTGCAAGTGTGTTTCAAGTTAGCACTACTAGGAAACCGCCCCGTGTACCGCTTCAAACCACCCCGCTCCGGCCCATGGGCCCTCTGGTGAGCGAGCCCGCCTAACCCTCGCTCCATGCGCGTTATAGTATATTGCGCCTGCTCAGTTTTTTCTTCTTCTGAAAACTGAAGTCCCTGAATTGCTATCTTATGTGTGCATGCTTGAGTGATGATATCTTTGTGCATGTTGACCCAAATGGAGTGTGTGGTATGTCAAAATGTTCATCTCTTAATGCTCTACATGATGGTGGTGGTTGCAGTCATCTTAGAGTTCATCTTGCCATGTTAATCTCTGTTGCAAAGGTGCTATGTGCTGTTAAGTGCTGAAAACTGATATAACTTGCCATTTTGTCTTTTTTCATAGCATTTTGTGTGATTTTCTTTTGAGTAACATGCCTACATGTTTAGAAGAAAAATAATGTCGTCTTTGCATTGGTGTAATCCACTTTTCATGATATGCCCTGTGTTGACTAGAACAAGCTTGCCAAGTCTAAAACTGTGATATCATGATGCCATGTTTGCTTGATGCTACCATCAAATCCATGCACAATCTGGAGATGTTCAGTAATCATGTTTTGATGTCCATGTTATGCTCTATCATGCTATGCCATTTGATGCCTCATATAAGTCCTGTAGCATATGATGTCGTTGCTATGAACTTGCCTAAATGATGTTCCAGCTTTTTGTTAACTTCATGATGCCATGTTGTGAGCTTGTTATTAATTAACCTATGCCTATTTTGGGGATTCTTCAAACACTTGAATTGAAGTGTGCTATTTGTAATTTGATGCCATGCCCTTGGTTGCCATATAAACTTGCTATAGCTTGTCTTTTTCTTGCTCTCAAGTTGCCATCATGCTAAATCTGTCAACCTGTTAACATCATGTTCCATTTTGCAAAAATCATAGTAATTAATATATGCATCATGATCTTGTGCCCATGGACTAAGTTGGATTACGCCATGTCTAATACATGCCCATGCCCTTTGCATAATTATTAAAATTGCTATGCTTGCTGTTATGTGCCTCCAAAGTCAACATCATAATGTTACTGTTTTGCATTCCCATTTTTTCAGTCTGAGAATCCGCTATTTCATGTTTGCATCTTGTCTTGATGAATGCCATGAACTTGTTGCTCCTATGTATATGCCATGCTGCATTATTTGAGATCCATGATATGTACTAGCATGCCATGCTTTTACTTGCCATGATCTTGCACTTTAGCATCTTTGTTTCATACCTCCAACATGTCATCATATTAACTCTGCTCATGCATATGCCCTGTTTTTCACTGTCATAATCTGTGTTATCAAGTGGCTTTTTGCATTGATCATTTTGGATTTGATGCCTATGAACCTGAACCTTAATGATTATTGAAGCATGTTATCTGTACTTTGAGTGCATATCAAGTTTGTGCTCACATGGTTCCTGTAGCTTGTTGTTTTGGTGCTTGCAATATGTCTACTTGCTGTTTTGAGCAGATTGTCTTTTAAACTTGTTTCGTGTGTATGTGTTGATTCGTTGCCCCGTTTTGATCATGTCCTATATGAAACTTGCTTAGAATTACATGAGTGTCATATTATCTTGTTGCATCCATGTTTTGAGCATGTGTGCTTGATGTTTGTATGCATTTGGCATCAATGCCATGTCTAACTAGTTTTGCTCATATCTTCTAGGCCGTAGCTCCGAATTAAATGAACTTTATATGCAACTTGACTAGAAAGACGTGTAGATCATCATGGTGCACTTTCACTTGTTGTTTAACAACTTCAATATAATGTGTTATTCAGATTTGGACCAATTTCGAAATTTGCATATGAGGACTTACCGGAATTGTTATATGTTGTTTTCGGCCTCATTTAGACTTGCCTTGATGTGATGTTCTTGTATGCATCATCTCTTGCCATGAGTAACATCATATATCCTTGTCATGCATCATACTTGATTGAGCATCATGTAATGTTTATGTGTTGTGTTTCTACCATGTTGTTTGCTTCTTTCCGGTTGTGCTTCTTCTCGATAGTTCCTGTTTCGTTGTGATCGTGAGGATCCGTTCGGCTGCGCTTGGTTTGTCTACACCCGTTCGTCTTCTCCATGGACTCGTTCTTCTTCCTAGCGGGATTTCAGACAACTATCTTTGCTATGCTAGTTGTCTCGATGCTATCGCTATGTCGCGCTTCCTACCACTTGTTTATCAAGCCTCCCAATATGCCATGACAGCCTCTAACCTTTTCACCATGCCAGCAAACTGTTGTTTGGCTATGCTACCGCTTTGCTCAGCCCCTCTTATAGCGTTGCTAGTTGCAGGTGCAGTGCAGGTCGTTCCATGTTTGGGACATGGATATCTTGGTATATCACAATATCTCGTATTTAATTAATGCATATCTATACTTGGTAAAGGGTGGAAGGCCCGGCCTTTTGCCTGGTGTTTTGTTCCACTCTTGCCGCCCTAGTTTCCGTCATACCGGTGTCATGTTCCTTAATTTTGCGTTCCTAACACGGTCGGGGTTTATGGGCCCCCCTTGATAGTTCGCTTTAAATAAAACTCTTCCATCAAGGCCCCAACATTGGTTTTAACATTTGCCAACATAATAATATTGAATTAATTAATTAATTTGCATAGGGGGTCGTGTCCTCGAGGAGTAATTTAATATAATACAGGGGGGGCCAGTGCCGATGGTGTTGGTCCCAAACGGGCAACCTGTGGGGCTACCACGGGGAAACTCGAGGTCTGGTTTTACTCGTAGCTTGTCCCATTCGGTCGTGGCCTGAGACGAGATACACGCGGCTACTATTAGGGTGTCGGCACGCCGGGAGGTCTTGCTAGACTTGTAAATGTCTTGTGAACCGGGATTCCGAGTTTGATCGGGTTGTTCCAGGAGGAGGATTTTCCTCCGTTGATCGTGAGAGCTTGTCGTGGGCTGTTGGGACACACCTGCAGGGTTTAAACTTTCGAGAGCCGTGTCCGCAGTTATGTGGCAGATGGGAATTATTAATATCCGGTTGTAGAGAACTTGACACCAGATCCGAATTAAAATATACCAACCGCGTGTGTAACCGTGACTATCTCTTTTCGAGTGAGTCGAGAAAAGAACACAGTGGGGTTATGTTTGAACCTAGGTAGTTCAGGATCACTTCTTGATCATTACTAGTTTGCGACCGTTTGCGTAGTTTGTCATCTTACTCTTGTACTCGTAAGTTAGCCACCATACATTGCTTAGTCGCTTGCTGCAACCTCACCACTTATCCATTCCATACCCATTAAGCTTTGCTAGTCTTGATACCCATGGTAATAGGATTGCTGAGTCCTCGTGGCTCAGAGATTACTACAACAACAGTTGCAGGTACAGGTAATGTGATGACTTGACGCGAGAGCGACGTTTCTTGTTTGGAGTTCTTATTTTGCTTCTTCTTCTTTGATCAGGGGATAGGTTCCTAATCGGCAGCCTAGGCTAGCATGGTGGATGTCGTTTGTGTTTTTCGTTTGCTTTCATCCGTAGTCGGATGCCTCTCTTCGGTATGATGTTTGTTGTATTCTTGTGGCATTTGTATGCCGTTGTATGTATCCACATCTATTATGTAATGGTACGATTAATGATATCCACCTTGCAAAGCGTCTTCAATATGCCCTTCTGTCCTTGGTGGGACCTTCGAGTTCCTCGAGGATAGGGTCGCATATTGGGCGTGACACCAGGGGCCTCACGCGGCATTTCTGGAATCTTCTTGCCATGGAAAACTCATCAAAAATCCCCGTGGTATTTTGAGCTCCATAGATATTGATTTTTGAAAAGTCAAAAACATGCAGAAAATAGTAATTGGCTATAGACACCAAACTATAAAAAGTATCCAAAAGTGATATTATAATACGTGGACCAATTAAAATTATAGATACATTTGAGACGTATAAGAGGTCCTAGGGTTCTGGGCCCATCGGTGTCTAGAAGGTTTCTGTCCACTATGGGGACCTGGTCACTGGACCTTGGGGACCCGGTGATCCCAGCAATTACACAAGTTGGCCTAGGATTTTTACCCTCAAATAAATTTCTCATTGTGGAAAGGCAATGTATATAGGTTTAGCACGATCCCTAAATTCTTCAAGGAAAACATTTAGAACCGGCGCACTTGCCGAGTCTTTGGCCGGCAGCCTCGCACACGTTGGCCCATGTGATGAAGCAACCGCCAGAAACGCGACATGTGTCTCCCTTATGGCGTCGCCTCCTCTGGGGTGACTCGGGGGCCAACCCTAGCGCCGCCGCCGCGTTTCCCCCTCACCTCCCCTCCCTCCGCCGCCTCCTGAGGGCCTCCGAGGCGCGGGTGCTCGGCCCCAATGATGGTGGCGGCGGGATCGCGCCTCCTCTCGGTTGGAGGCCTTGGCTCCCAGGCGGCGGCCCGGCCGGTGGCGCGGTGTAGCCGGGCGGCTGCGCCGGCGTGAGCTGTGGGCAGCCTCCCACGGCGCTGGCGGCGGCGTGGGGCTGCAGACGCGACGCAGCGATGGCGGCCGCAATCCGTCATGGCTCCATGTAGAACATCCGCCCCTGCTCCGATCTGTCCCGGTCCATGCTGGCGCCGGTCCTTGGCGGCTGCTTTCGGCGTTCCCTATGGCCGGCCTGGCGGATCTGGCGTGCGGGTGAGGTTCCGGGGGAAACCCTTGGCTGGCGCGGCGGCCTCCCCAAAGTCGACGCCTTTGGCGCCGATAACCTTCCTGGAGGCTTTGGGGTGGATCCTCTCCCTTCCGCCTCCTCCTCGAGCTATGGCGAAAGCTTTTGTTCCCCTGTTTTGGGCGTCGACGACACCCTGGTGTCGTGCTCCTTCTTGAAGGCGGCGGCTGGGAACAGCTCTTGGTGGCGGGGCTGCTGGTGGCGCGGTGGCGGTGCGCTTCGGCGTTCTACTTGGTGCCGCGCCTTGCTTCGCGGGACTAGCGGATGGTTTCTTTGGTGGAGCGGTACTTCATCTCACTCATTGATGGCGGCGAGGATCGGCGGCATGGCGCTGTGGAGGTTCGTCGCCCGATGCGCGGAGATGGACTCGCGCAGGAGGAGGTTGCTGTCTGGCGTCATGGTGACGCCGATGGCTGAGTGGCCAGACAAGGTAGAAACCTCAATATGATCTGAAGATGGACCTGCGGAAGATGGTGGCGACGACACACGAGTGTGTCTGACCGGATTGTGCCCCAGACCCGGTATGTGGCTTGGCTGGGGATTCCGAATATGTTTCGGTTTCCGGCTTTTGATGTTAGACTTAGGTGAGTGGTTTGGGTAGTGGCCCAGCTAGCACCCCTTCATCATTTTGGGTAGGAGTAGTGGCATGTGTTGCCAAGATGGTGGATTCAGACTTATTGTTGTAATACTTTTGTAAGGTCCTCGAGAATAATCAATAAAATGGCCGTATGCATCTCCCGGATGCAGAGGCCGGGGGTCATCCCTCTTTTCTAAAAAAAAAAAAAAAGTGTCTCCCTTATCCCTTTGCTCTGAACACCCGCAGACACTTCTTCTCTTTCCACACAAAGGAACTCCTCTTTCTATTTCATTTTCTCTCACATATAAGCGGCCACCGCAGCCGTTGAAGAGGACGAGGGATGTCGACGGGGGTCGGACGCCGGCGCTGGAGACGACACGCTCGACCCTACGATGGGGGGTGACATTTTTTGGCCGGAACTGACCATCGATGGAGCTGCAACCATGCATTAGAAATGCTGGAACCAGCCGTCGGAACAGCTACAACCGGGGGCACCAGCCATGTTGGAACTGACCATCACCGGAGCTATAACCGGCCGCGGCAGAGCAGCAAACGGCTGTCGGAAATGCTGGAACCTGCCACTAGAATTGCTAGAACCAGAATCAACAGAGTTGCAAACTCGGCGTTGGCACGCTCGAACCTGTTGTTGTCAGAGCTGTAACCGGCCACAAAAATTGCTGGAAACGACCATCAACCGAGCTACAACCGGGGAGCAGCATGGCATGACCGACGACAGATTTTGCTGGAACCTGTCATCGTAAAAGCCGCAACCATGTGTAGTGGCGCGACGAGCGGCAATGGCGGAGCTGCAACGGCGCACGGTGGCTCGGCAAGGTTTTTTGGCTACGACCAGTGGACCGATGGTCGGATGCTACCACCGCCGACTAGTTTTTCTACAACCGAGCAAAACAAAGCTGCAAGCCTGTAGCAGGCAGTGAAGGAAATATGCCCTAGAGGCAATAATAAAGTTATTATTTATTTCCTCATATCATGATAAATATTTATTATTCATGCTAGAATTGTATTACCCGGAAACATAATACATGTGTGAATACATAGACAAACATAGTGTCACTATTATGCCTCTACTTGACAAGCTCATTGATCAAAGATGGTTGAGTTTCCTAACCATGGATATGAGTTATCATTTGATTAGTGGGATCACATCATTAGGAGAATGATGTGATTGACTTGACCCATTTTGTTAGCTTAGCACTTGATCATTTAGTATGTTGCTATTGCTTTCTTCATGACTTATATATGTTCCTATAACTATGTGATTATGTAACTCCTGCTTACTAGAGGAACACTTTGTGTGCTACCAAACGTCACAACGTAACTGAGTGATTATAAAGGTGCTCTACAGGTGTCTCCGAAGGTACTTGTTGAGTTGATGTATTTCAAGATTAGGATTTATCACTCCGATTGTCGGAGAGGTATCTCTAGGCCCTCTCGGTAATGCACATCACTATAAGCCTTGCAAGCAATGTAGCTAATGAGTTAGTTACGGGATGATGCATTACATAACGAGTAAAGAGACTTGCCGGTAACGAGATTGAACTAGGTATTGAGATACCGACGATCCAATCTCGGGCAAGTAACATACATATTACAAAGAGAATAATGTATGTTGTTATGCGGTTTGACCGATAAAGATCTTCGTTGAATATGTGGGAGCCAATATGAGCATCCAGGTTCCGCTATTGGTTATTGACCGGAGACGTATCTCGGTCGTGTTTACATAGTTCTCGAACCCGTAGGGTCCGCACGCTTAAAGTTCGATGACGGTTATATTATGAGTTTATGTGTTTTGATGTACCGAAGGTTGTTTGGAGTCCCGGATGTGATCACGGACATAACGAGGAGTCTCGATATGGTCGAGACGTAAAGATCGATATATTGGACGACTATGTTTGGACACCGGAATGGTTCCGAGAGGTTTCGGGCATATACCGGCCGGAGTACCAGGGGTTACCGGAACCCCCCCCGGGAAGCTATTGGGCCTTATGGGCCTTAGTGGAGAAGAGAGAGGGTAGCTAGGAGGTGGCGCGCGGCCCCCCTTACCCCAGTCCGAATTGGACAAGGGAAGGGGGCGGCGGCCCCCTCTCCTTCCTTGTCTCCACCTCCTCCTTCCCCCTTCTCCTTCTTGGAATAGGAAGGGGGGGGGGGACAAACCTACTTGGAGTAGGATTGCCCCCCTCCCTAGGGTGCACCTCTCCCCTTGGCCGGCCCTCTCCTCCTCCTCCCCTTTATATACGGAGGAGGGGGGCACCCCATAGAGACAACAATTGATCCCTTGCATCTCTTAGCCGTGTGCGGTGCCCCCCTCCACCATAATCCACCTCGATAATATCGTAGCGGTGCTTAGGCGAAGCCCTGCGTCGGTAGAACATCATCATCGTCACCACGCCGTCGTGCTGACGGAACTCTCCCTCAAAGCTCGGTTGGATCGGAGTTCGAGGGACGTCATCGAGCTAAACGTGTGCTGAACTCGGAGGTGCCGTGCGTTCGGTACTTGATACATCTCCAACATATCTATAATTTTTGATTGTTCCATGCTATTATATTACCTGTTTTGGATTTTTATGGGCTTTACTTTACACTTTTATTGAAGGAAATATGCCCTAGAGGCAATAATAAAGTTATTATTTATTTCCTCATATCATGATAAATGTTTATTATTCATGCTAGAATTGTATTAACCGGAAACGTAATACATGTGTGAATACATAGACAAACATATAGTCACTAGTATGCCTCTACTTGACTAGCTCATTAATTAAAGATGGTTATGTTTCCTAACCATAGACATGTGTTGTTATTTGATTAATGGGATCACATCATTAGGAGAATGATGTGATTGACATGACCCATTCCGTTAGCCTAGCACTTGATCGTTTAGTATATTGCTATTGCTTTCTTCATGACTTATACATGTTCCGTAACTATGAGATTATGCAACTCCGTTTACGGAGGAACACTTTGGTGCTACCAAACGTCACAACGTAATCGGGTGATTATAAAGGAGTACTACAGGTGTCTCCAAAGGTACATGTTGGGTTGGCGTATTTGAGATTAGGTTTTGTCACTCCGATTGTAGGAGAGGTATCTCTAGGCCTTCTCGGTAATACACATCACATAAGCCTTGCAAGCATTGCAACTAATAAGTTAGTTGCGAGATGATGTATTACGGAACGAGTAAAGAGACTTGCGATAACGAGATTGAACTAGGTATTGGATACCGACGATCGAATCTCGGGCAAGTAACATACCGATGACAAAGGGAACAACGTATGTCGTTATGCGGTTTGACCGATAAAGATCTTCGTAGAATATGTAGGAACCAATATGGGCATCCAGGTTCCGCTATTGGTTATTGACCGAGAATAGTTCTAGGTCATGTCTACGTAGTTCTCGAACCCGTAGGGTCCGCACGCTTAACGTTACGATGACAGTTTATTATGAGTTTATAAGTTTTGATGTACCGAAGTTTGTTCGGAGTCCCGGAGGTGATCACGGACATGACGAGGAGTCTCGAAATGGTCGATACATAAAGATTGATATATTGGAAGCCTATATTTGGATATCGGAATGGTTCCGGGTGAAATCGGGACTTCACCGGAACACCGAGGGGTTACCGGAACCCTCCCGGGGGATATTGGGCCTTAGTGGGACATGAGGGAGAAGAGGATGGCCGGCCAGGGCAGGCCGCGCGCCCCCTCCCCCCTAGTCCGAATAGGACAAGGAGAGGGGGGGCGGCGCCCCCCTTCCTCTTTCCCCTCCCCCCTTTCCTTCTCCAACAAGGCAAGAGGGGGGAGTCCTACTCTCGGTGGGAGTAGGACTCCTCCAGGCGCACCCCTTGGGGGCCGGCCGCACCTCCCCCTTGCTCCTTTATATACGGGGGCAGGGGGGCACCCCATAAGACACAAGTTGATCTACGGATCGTTCCTTAGCCGTGTGCGGTGCCCCCCTCCACCATATTCCACCTCGGTCATATCGTCGCGGAGCTTAGGCGAAGCCCTGCGCCGGTAGAGCATCATCATAGTCACCACGCCGTCGTGCTGACGGAACTCATCCCCGACGCTTTGCTGGATCAGAGTCCGGGGATCGTCATCGAGCTGAACGTGTGCTGAACTCGGAGGTGCCATACGTTCGGTACTTGGATCGGTCGGATCGTGAAGACGTACGACTACATCAACCGTGTTGTCATAACGCTTCCGCTTATGGTCTACGAGGGTACGTGGACAATACTCTCCCCTCTCATTGCTATGCCATCACCATGATCTTGCGTGTGCGTAGGAATTTTTTTTGAAATTACTATGTTCCCCAACATTTATATCATTTTTGGGACTAACCTACTAACCGGAGGCCCAACCCGTATTGATGTTTTTTTTGCCTATTTCAGTATTTCGAAGAAAAGGAATACCAAACGGAGTCCAAACGGAATGAAACCTTCGGGAGCGTGATTTTTGGAACGAACGTGATCCAGAGGACTTGGAGTGCAAGTCAAGAAGTAGCCGAGGCGGCCACGAGGGTGGAGGGCGCGCCCCCCTACTGGGCGCGCCCCCTATCTCGTGGGCCCCTCGGGCGGCCACAGACCTACTTCTTCGTCCTATATATACCCATCTACCCCGAGAACATCAGAACAAGCCACGAAAACCTATTTCCACCGCCGTAACCTTCTGTATCGGCAAGATCCCATCTTGGAGCCTTCGCCAGCGCTCCGCCGGAGGGGGAATCGACCACAGAGGGCTTCTACATCAACACCATAGCCCCTCCGATGAGTTGTGAGTAGTTTACCACAGACCTTCGGGTCCATAGTTATTAGCTAGATGACTTCTTCTCTCTCTTTGGATCTCAATACCATGTTCTCCTTGATCTTCTTGGAGATCTATTCGATGTAACTCTTTTTGCGGTGTGTTTGTCGAGATCCGATGAATTGTGGGTTTATGATCAACTTTATCTATGAGAAATATTTGAATCTCCTCTGAATTATTTTATGTATGATTGAGTTATCTTTGCAAGTCTCTTCGAATTATCAGTTTGGTTTGGCCTACTAGATTGATCTTTCTTGTAATGGGAGAAGTGCTTAGCTTGGGTTCAATCTTGCGGTGTCCTTTCCCAGTGACAGCAGGGGCAGCAAGGCACGTATTGTATTGTTGCCATCAAGGATAAAAAGATGGGGTTTATATCATATTGCATGAGTTTATCCATCTACATCATGTCATCTTTCTTAATGCGTTACTCTGTTCTTTATGAACTTAATACTCTAGATGCATGCTGGATAGCGGTCGATGTGTGGAGTAATAGTAGTAGATGCAGGCAGGAGTCGGTCTACTTGTCACGGACGTGATGCCTATATACATGATCATGCCTAGATAATCTCATAATTATTCGCTTTTCTATCAATTGCTCGACAGTAATTTGTTCACCCACCTAATACTTATGCTATCTTGAGAGAAGCCACCAGTGAAACCTATGGCCCCCGGGTCTATCTTTTATCATATAAGCTTTCAATCTAATTTTATTTGCACCTTTACTTTTCCTATCTACATTATAAAATACCAATAAGTATATTTATCTTATCATATTATCTTTATCAGATCTCACTTTCGCAAGTGGCCGTGAAGGGATTGACAACCCCTTTCTTGCATTGGTTGCGAGTTCTGTGTTTGTTTGTGTAGGTGTGTGGGACTTTTGAGGAGCCTCCTACTGGATTGATACCTTGGTTCTCAAAAATTGAGGGAAATACTTACGCTACTATTGCTGCATCACCCTTTCCTCTTCAAGGAAAACCAACGCAAGCTCAAGACGTAGCAGTACTTGATCGGCCGGATCGTGAAGACGTACGACTACATCAACCGCGTTGTGCTAACGCTTCCGCTTTCGGTCTACGAGGGTACATGGACAACACTCTCCCGTCTCGTTGCTATTCATCACCATGATCTTGCGTGTGCGTAGGAAAATTTTGAAATTATTACGTTTCCCAACGGTGGCATTCGAGCCAGGTTTTATGCGTAGATGTTATATGCACGAGTAGAACACAAGTGAGTTGTGGGCGATACAAGTCATACTGCTTACCAGCATGTCATACTTTGGTTCAGCGGTATTGTTGGATGAAGCGGCCTGGACCGACATTACGCGTACGCTTACGCGAGACTAGTTTTACCGCCGTGCTTTGCACACAGGTGACTAGTGGGTGTCAGTTTCTCCAACTTTAGTTAAACCGAGTGTGGCTACGCCCGGTCCTTGAGAAGGTTAAAACAACACTAACTTGACGAACTATCGTTGTGGTTTTGATGCGTAGGTAAGAACGGTTCTTGCTCAGCCCGTAGCAGCGTAAAACTTGCAACAACAAAGTAGAGGACGTCTAACTTGTTTTTGCAGGGCATGTTGTGATGTGATATGGTTAAGACATGATGCTAAATTTTATTGTATGAGATGATCATGTTTTGTAACAGAGTTATCGGCAATTGGCAGGAGCCATATGATTGTCGCTTTATTGTATGCAATGCAATCGCCCTGTAATTGCTTTACTTTATCACTAAGCGGTAGCGATAGTCATAGAAGCAATAGTTGGTGAGACGACAACGATGCTACGATGGAGATCAAGGTGTCGCGCCGGTGACGATGGTGATCATGATGGTGCTTCGGAGATGGAGATCACAAGCACAAGATGATGATGGCCATATCATATCACTTATATTGATTGCATGTGATGTTTATCCTTTATGCATCTTATTTTTCTTTGATTGACGGTAGCATTATAAGATGATCTCTCACTAAATTTCAAGGTAAAAGTGTTCTCCCTGAGTATGCACCGTTGCCAAAGTTCGTCGTGCCAAGACGCCACGTGATGATCGGGTGTGATAAGCTCTACGTCCATCTACAACGGGTGCAAGCTAGTTTTGCACACGCAGAATACTCAGGTTAAACTTGACGAGCCTAGCATATGCAGATATGGCCTCGGAACGCTGAGACCGAAAGGTCGAGCGTGAATCATATAGTAGATATGATCAACATAGTGATGTTCACCATTGAAAACTACTCCATTTCACGTGATGATCGGTTATGGTTTAGTTGATTTGGATCACGTGATCACTTAGATGATTAGAGGGATGTCTATCTAAGTGGGAGTTCTTAAGTAATATGATTAATTGAACTTAAATTTATCATGACCTTAGTACCTGATAATACTTTTTGCATGTCTATGTTGTTGTAGATAGATGGCTCGTGCTGTTGTTCCGTTGAATTTTAATGCGTTCCTTGAGAAAGCAAAGGTGAAAGATGATGGTAGCAATTACACGGACTCGGTCCGTGACTTGAGGATTATCCTTATTGCTGCACAGAAGAATTACGTCCTAGAAGCACCGCTGGGTGCCAGGCCTGCTGCAGATGCAACTGACGATGTTAAGAACGTCTGGCAGAGCAAAGCTGATGACTACTCTATAGTTCACTGTGCCATGCTTTACGGCTTAGAACCGTGACTTCAACGATGTTTTGAACGTCATGGAGCATATGAGATGTTCCAGGAGTTGAAGTTAATATTTCAAGCAAATTCCCAGATTGAGAGATATGAAGTCTCCAATAAGTTCTATAGCTGCAAGATGGAGGAGAATAGTTCTATCAGTGAACATATACTCAAAATGTCTGGGTATAACAATCACTTGATTCAACTGGGAGTTAATCTTCCGGATGATAGTTTCATTGACAGAATTCTTCAATCACTGCCACCAAGCTACAAGAGCTTTGTGATGAACTATAATATGCAAGGGATGAACAAGACAATTCCCGAGCTCTTCGAAATGCTAAAGGCTGCGGAGGTAGAAATCAAGAAGGAGCATCAAGTGTTGATGGTCAACAAGACCACCAGTTTCAAGAAAAAGGGTAAAGGGAAGAAGAAGGGGAACTTCAAGAAGAACGGCAAACAAGTTGCTGCTCAAGAGAAGAAACTCAAGTCTGGACCTAAGCCTGAGACTGAGTGCTTCTACTGCAAGCAGACTGGTCACTGGAAGCGGAACTGCCCCAAGTATTTGGCAGATAAGAAGGATGGCAAGGTGAACAAAGGTATATGTGATATACATGTTATTGATGTGTACCTTACCAGAGCTTGCAGTAGCACCTGGGTATTTGATACTGGTTCTGTTGCTAATATTTGCAACTCAAAACAGGGACTATGGATTAAGCGAACACTGGCTAAGGACGAGGTGACGATGAGCGTGGGAAATGGTTCCAAAGTCGATGTGATCGCCGTCGGCACACTACCTCTACATCTACCTTCAGGATTAGTTTTAGACCTGAATAATTGTTATTTGGTGCCAGCGTTGAGCATGAACATTATATCTGGATCTTGTTTGATGCGAGACGGTTATTCATTTAAATCTGAGAATAATGGTTGTTCTATTTATATGAGTAATATCTTTTATGGTCATGCACCCTTGAAGAGTGGTCTATTTTTGATGAATCTCGATAGTAGTGATACACATATTCATAATGTTGAAGCCAAAAGATGCAGAGTTGATAATGATAGTGCAACTTATTTGTGGCACTGCCGTTTGGGTCATATTGGTGTAAAGCGCATGAAGAAACTCCATACTGATGGACTTTTGGAATCACTTGATTATGAATCACTTGGTACTTGCGAACCATGCCTCATGGGCAAGATGACTAAAATGCCGTTCTCCAGAACTATGAAGCGAGCAACTGATTTGGTGGAGATCATACATACTGATGTATGTGGTCCAATGAATGTTGAGGCTCGTGGCGGGTATCGTTATTTTCCCACCTTCACAGATGATTTAAGCAGATATGGGTATATCTACTTAATGAAACATAAGTCTGAAACATTTGAAAAGTTCAAAGAATTTCAAAGTGAAGTTAAAAATCATCGTAACAAGAAAATAAAGTTTCTACGATCTGATCGTGGAGGAGAATATTTGAGTTACGAGTTTGGTCAACATTTGAAACAATGCGGAATAGTTTCGCAACTCACGCCACCCGTAACACCACAACGTAATGGTGTGTCCGAACTTCGTAATCGTACTTTACTAGATATGGTGCGATCTATGATGTCTCTTACTGATTTACCGCTATCATTTTGGGGTTATGCTTTAGAGACGGCTGCATTCACTTTAAATAGGGCACCACCAAAATCCGTTGAGACGACGCCTTATGAAATGTGGTTTGGCAAGAAAGCAAAGTTTTCATTCCTTAAAGTTTGGGGCTGCGATGCTTATGTGAAAAAGCTTCAACCTGATAAGCTCGAACCCAAATCAGAGAAATGTGTCTTCGTAGGATACCCAAAGGAAAGTGTTGGGTACACCTTCTATCACAGATCCGAAGGCAAGACATTAGTTGCCAAGAATGAATCCTTTCTAGAGAAGAAGTTTCTCTGGAAAGAAGTGAGTGGGAGGAGAGTAGAACTTGATGAGGTAACTGTACCTGCTCCCTTATTGGAAAATAGTTCATCACAGAAACCGGTTCCTGTGACGACTACACCAATTAGTGAGGAAGCTAATGATATTGATCATGAAACTTCAGATCAAGTTACTACCGAACCTCGTAGGTCAACTAGAGTAATATCCGCACCAGAGTGGTACGGTAATCCAATTCTGGAGGTCATTTTACTTGACCATGGCGAACCAACGAACTATGAGGAAGGGATGATGAGCCCAGATTCCGCAAAATGGCTTGAGGCCATGAAATCTGAGATGGGATCCATGTATGAGAACAAAGTATGGACTTTGGTTGACTTGCCCGATGATCGGCAAGCCATTGAGAATAAATGGATCTTCAAGAAGAAGACTGACTCTGATGGTAATTATACTGTCTACAAAGCTTGACTTGTTGCGAAAGGTTTTTGACAAGTTCAAGGGGTTGACTACGATGAGACTTTCTCACCCGTAGCGATGCTTAAGTCTGTCTGAATCATGTTAGCAATTGCCACATTTTATGATTATGAAATTTGGCAAATGGATGTCAAAACTGCATTCTTGAATGGATTTATGGAAGAAGAGTTGTATATGATGCAAACAGAAGGTTTTGCCGATCCAAAAGGTGCTAAAAAAGTGTGCAAGCTCCAGCGATCCATTTATGGACTGGTGCAAGCCTCTCGGAGTTGGAATAAACGCTTTGATAGTGTGATCAAAGCATATGGTTTTATACAGACTTTTGGAGAAGCCTGTATTTAAAAGAAAGTGAGTGGGAGCTCTGTAGCATTTCTAATATTATATGTGGACGACATATTGTTGATTGGAAATGATATAGAATTTCTGGACAACATAAAAGGATACTTGAATAAAAGTTTTTCAATGAAAGACCTCGGTGAAGCTGCTTATATATTGGGCATCAAGATGTATAGAGATAGATCAAGACGCTTAATTGGACTTTCACAAAGTACATACCTTGATAAAATTTTGAAAAAGTTCAAAATGGATCAAGCAAAGAAAGGGTTCTTGCCTGTAATACAAGGTGTGAAATTGAGTCAGACTCAATGCCCGACCACTACAGAAGATAGAGAGAAAATGAAAGATGTTCCCTATGCTTCAGCCATAGGCTCTATCATGTATGCAATGCTGTGTACCAGACCTGATGTGTGCCTTGCTATTGGTTTAGCAGGGAGGTACCAAAGTAATCCAGGAGTGGATCATTGGATAGCAGTCAAGAACAGCCTGAAATACCTGAAAAGGACTAAGGATATGTTTCTCGTTTATGGAGGTGACAAAGAGCTAGTCGTAAATGGTTACGTCGATGCAAGCTTTGACACTGATCCGGACGATTCTAAATCGCAAACTGGATACGTGTTTATATTGAACGTTGGAGCTGTCAGTTGGTGCAGTTCTAAACAAAGCGTCGTGGCGGGATCTACATGTGAAGCGGAGTACATCGCTGCTTCAAAAGCAGCAAATGAAGGAGTTTGGATGAAGGAGTTCATATCCAATCTAGGTGTCATACCTAGTGCATCGGGTCCAATGAAAATATTTTGTGACAATACTGGTGCAATTGCCTTGGCAAAGGAATCCAGATTTCACAAGAGAACCAAGCACATCAAGAGACGCTTCAATTCCATCCGGGACCAAGTCCAGGTGGGAGACATAGAGATTTGCAAGATACATACGGATCTGAATGTTGCAGACCCATTGACTAAGCCTCTTCCATGAGCAAAACATGATCAACACCAAGGCTCCATGGGTGTTAGAATCATTACTGTGTAATCTAGATTATTGATTCTAGTGCAAGTGGGAGACTGAAGGAAATATGCCCTAGAGGCAATAATAAAGTTATTATTTATTTCCTCATATCATGATAGATGTTTATTATTCATGCTAGAATTGTATTACCCGGAAACATAATACATGTGTGAATACATAGACAACATCGTGTCACTATTATGCCTCTACTTGACTAGCTCATTGATCAAAGATGGTTGAGTTTCCTAACCATGGATATGAGTTATCATTTGATCAGTGGGATCACATCATTAGGAGAATGATGTGATTGACTTGACCCATTTCGTTAGCTTAACACTTGATCGTTTAGTATGTTGCTATTGCTTTCTTCATGACTTATACATGCTCCTATAACTATGAGATTATGTAATTCCCGCTTACCGGAGGAACACTTTCTGTGCTACCAAACGTCACAAGGTAACTGGGTGATTATAAAGATGCTCTACGGGTGTCTCTGAAGGTACTTGTTGAGTTGACGTATTTCGAGATTAGGATTTGTCACTCCGATTGTCGGAGAGGTATCTCTGGGCCCTCTCGGTAATGCACATCACTATAAGCCTTGCAAGCAATGTAGCTAATGAGTTAGTTATGGGATGATGCATTACATAAGGAGTAAAGAGACTTGCCGGTAACGAGATTGAACTAGGTATTGAGATACCGACGATCGAATCTCGGGCAAGTAACATACCGATGACAAAGGGAACAATGTATGTTGTTATGCGGTTTGACCGATAAAGATCTTCGCAGAATATGTGGGAGCCAATATGAGCATCCAGGTTCCGCTATTGGTTATTGACCGGAGACGTGTCTACATAGTTCTCGAACCCGTAGGGTCCGCACGCTTAAAGTTCGATGACGATTATGTTATGAGTTTATGTGTTTTGATGTACCGAAGGTTTTTCGGAGTTCCGGATGTGATCACGGACATAACGAGGAGTCTCGAAATGGTCGAGAAGTAAAGATCGATATATTGGACGACTATGTTTGGACACCAGAATGGTTCCGGGAGGTTTCGGGCATATAACGGAGTACCGGGGGTTACCGGAACCCCCCGGGGAATCTATTGGGCCTTATGGGCCTTAGCGGAGAAGCGAGAGGGCAGCCAGGAGGTGGCGCGCGGCCCCCCTTGCCCCAGTCCGAATTGGACAAGGGAAGTGGGCGGCGACCCCCTCTCCTTCCTTCTCTCCACCTCCTCCTTCCCCCTTCTCCTTCTTGGAATAGGAAAGGGGGGGGGGGGACAAACCTACTTGGAGTAGGATTGCCCCCCCCTAGGGCGTGCCTCTCCCCTTGGCCGACCCTCTCCTCCTCCTTCCCTTTATATACGGAGGAGGGGGGCACCCCATAGAGACAACAATTGATCCCTTGGATCTCTTAGCCGTGTGCGGTGCCCCCCTCCACCATAATCCACCTCGATAATATCGTAGCGGTGCTTAGGCGAAGCCCTGCGTCGGTAGAACATCATCATCGTCACCATGCCGTCGTGCTGACGGAACTCTCCCTCAAAGCTCAGCTGGATCGGAGTTCGAGGGACGTCATCGAGCTGAACGTGTGCTGAACTCAGAGGTGTCGTGCGTTCGGTACTTGATCGGTCGGATCGTGAAGACGTACGACTACATCAACCGCGTTGTGCTAACGCTTCCGCTTTCGGTCTACGAGGGTACGTGGACAACACTCTCCCCTCTCGTTGCTATGCATCACCATGATCTTGCGTGTGCGTAGGAAAATTTTGAAATTACTATGTTTCCCAACAGGCGGCCATGGGAGCCGCATGCTAGCGACGGCGGCCAATGTCGAGCTGCATCCAGCGGCACCTCTGACGACAAGCTGGAAGCCATTTCTGAAGGGAGCTGCAACCCGACGCTGGTGGAGCTGCATCGAGCGGCGTTGTTGCAAAACTGGCGCCTAGCTAGCGGTGCTGGGAGCTCGAGAGCAAGGTGCGCGGGGATGTATGGTAGGTCTGCTGCGAGCGCGCGGGGTGACGTCGGTGGGTTGGCGGGGCAGTGCGACGGGAGGAGCCGAGGAGGTGAGGCTACACGCCGGCAAGGGGAAGGATGCGCTGTTGATGCTGTGGTAAGGGGTGAAGACGGAGGTGGAAGATGTAATCTAGCGGTTTGCACGGACCAAATCGGATGGCTGCGCAGCGACCGACCGAAATTTCGGCCGATGCACCGGCGCCTAGTAGTGCCTATTCTTCAAACACCTCCGACCTTCTTAATAGTGCGGTTGTTTTAGACTCAAATAAAACTGAAAAACCTCCTGTGTATTCAGAACACCAACAAAATTTCCCGTTCTAATTAGGTGTCAACTAGATCCAAGTGACAGGATGGTTGGCAAGGACCCGGCTAGTGGCGAACGGCGAGGTGTATGTCCTACCACCTATGGAGAAGAAGAGCGACTCGTGGAGCGCTTGTATGTGGCTGAGGATGTTGTGGAATGTGTTGAGCTGGCTGGTGTGTCACGACTGACAGGGCGTCCCCACTACCACCAGAGAACAAGGATGAGCTGGGCCCAATGACAGCGAGGAGAGCAACTAGAAGAAACCCGATCAATTGACAAGTGTGTCCGGAACATGTTTGTAGCATGTGGTGTCAGTGGTTGGCTGGAGCCAGGTTATACAAAAACCCCCACGAGAGTACGGGGAGAGGCATCGATTATCAATTAGCACGAACTAAGCGAGAAGTTGGCATTCTCCTTCCTGGCATCCTCTTCCTCTTGCTCTCTCCTAGATCTCCAAACAAACCCTCTCTTACGTTCTCTAGATCGAGGCTGTTACAAGTGGTATCAAAGGTCCAGTCAATCAGTAGACTGCCTACCCAAAACCTCGTTACCAGACCAAGTAGGCGAAGCAGACGACGGTGTTGGAGGCACAACTCGTGGATCTGATCCAATCGGTCAAGCGTCGCTCGAGTTCTAGCGGCCTACTATCTCGAGCCTGCAACGCGAACTCGATGAAATTCTGCTCTCAAGTGGGGCTGATCGTCCTTCATCCAGTGCTCGCGACTTCAAGCGATGTAGCGGAGGATGCGGTGGTGCGTCTGGCGCCGTCTTCTCCTTCGACTGACCCAGGGCACAACTGACCAAGTGGGCACGACAAAGTCAGCAATTACCGGGGTTTGGCTCAAGGGGTGGTCACCACCTTACAGCCGCCTCCGATCAAGGGTACGTCTCTTTCCCCACCGGAAAATTTCACGTCTATGGGGTTGCACTCAAATCGCATAGTTGCATGGGAGCCACCGCATGGCACACAACATACGCAACATGCACATCACTGGATGCGGCCGAAACTAGATTTCCCCCAGTTTGATGGCGAGAACCCACGGTTCTGGAAGTACAGATGTGAGAAATACTTTGACGTCTATGGCATATAGTTTGATCTCAGGTTTAGAGTAGCAACTTTGCATTTAACGGGCACTGTGGCGTGTTGGCTGCAATGAGAGTCGATCGTTTATATGGGAGGATCTCTGCACATCCTTAAACGCAAAATTTGGCCTTGACCAATATCAGACACATCTTCGTCAATTTAACATGTTGAAACAGAGTACATGGGTCATTTCGAGGAGTTGATGCACCAAATCCTTGCTCATAATCCGGGATTTGATTCGATTTATTTTACCACACAATTCCTGCATAGTACATTCCTTGATTCACGTTGGTGTTGCTTTATATCGCCCCCAAACCTTGGACTCTGCATTTTCCTTGGCTACTCTGCAGGAAGAGTGGTGGAGGTGTTGCCCAGGCGGGAGTATAGCCGCTACGACCCAATGCTACTGCGGCCCCAAGGCGACTGGTGCCCGCAATCGTCGCACTGATGTTGGTTCCTCGCGTCCTGCTACCAGTGCCACCTTCTGCGGCAGAGGATTGACGAGCCCTGGACGCAACTCGAGCACCTGACCGACACCCGGACCCTGGGACGGTCTTCACCTACACCTTTGGGCACCCATTGAGGGAGTCCTGGATTAGGGGGTGTCCGGATGGCCGGACTATAACCTTTGGCCGGACTCCTGGACTATGAAGATACAAGATTGAAGATTTTGTCCCGTGTCCGGATGGGACTTTCCTTGGCGTGGAAGGCAAGCTTGGCGATACGGATATGTAGATCTCCTCCCATTGTAACCGACTCTGTGTAACCCTAGCCCTCTCGGTGTCTATATAAACCGGAGGGTTTTAGTCCGTAGGACGAACAACAATCATACCATAGGCTAGCTTCTAGGGTTTAGCCTCTCTGATCTCGTGGTAGATCTACTCTTGTACTACCCATATCATTAATATTAATCAAGCAGGAGTAGGGTTTTACCTCCATCGAGAGGGCCCGAACCTGGGTAAAAACATCGTGTCCCTTGTCTCCTGTTACCATCCGCCTAGACGCATAGTTCGGGACCCCCTACCCGAGATCCGCCGGTTTTGACACCGACACCCATCGTCATACACCGTCGACCGTAACAGACAACTGTTGGGTTTAGTCTCATACTGGTTGTGAGCGGAGGCAGAAAACGACTTATAAGGACGAGGACGCCCCCTCCTATCAAGTTAGTCTTTTGGGGGGAGATGGTCCAAGGCCTCTCATAAGTTGGTGTTGCTCTTCAGTTGTGCCTGATTAACGCATGTGGGTTGGAAATAATTGTTTTAGCGGACCCGGGATTGCGTAACAATTGGTATTGGAGCCCAGGTGGCTGGAGTCTATCTCGATGGACTCAGAGCTGGAAATGCCGGCACTAGTGGGGCCTTGTTGACCAATGTGTGAAGGGGAGATTGTTAGGTTTAGTCCCGCATCAATTTTATTTAGGTGAAGAAAGCCAAAGGACTCTCATAAATCAGTTGTTGCTTTTCGGTTGGGTGTGAAATGCTGAGTTGCGAGCCGAGATTGTGTAACACATTCATGGATAGTCGTACCTGTACAGCTCATGGCAGCATCGTCTAGCGGACACTGAGCTGGGAGCGCACATGGAATTCCCATTGGGCGCCACAGGAGGGTTGCCACTGCGCTACAAGAGCAACAGAAATTTTGTACCATCACTGTGGTAACAACCTATATATTTGAAGGAAATATGCTCTAAAAGCAATAATAAAGTTATTATTTATTTCCTTATTTCATGATAAATGTTTATTTTTCATGCTAGAATTGTATTAACCGGAAACATAATACATGTGTGAATACATAGACAAACTTAATGTCACTAGTATGTCTCTACTTGACTAGCTCATTAATCAAAGATGGTTATGTTTCCTAACCATAGACATGAGTTGTCATTTGATTAACGGGATCACATCATTAGTAGAATGATGTGATTGACATGACCCATTCCATTAGCTTAGCACTTGATCGTTTAGTATCACTACTAGGGAAAAGGCTAGCAGCAGCGCGGGTTTTAGGTGTATCAGTAGCGCGGGGTGGGGCGCTACTAATAAGGCGCTACAGCTAACATATAGCAGTAGCGCGTGGTCACCGGCGCTACTGCTACACAAGTGTAGCAGCAGCACGGTTACTGGGAGCACGCTACTGCTAGTAGCTCTAGTGCCCTTTGCAGCAACGCGCTACTACTATAGCGGCGCTGCTGCTAACTTCTATAGACTCGCTACTGCGAATTTAACAGGTTCTTTGTTTTTTTGGGCATATTTGTTTTGTATTTGAACAGGATTTATAGAAGAATCTTTAGCACATAGAAATGTCATCATGATACACATACAAATGCCTGCGAGACCACGAATGTAATCATAGCATATACATACAAATAGTCTCATCATAATCATCATACAACACAAAGTGGTCTCTCGTCATCATCTCGAAAATAGCGATACAAGTCCTTGATTACTTGCAAATACATCGTCATCAATCTAAACAATGGTATACGCGAGAAGAGCTATCACTTTGAGTACATGAGTTCGTATCCCTCTCTCGCATTAGCGTGGACCTAAACTAACTACTGCCTGTCGCTCGGAAACCGGAAACCAGCAACACCTGGGCCTGACACTCCGGCCACTCATCATATATATACTCCTGGCGTAGCACTTCTTCGCCATCGATGATCTATGCACCTGCATCGTCACATGAGTTGATGATATGCAACATATATAGTTGAGCAACAAAAAGAGACAGACTTGACAAAAATAGAAACAACATATCATAAGCATAAATAACAAAGTTCATCATACCCAAAATGCCCTAACTAGAGTGATCTTCGCTAGTCGAGGAGGAGGACGGTTTAATTACATCACAAATAAAGTTTCACTACGCATAACTCAAAGTTTTGTCATACGGAAAGTATGGACTAAATAGACACATTGTCATATATCCACAATCACTCCAACATGCCGTGCCATCCATCGAGGTCAGGGAGATAGTCCCCGAGCTTAGTGAAAGGCTTCATGTCGAGACGCTAAGAGGCCATCCATGTTCGAACGTCTTCCCGCGACATTTGTCCTTCTCCATAGAACATCCCTGTTTTTCCGACGACCTCTTTCATGATGATTTGGGCAAGTTCGCGCTGGATGTTATAGAACTCAGCTCGAAGTTGATAATCCTCGATATCTCCTATGTCCTTTGCCCATTGCAGAATATGGGCATCGCCAGATCTAGGTGACATGTGAAGGTTCTGGTGATCCCGTCTGTACTCCAGCATGTGGTGTAGGACATAGAATCCATCATTAAGAGAATCGTTCGGTTGCTGGATGCAGCAGAAGTCGGTCTTATGGCTGAAGGCGACCCTGCCGCCCCTTCTCTTCTTGTCCCTAACCTCTCCACCCCTTGCTTGGTAGTAAAACATAGCACTGTCGAGAACATCTTTGATGTGGGTGTAATCCTTTTTGTGAATGTTCTTCGACGAGTCCAAGTAAAGAGCGTGGGAGAATCGGGGGTAGAGGATGATGAGGACGGCGCGCCCGCCGCGCGCTTCCTCGGGCGCCTTTGGCTCAAAATTGCCGTCGTCCACCTCTGTGACCACCAGTCTAGTAGTCCTGAGTTTGTTAGGAACCCGTTGCCTCTTTGCTTTCGGTTCTACACCGGCACCGCTCCCCGAGGCAGCACCAGTCTCAGCGCTGGTCTCGATGCCGGTCTGAATCTCAGCGCCGGTCTCAGTCTCAGCACCGGTCTGCGTGTCGGTCTCAGTCCCCGATGCCACCGGTGGGCCCAGCAACAACATCGGTTGATCGTCGGTAAGGCTAAAATATTCGTCTGCCGCCAGGTAGACGTCGTCGCAATCACCAGAACCCTGTCCTTCATCGTTGCTAGCCATGTTTCCTATGATTAAATCTAGTCAATTAATTCTAGACCTAATAAAATGAATAATGACATAAAAAGGACTATTGTTTTGCAGGAATGTTGACTCCTTCCTGGTGCGGCAAATCCCGGGCACTCGATATGTCCTAGTTTGTAGCACAAGTCATGCCAAAATTCACGGAAAATTTTGGCATGACCTTTGCTAAAAAGTGGACAAATCGAGAACCTGAAATTTGCCGGAACAGAAATGAATCAACATTCCGGCAAAACATAGGCCACTCAGCATCATTCCCTGGAAACAACAAAGCCACTTGAGCACAATCGAACAACTTCAATGAAAAGATATAACATGAGCAAACACTATTGAGGAATTTGCATATAACATGGCCACTTCAATGAAAAGATATAATCAACAATAATGGAATATGCAAATGAACATCAATGACATATAGCTACTGTTCGGTTTGGCCAAGTTTTTGAAAAGAAAAAGAATTTTGTTTTTTGTTTATAGCTAAATGCCATAGCTATTGTTTTTTATTTATAGCTAAATACTTTTGTTTTTTGTCTAAAGCTAAAAGTATTTATAGCTACTGTTCTGTTTGACCAAGTTTTTGAAAAGAAAAACAATTCTGTTTTTTGTTTATAGCTAAATGCCATAGCTACTGTTTTTTATTTATAGCTAAATACTTTTGTTTTTTTGTCTAAAGCTAAAAGTCTAGGAACTACATTTTCTCTAACCCTTTTGACCTCACCAGAATTTCCACAGCAAGACCTTAGTACTTACACCCAATTTCTTCAAAAATATTCAGGTCCATAGTCCAAATAATTCAAATTTCATTTGAATGAAATTTGGAACAAATTCAGGTCCGTAGTCAAAATATTTTTTTATAGCTAAGTGTTTTTTGTTTATACTCTCTGTTAATTTAAATCTAAATGCTACTATTATTTATATACCTCTATTAGTTTAAAGCTAAATGGAATTACTGTTTAGGAATTTTCATAAAAATTGCCCTAGCTAATTTCCTAAAAAAATTGCAAATCATTTTTCCTAATGCTATAAAATGCCTACTGCCCTAAAAAAATCTAGGGTTCATTTGAACACCTAGGGTTCATATGAACATCAACACAGTATCAACACCTATATATATATAATTGCCCTAGCAGAGAGAAATAGGAGGGTAGGGACAGGAGAGGCATAGCTCACGATTCGGGCGGCGAGGGCAGGGCTCGCTCAGCAGCGGCGGTGAGGTCGAGGGCGGCGGCGTGAGCTCAAGGAGGCGATAGTGAGGTCGACGACGGCCTCGGGCGGCGGCTGTGAGGTCGAGGGGCGGCCTCGGGCGGCGGTGTGGTCAGGGCGGGCGGGCGGTGTGGTGGTGGTCGGCTGCAGGCAGGCAACGGCGGCGATGGAGCAGTTGGGGGACAGGGGGAGTAGAGAGGGGGGAAAAGGACTTAGCGAAATTTTGAGCCAGGGCCGCCGGGATTTGAGTCAAACTAGCAGCAGCGCGTTTTGCTGAAACGCGCTATAGCTAAGATAGCTATAGCGTGTTCCAGAGAAACGCTCTGCAGCTAACCCTTTCTGTTTTCTTTTTCTTTTTCTTTTGTTTTCTTTACTTTTTTTTTCATTTCTCCTATTTCTATTTCTTTCATTTTCATTTACTTTTCTACTTATTTTCTATTTATTTTCTTTTACATAGCAGTAGCTTGTAAAGAAAAGCGCTGCTGCTAATGTTTTTAGCAGTAGCGTGCTCTCGGGAGAAGCGCTACATTATTCCTAGCCTACCGGCACTAGTGAGAGAATTTTCGTAGTAGCGCTTTTCTGTGAAGACGCGCTACTGCTAAAATAATGATTGTAGCGTGGTTTTGCAACAAGCGCTACTACTAAGTAGAGCTAGCGCCGAGTTTTGACCAACGCTACTGCTATACCTCTGTGTATAGCGTTTTCCCTAGTAGTGTATGTTGCTATTGCTTTCTTCATGACTTATACATGTTCCTATGACTATGAGATTATGCAACTCCCGTTTACCGGAGGAACACTTTGTGTGCTACCAAACGTCACAACGTAACTGGGTGATCATAAAGGAGCTCTACAGGTGTCTCCGAAGGTACATGTTGAGTTGGCGTATTTCGAGATTAGGATTTGTCACTCCGATTGTCGGAGAGGTATCTCTGGGCCCTCTCGGTAATGCACATCACTATAAACCTTGCAAGCAATGTAGCTAATGAGTTAGTTACAGAATTATGCATTACGTAACGAGTAAAGAGACTTGTCGGTAACGAGATTGAACTAGGTATTGAGATACCGACGATCGAATCTCGGGCAAGTAACATACCGATGACAAAGGGAACAACGTATGTTGTTATGCGGTTTGACCGATAAAGATCTTCGTGGAATATGTGGGAGCCAATATGAGCATCCAGGTTCCGCTATTGCTTATTGACCGGAGACGTGTCTCGGTCATGTCTACATTGTTCTCGAACCCGTAGGGTCCGCACGCTTAAGGTTTCAATGACAGTTATATTATGAGTTTATGAGTTTTGATGTACCAAAGGAGTTCGGAGTCCTGGATGAGATTGGGTACATGACGAGGAGTCTCGAAATGGTCGATACGTAAAGATCGATATATTGGACGACTATATTCGGACTTCGGAAAGGTTCTGAGTGATTCGGGTATTTTTCAGAGTACCGGAGAGTTACGGGAATTCGCCGGGGAGTATATGGGCCTTATTGGGCCATACGGGAATAGAGGAGAGAGGCCGAAGGAAGGAGGCGCAGCCCCCTCTGGTCCGAATTGGACAAGGGTGCAGCCCCTTTTCCTTCCTCCTCTCTCCCTCTTTCCTTCTATCCTACTCCAACAAGGAAGGGGGAGTCCTACTCGGTGGGAGGAGGACTCCTCTGGCGCGCCCTCCGGCCAGCCGACCCCTCCCCGGCTCCTTTATATACGGGGGCAGGGGGGCACCTCTAGGTATAACAACAATTGATCCCTTGGATCTCTTAGCCGTGTGCGGTGCCCCCCTCCACCATAGTCCACCTCGATAATATTGTAGCGATGCTTAGGCGAAGCCCTACGATGGTAGAACATCAAGATCGTCACCATGCCGTCATGCTGAAGAAACTCTCCCTCAACACTCGGCTGGATCGGAGTTCGAGGGACGTCATCGAGCTGAACGTGTGCTAAACTCGGAGGTGCCGTAGTTTCGGTGCTTGATCGGTCGGCCCGTGAAGACGTACGACTACATCAACCGCGTTGTGCTAACGCTTCCGCTTACGGTCTACAAGGGTATGTAGACAACACTCTCCCCTCTCGTTGCTATGCATCACCATGATCTTGCGTGTGCGTATGAAAATTTTGAAATTACTACGTTCCCCAACAGTGGCATCCGAGCCTGGTTTTATGCGTAGATGTTATATGCACGAGTAGAACACAAGTGAGTTGTGGGCGATACAAGTCATACTGCTTACCAGCATGTCATACTTTGGTTGGCGGTATTGTTGGATGAAGCGGCCCGGACCGACATTATGCGTACGCTTACGCGAGACTGGTTCTACCGACGTGCTTTGCACACAGGTGGCTGGCGGGTGTCTGTTTCTCCAACTTTAGTTGAACCGAGTGTGGCTACGCCCGGTCCTTGAGAAGGTTAAAACATCACTAACTTGACGAAATATCGTTGTAGTTTTGATGCGTAGGTAAGAACAGTTCTTGCTCAGCCCGTAGCAGCCACGTAAAACTTGCAACAACAAAGTAGAGGACGTCTAACTTGTTTTTGCAGGGCTTGTTGTGATGTGATATGGTCAAGACGTGATGAGATATAAATTGTTATATGAGATGATCATGTTTTTGTTGAAGTTACCGGCAACTGGCAGAAGCCTTATGGTTGTCTCTTTATTGCATAAGATGCAGGCGCCAAATAATTGCTTTACTTTATCGCTATGCGATAGCAACAGTTGCAAGAGCAATAGTTGGCGAGACGACCATGTGACGACACATTGATATAGATCAAGATGATGGAGATCATGGTGTCGTGCTGGTGACGATAGAGATCATGACAGTACTTTAGAGATGGAGATCAAAGGCGCAAGATGATCATGGCCATATCATGTCACATATTTTGATTGCATATGATGTTTATCTTTTATACATCTTATTTTGCTTAGTTTGACGGTAGCATTTTAAGATGATCTCTCACTAATTATCAAGAAGTGTTCTCCCCGAGTATGCACCGTTGCGAAAGTTCTTCGTGCTGAGACACCACGTGATGATCGGGTGTGATAGGCTCTACGTTCAAATACAACGGGTGCAAAACAGTTGCACACGCGGAATACTCAGGTTAAACTTGACGAGCCTAGCATATACAGATATGGCCTCGGAACACGGAGACCAAAAGGTCGAGCGTGAATCATATAGTAGATATGATCAACATAGTGATGTTCACCATTGAAAACTACTCCATCTCACGTGATGATCGGACATGGTTTAGTTGATTTGGATCACGTGATCACTTAGATGACTAGAGATATGTCTGTCTAAGTGGGAGTTCTTAAGTAATATGATTAATTGAACTTAAATTTATCATGAACTTAGTCCTGGTAGTATTTTGCAAATTATGTTGTAGATCAATAGCTCGCGTTGTTGCTTTCATATGTTTATTTTAATATGTTCCTAGAGAAAACTGTGTTGAAAGATGTTAGTAGCAATGATGCGGATTGGATCCGTGATTTGAGGTTTATCCTCATTGCTGCACAGAAGAATTATGTCCTTGATGCACCGCTAGGTGACAGACCTATTGCAGGAGCGGATGCAGACGTTATGAACGTTTGGCTAGCTCAATATGATGACTACTTGATAGTTTAGTGCACCATGCTTAATGGCTTAGAATCAGACTTCAAAGAAGTTTTGAACGTCATGGACCATATGAGATGTTCCAGGAATTAAAGTTAATATTTCAAGCAAATACCCGAGTTGAGAGATATGAAGTCTCCAACAAGTTCTATAGCTAAAAGATGGAGGAGAATTGCTCAACTAGTGAGCATGTGCTCAGATTGTCTGGGTACTTCAATCGCTTGAATCAAGTGGGAGTTAATCTTCCAGATAAGATAGTGATTGACAGAATTCTCTAGTCACCATCACTAAGTTACTAGAACTTCGTGATGAACTATAGTATGCAAGGGATGACGAAAACGATTCCCGAGCTCTTCGTGATGTTGAAATCGACGAAGGTAGAAATCAAGAAAGAGCATCAAGTGTTGATGATTGACAAGACCACTAGTTTCAAGAAAAGGGCAAAGGGAAAGAAAGGGAAACTTCAAGTAGAATGGCAAACAAGTTGTCACTCCCGCGAAGAAGCTCAAAGCTGGACTAAAGCCTGAAACTAAGTGCTTACACTGCAAAGGAAATGGTCACTGGAAGCGGAAATACCCTGAATATTTGGTGGATAAGAAGGATGGCAAAGTAAACAAGGGTATATTTGATATACAAGTTATTGATGTGTGCCTTACTAGTGTTTATAGTAGCCCCTGAGTATTTGATACTTGTTCGGTTGCTAAGATTAGTAACTCGAAACAGGAGTTACAGAATAAACAGAAACTAGTTGAAGGGGAAGTGACGATAATTGTTGGAAGTAGTTCCAAGATTGATATGATCATCATCACACACTCCCTATATTTTCAAGATTAGTGTTAAACCTAAATAAATGTTATTTGGTGTTTGCGTTGAGCATAAATATGATAAGATCATGTTTATTGCGATACGATTATTCATCTAAGATAGAGAATAAATTGTTATTATGTTTACATGAATAAAACCTTCTATGGTCATACACCCAATGGTGATGGTTTATTGAATCTTGATCATAGTGATACACATATTCATAATGTTGATGCCAAAAGATGCAAAGTTAATAATGATAGTGCAACTTATTTGTGGCACTGCCGTTTGGGTCATGTCGGTGTAAAGCGCATGAAGAAACTTCATAAAGATGGATTTTCGGAATCACTTGGTTATGAATCATTTGATGCTTACGAACCGTGCCTTTTGGGCAAGATGACTAAAACTCCGTCCTCCGGAACAATGGAACGAGCTACTGAATTATTAGAAATAATACATACCGATGTATGCGATCCAATGAGTGTTGATGCTTGTGGCAAGTATCGTTATTTTCTGACCTTCACAAGATGATTTGAGCAGATATGGGTATATCTACTTGATGAAACATAAGTCTGAAACATTTGAAAAGTTCAAAGAATTTCAGAGCGAAGAGGAAAATCATCGTAACAAGAAAAATAAAGTTTCTACGATCTGATCGTGGAGATGAATATTTGAGTTACGAGTTTGGTCTTCATTTGGAACAATGTGAAATAGTTTCGCAACTCACGCCACCTGGAACACCAAAATGTAATGGTGTGTCCGAACGTCGTAACTGCACTTTATTGGATATGGTGCAATCTATGATGTATCTTACCGATTTACCATTATCGTTTTGGGGTTATGCATTAGAGATAGCTGCATTCACTTTAATAGGACACCATCTAAATCCGTTGAGACGACACCATATGAACTATGGTTTAGCAGTAAACCTAAGCTGTCGTTTCTTAAAGTTTGGAGTTGCGATGCTTATGTGAAAAAGGTTTTCAACCTGATAATCTCGAACCCAAATCGGAGAAGTGCGTGTTCATGGAATACCCAAAGAAAACTATTGGGTACACCTTCTATCACAGATCCAAAGGCAAAACATTTGTTGCTAAGAATGGATCCTTTCTAGAGAAGGAGTTTCTCTCAAAAGAAGTGAGTGGGAGGGAAGTAGAGCTTGATAAGGTAATTTGTACCTTCTCCCGAATTGGAAAGTAGTTCATCACATAAATCAGTTCCAGTGATTCCTACACCAATTAGTGAGGAAGCTAATGATGATGATCATGAAACTTCAGATTAAGTTACTACAAAACCTCGTAGGTCTTCCAAAGTACAGTCCGCACCAAAGTGGTACGGTAATCCTGTTCTGGAAGTCATGTTACTAGACCATGATGAACCTACAAACTGAGGAAGCGATAATGAGCCCAGATTCCGCGAAATGGCTTAAGGCCATGAAATCTGAGATGGGATCCATGTATGAGAACAAAGTATGGACTTTGGTGGAGTTTCCCAATGATCGGCAAGCCATATTGTATAAATGGATCTTTAAGAGGAAGACAGACGTTGAAAGTAGTGTTACTATCTACGAAGCTCGACTTGTCACAAAAAGGTTTTCGACAAGTTCAAGGTGTTGACTACAATGAGATTTTCTCAACTCTAGCGATGCTTAAGTCTGTCCGAATCATGTTAGCAATTGCCGCATTTTATAATTATGAAATTTGGCAAATGGATGTAAAAACTGCATTCTTGAATGGATTTCTAGAAGAAGAGTTGTATATGATGCAACCAGAAGGTTTTGTTGATCCAAAGGGTACTAACAAAGTGTGCAAGCTCCAACGATCAATTTATGATCTGGTGCAAGCCTCTCGGAGTTGGAATAAACGCTTTGATAGTGTGATCAAAGCATATGGTTTTATACAGACTTTTGGAGAAGCCTGTATTTACAAGAAAGTGAGTGGGAGCTCTGTAGCATTTCTGATATTATATGTGGACGACATATTGTTGATTGGAAATGATATAGAATTTCTGGATAGCATAAAAGGATACTTGAATAAAAGTTTTTCAATGAAAGACCTCGGTGAAGCTGCTTACATATTGGGCATCAAGATCTATAGAGATAGATCAAGACGCTTAATTGGACTTTCACAAAGCACATACCTTGATAAAGTTTTGAAGAAGTTCAAAATGGATCAGGCAAAGAAAGGTTTTTTACCTGTAGTACAAGGTGTAAGATTGAGTCAGACTCAATGCCCGACCACAACAGAAGATAGAGAGAAAATGAAAAATGTTCCCTATGCTTCAGCCATAGGCTCTATCATGTATGCAATGCTGTGTACCGACCGACGATGCTTAGCTGTAAGCTTGGCGGGGAGGTACCAAAGTAATCCAGAGTGGATCATGGACAGCGGTCAAGAACATCCTGAAATACCGAAAAGGACTAAGGATATGTTTCTCGATATGGAGGTGACAAAGAGCTAGTCGTAAATGGTTACGCCGATGCAAGCTTTGACACCGATCCGGACGATTCTAAATCGCAAACCGGATCGTATTTTTATTGAACGGTGGAGCTGTCGGTTGGTGCAGTTCTAAACAAAGCGCCGTGGCGGGATCTACATGTGAAGCGGAGTACATAGCTGCTTGGAAGCAGCAAATGAAGGAGTCTGGATGAAAGAGTTCATTTCCGATCTAGGTGTCATACCTAGTGCATCGGGACCAATGAAGATCTTCGTGACAATACTGGTGCAATTGCCTTGGCAAAGGAATCCAGATTTCACAAGAGGACCAAGCATATCAAGAGACGCTTCAATTCCATTCGGGACCACGTCCAAGTGGGAGACATAGAGATTTGCAAAATACATACGGATCTGAATGTTGCAGACCGCTGACTAAGCCTCTTCCACGAGCAAAACATGATCAGCACCAAGACTCCATGGGTGTTAGAATCATTCTTGTGTAATCTAGATTATTGACTCTAGTGCAAGTGGGAGACTGAAGGAAATATGCCCTAGAGGCAATAATAAAGTTATTATTTATTTCCTTATATCATGATAAATGTTTATTATTCATGCTAGAATTGTATTAACGGAAACATAATACATGTGTGAATACATAGACAAACAGATAGTCACTAGTATGCCTCTACTAGACTAGCTCATTAATCGAAGATGGTTATGTTTCCTAACCATAGACATGTGTTGTCATTTGATTAATGGGATCACATCATTAGGAGAATGATGTGATTGACATGACCCATTTCGTTAGCTTAGCACTTGATCGCTTAGTATGTTGCTTATGCTTTCTTCATGACTTATACAAAGTTCCTGCAACTATAAGATTATGCAACTCCCGTTTACCGGAGGAACACTTTGTGTGCTACCAAACGTCACAACGTAACTGGGTGATTATAAAGGTACTCTACAGGTGTCTCCAAAAGTATATGTTGAGTTGGCATGAATCGAGATTAGGTTTTGTCACTCCGATTGTCGGAGAGGTATCTCTGGCCTTCTCGGTAATACACATCACATAAGCCTTGCAAGCATTGCAACTAATGAGTTAGTTGTAAGATGATGTATTACGAACGAGTAAAGAGACTTACCGTAACGAGATTGAACTAGGTATTGGATACCGACGATCGAATCTCGGGTAAGTAACATACCGATGACAAAGGGAACAAACGTATGTTGTTATGCGGTTTGACCGATAAAGATCTTCGTAGAATATGTAGGAACCAGTATGGGCATCCAGGTTCCGCTATTGGTTATTGACCGAGAATGGTTCTAGGTCATGTCTACATAGTTCTCGAACCCGTAGGGTCCGCACGCTTAACGCTTCGATGACGATTCATTATGAGTTTATAAGTATTGATGTACCGAAGGTAGTTCGAGTCCCGGATGTGATCACGGACATGACGAGGAGTCTCAAATGGTCGAGACATAAAGATTGATATATTGAAGCCTACATTTGGACATCGGAAAGGTTCCGAGTGAAATCGAATTTACGGAGTACCGGAGGTTACGGAACCCCGGAGGTCTATGGGCCTTAATGGGCCATAAGAGAGAAGAGGAAGGGCCGGCCAGGGCAGGCGCGCCCCCTCCCCTCTAGTCCGAATAGGACAAGGAGGGGCGGCGCCTTCCCTCTTCCCTCCTCCAATCCTAATCCAACTAGGAGAGGGGGAGTCCTACTCGGTGGGAGTAGGACTCCTCCAGCGCCTCCCCTAGGGCTGGCCGCACCCCTTGGCTCCTTTATATACGGGGCAGGGGCACCCCATGACACACAAGTTGATCTACGGATCGTTCCTTAGCCGTGTGCGGTGCCCCTTCCACCATATTCCACTTGGTCATATCGTCATGAGCTTAAGCGAAGCCCCGCTACCGGAGAAGTCATATCGTCGTGGAGCTTAGGCGAAGCCCCGCGTCGGTGGAGCATCATCATCGTCACCACGCCGTCGTCTTGACGGAACTCATCCCCGACACTTTGCTGGATCGAGTCCGGGATCGCCATCGAGCTGAACGTGTGCAGAACTCGGAGGTGCCGTCGCTCGGTGCTTGGATCGGTCGGATCGTGAAGACGCACGACTACATCAACCGCGTTGTTATAACGCCCGCTTTCGGTCTCACGAGGGTACGTGGACGGACACTCTCCCCTCTCGTTGCTATGCCATCACCATGGTCTTGCGTGATCGTAGGAATTTTTTTGAAATTACTACGTTCCCCAACACGGGGGGTGCTCGGCGGCAAGGGGGACCAGATCTGGCGAGGTGGGATAGCGATCGAGATGGAGGGGGATCGAGATCGAGTGTCCATGAAATTTAAAAACATTCATGAGTTCAAAAAGTGCCCATGAAATAAAATCGAGAAATGAAGGCTACAATTTAAATACAATCGATCTGAGCTAGCTATCTGTTCACAATCTTCTTGCCCTTATTTTTCGTAAATGGAGTTCTTATCTTGAACGGACGTCCTTTAGGTAGGGTGGTCCTGCTTCTTCTTGTGGTGTATGCTGATACTTCATTGTCGTCGTCATGTTCCATCTTCGGGTCGCCGTACTTGTCGGAGTCTTGCTCATTGGCTACTCCATCCATTCCGATGATCTTACTTTTGCCTCTCCTCACGACAACACGACTGGGCTTTGGCAGGTCGGTAATGAAGAAGCATTGGTCCACTTGGGAATCCAGTGCCCATGGCTCATTTTTCGCGGTGACGTTTGCGCCCGCGGTCTTGGATTTGGCTTCGGGTATAACCATGGTGGTGAAATACCGGTCTTCTTTTATGACGCTCTTGGCCCATCTGACGCGGAACATCGGGACCTTCTCTCCAGCGTAGCTCAGCTCCCAGATCTCCTCGATCCTTCCGTAATATCTGTCCTTGTCGTTACCGGTGTAGGATTCCATCGTTACCCCGGAGTTCTGATAACCATCGATCTTCATGTCCTTGTCCTCGGTGTAGAATGTGTAGCCGTTGATATCGTACGCCTCATAGGTCATCAGGTTGTGCTCGGCGCCCTGTGACAAGGCAAATATGAGTTGTTCTTCCGCGGAAGAATCCTCATGTAAAGGGTACGGCGAAGCTTCGCTTGAACCAACGCGTGAAACATGAGTTGTGCTCTTTGATTATATCTCCATCCGTCCTCTGTTGGCCTCGGTCATTGTACGTCTTCTCAATAAAGGTTTTGTGCTCTACCACCCAAGGATCGACCACGTCTATGTGTTGTAGCGCGACTAGGTTTGCTCTTTCAAAGTCGGCGAGTCGACCCTCGAAGTCGACATGCATTTCGCGGCGACCCTCACGGTGACCCCATCCAGCGAGCCTGCCGAGGTGCCTGTTGACGGAAAGATCAACGGGGTCCTTGATTCCTAGATAATTCGTGCAGTAGGAGATGCACTCTTCGGTCAGAAAGCCCCTGGCTATACTTCCTTCTGGACGTGCCATGTTGCGAACGTATCCTTTGATGACACCATTCATCCTTTCGAATGGCATCATGCTGTGCAGGAACGTCGGCCCGAGTTGGATGATATCCTCCACGATATGGACCAGCAGATGCACCATCTCAAGCTCGCATAGTATCACCACGATCTCTTCCTGTAGCCTTCTGAGTTGCCTCACGCCAACCTACTTCCGAGAGATGGCGTCGAAAAAGTTGCATAGGCCAAATAGCGTTTCACGGACGTGCGCGTCCATGATCCCACGGATTGCAACTGGAAGTATCTCGTCATCGACCGACGTGACGGTCGTGAGACTTCATCCTGCTGAACTTCGCTTCACTGGGTCTAGGTATCTGCTTATCTTCCCAGCAGAATCAGAAGGAAGTTTTACTCCTACGAGGCAGGTGAAAAACTGATCGATCTCCTCCTGACTTAGAGTGAAGCACGCGGGAGGGTAGTCATTTCCGGTCTTCTTGGCCTTTTTTCCTTTGCGACGACTTTCCGTGTCTTGCTTCGCCTCATCATCATCATGATCATTAGCGTGAAGCTCCTCCCCGATGCCCATTGATTTCAAGTCTGCCCTTGCTTTCGCCCATCTTTGGTCCTCTCCGCATGTTGAGCAGGGTACCAAGCAGACTCTCACACATTCTTCGTGATATGCATGACATCAAGGCTGTGAGGCACGGTGGATCTTCGAAGACGGCAAGTCCCGAAAACAGACCTCGTTTTAGATACCTTCAGCAGCGGCTCTGGCGCTTTCGCTTCTTTCCGGCTCGCGCCTTTTGCTTCTTTCGGCGGTGGGCAATCTTTCCAATTTTAAACAGCTGGTCTATTTCTCGCCGCTCCTAAATGACGCTGGCGTCTTCGGGTTCGGTTTCACCATCGAACAGATCCTTGCGTTTCCTCCATGGGTCATCATCACGGCCACCTTCGATGTCCCATGAACACAGTTTTCGAAGACCCGGGATCTCTATCTAGCTGGCGATATGTTGTATCATCCATGCACCTGACGGATCTAGAAAATCCGTGGACCACCTGCCCCGCGAGATATCCGTAACCGAGATAGTCGTGCACCGTCGTGAGCAGTGCGGCTCTCATAGGGAAATATTCTTTTCATGCGGCGCCCCACGTATTGGCTGGCGTTTTCCACAGCGTGTCTAGCTCCTCTTCAGCAGCCCCCAGACATGATTGATGTCGTTCCTGGTTGTTTCGCCCTTCAATTAGCATACTCATGTGAATGTACTTCCTCTTCATGCACAACCAGGGGAAGGTTGTACATCCACACAAACACAGGCCAGGTGCTATGTGTGCTTCTCTGGCTGCCAAACGGATTGACTCCATCGGTGCTCGCGCCCAGTACGATGTTCCTTGGATCCTTCCCAAATTCTGGGTGTTCGAAGTTCAACGCTTTCCACTGGCTCCCATCCC
This sequence comes from Aegilops longissima, assembly GCA_021605205.1. NCBI lineage: Eukaryota > Viridiplantae > Streptophyta > Magnoliopsida > Poales > Poaceae > Aegilops > Aegilops longissima. Next base: position 664,995,479 of record CM038676.1, read on the forward strand.
TAGGGTGACTCAGCATCTTGTCTTTTTTATTTATCTCCGAATCATTTGCGTCATCTTCTCACTTCTTCTCCTCCCTATCCGCGTGCCAACACAGGAGCATTGCTACCTTAGGGTTCGCGAAATACCTGCAGACGAGGAGTGATCGGAAAGTACCACACCACTTTTCGAGGAGCTTTCTTCCTCTTCTTGTATCGAGTGACGCCGCACACCGGACATATGATAGACTCCGCGTGCTCGTCCCGATAAATGATGCAATCGTTCATGCACACATGGTATTTCACGTGTGGTAAATCCATAGGACACACGATTTTCTTCGCCTCCTCGAAACTGGTCGGGCACTTGTTCCCCTTGGGAAGACGTTCGCGCCAGAATGACATGTTCTCGTTGAAGCATGCGTCGGTCATTTTGTGTTTTACCTTCATCTCCAGAGCCATGAGCGTTACTTTCAGGCAGGTATCCTCGGGCCTGCATCCTTCATACAATGGAGTAACCGCGTCTATCTCCAGTTGATCCAGCTTGGCTTTCTCTCGGGCGGCAGCTCTTGCGTTATCCGTCTGCTTGAGAAGCAGCTCTTGAACATGAGGGTCCTGCACCCAGCCCATCGATGGTCCATCGTCGTCTGCTCCGCCGGCATCTTCATCTTCATGATCATGCCCTTCGTCTGCTCCGGCATCTTCCTCATCATCATGTCCTGCATCTTCTACATGATGACTGTGTACAACATCACCGTCGTGATCATGTCCTGGAGATTCTTCGTCTTCTCGCCCGCCCGAGTCTTGCTCATTTCTTGCCGCCCGACCCCCATGGACGACTTCATAGTCATCTTCATCACCTTGCCACCGATAGCCATCCATGAAACCACGCAAGAGCAGGTGGTCCTGCACCTGCCCGGAATTCGGGTCCGCAATAAGGCTCTTCAGCTTGCATCTTCGACACGGACATCTTATCTCCGCCTCATTCTTTTGAAGCATCTCGGCCTTCGCGGAGCTCAAAAACCTATTCACGATGCCTTCGGTCATCGTGCGGACCATGGTCGCCTGCGGGGTAGAGCAAAACGATATTTTAGAACCAAGAATTTTTTTGGCATGACTTTCCCTAAAAATAGGACAAAAAAGAATGCATAGTGCCAAAATTCTCGCCGAAACGGAAATGAATCAACATTCCGGCAAAAATATTGGCAACTAGCGCATTTAAAATACCGGTACCTGCAAACACAAACATATATGCAACACCACAAACATATGCAACACCACGAACATACATAGATCTAGCTATAGGCCACAAAAAGTGCATGTGCACGTTGTTGGTGAGGGAGAACAACATAAAGATAGCTTCCCCCTTACTTACCCATCAAAAAAAGGTAATTTAACCACTTAATTTGGATGAATCTATGATACAAATGAGGTGAGGAGGAGGAGGCAGCCGAGACAAGCTTGGATGAGGAGGTGGAGAGAATGAAGTGGGGAAAGTGAGTGGGTAGGTGGGCTGTCCAAAATATCTTGTTGGTCCTAGGTTACTAATGGCGCACCACCTGTAAATGCGCCATTAGTAACCCTAGTTACTAATGACGCACCTGCTGCTGGTGCGCCATTAGAAGTTTTGCAAAAAAATAAAAATAAAAAGTATATATTCTAATAGCGCATGGTGGCACAGTGCGCCATTACTAGTTTAAACTAGTAATGGCGCACCCAGCCATGATGCGCCATTAGAATCTTTGGAAAAATAAGATTTTTTTTTTTTACTAATGGCGCACCTGCACATGGTGCGCCATTGCTATATAGTAGTGGCGCACCACATGACAAGTGCACGCCATTAGTGGACATCCCATCTATAGCCCTCTTTGTAGTAGTGTAAGTTTCAAGTGGCAGATTACTTTAGCTTGGGCACCACCTCAGCTGCAGCCGTCACTAGCGTCGTTTACATGTTTGCACAGGTAACTCCTCGGGACGATAACAAGGCGCCAGTAAACAGTTTCACTATAAGTTGGGGGCATATGCGGTGTATAAGGAACAGAGCTGCGTGCAGTGGCATCAGTCTAACCTTTCTCAGGAGGAAACATATTTCAAGGTAAAGAAGTTGTGGTATCTCTGGCCTCTGCAACTAGACAAGGAAAAAAACTCCAACTAGGTATTATTATTACTAGGACATATGCCCGTGCGTTGCAAGGGGAGAGGTATTTGGATATCCATGATACGATGGAGGCGCGTGTCGAGGTCTAGCAGAAATGCATATGAGCCGTGCGTAATAAAATCACGAAAAAAGCCATAATATTTTTTTTGAATCATAATGTTGATGGTAAGGAATCCTGAAATCTACTCCCTCCTATCCGATTTGTTGGGTGTATCTAACAAAGCAACTAATGTAGACACAGAGTGAAGAGGAACTTCAGAAAACCTCGAGATGTTGAGAAACTGATGGGATTCAATGTAAAATGGCGAGGTGAGGCTATTAAATTTGTAAACTGACCCCACATTTTATCACAAAGCATAGGATAGCATTATTGGTTTGATCCAGTGGGATTAAACTGGAGGTCACGAGTTCGATTCCATATGACCAACTATTTCATAGAAACTGAAGTGAGGACGCGCTATAATGTATTGCGGGTTGATTCTTAGAAACCTTAGGGACATTTCTAAGAAGTGCGTGCCACAAACTAAGGACGTCACCTCCTTTTATTAAGAAGTTATAGATTATATGAGATGTCGGATCGTGAGATCGAGTCCCCACATGACCATATTTTCCGGTCAAAATAGGCCGCGCACAAAAGCGAAAGCCCCTTGACGGACTTACAAAAATTTAATGTAGAAGATGAACTTTGTAAGTTGTGGTTCTCAATCCCACCAGATTTTCTTCTGGATGTGATCTCTGATGAGATCCTGAACTTTTCTTAGTTAAGTAATAGAACGGCCTATTCATCCTAAAAAAAAAGTAAGGAAAAAAATCTTAAAAAATATAACATGAGTGAAAAATCAAAGAAACACACCTCCTTTTATTTTACTATGTTTAATATATATAGATATATAGATAGATGAAGTAGAATTTCAAAAGAAAAAGATAAATAAAGTAGAGAAATACAGGGAGTAATAAACATGCTATTTTTCTACCTTGGGGGACGGTCCGTCTTGGCCCAGCCGCCCCAGCCAGCCAGCTCACGGTGCCACGCGCCGGCCCCCTGTGTATGTGTGTGCTCTCCTCCATGTCTCACGTTTTATAACCCTAAAAAAAAGTCTCTGTCGTTTTCTCCTCCCTCACGAACTCTCTCACTCCCTCACTAAAGCTCTCCTCCATCCCCTTCTCCACCTCACCTCACGACCGTCGGTCAATTCTAGCCACCGCTGGTGAGAACCGTAGCTTTCTAGCACCGCTCTCTCAGCCCACACTACCTCCTCCATCGAGTGAATTCAACATGTTCGTTCCTGAGCGGCCCTACATCGTGGATCTGGTCCCATGTTGTCGTGGATGTGGTCGTTGACCTTGACGGCGCACGGTCGCCATGGCCGTGGCCGCTTGCGCTGTGTGCGCAAGAAGCAGAACCACATCACGCAGATGGATTAGGCGATCCGCGTCGCCGTTGGCACGACGCTTAACCAGGAGCAGAAGTAGGTGATGCGCTCAAGCTCACCTTCGCCACCATCGAGCGCCTTGCTTCCGTAGTGGGTGTCTCCAGCCGCGACGCACTCCAGGCATGTGGCCATCACGCCCACTTATGGCTCGCCCACGCCAATGAGCCGATCCACCCTGGCTCCTCTGTTACTTGCATTGCGAGTGTTATTGATATATTAAATTTGTTATCTGGTTTTTATTGGAAATGATTGCTGACTCAAACCTGTGGCTTTTGGCTGTAGTTGGTGTGGTGAGGGCTAAGTTGGACAGGATAATGGCATCAGACTACTACACAGCAGCTGCAGTTGGAGGGAGCTGCGGAGCTGAAGATGTGCAGGCACAGGAGAGTATTACTGTCTGACCAGAGGTACCTTCAGTCCAGGAGAACCTAGCCGCTGAAGGTCACAAGGTGAAGTGGCAAATTACAGTCATCTTGTAATTTAATACAGTATATGCTTACCATGCTGCAGTTATCATTGCCCTGAAACCATGTTTTAATCTTTGTTGATGATTGATCTGTTGTAGTGCACAATACTCCTACTATTATTACTATTTGCTGCTGCTGTTTCTGCCGATTCAGTAGTAATGATCAATGTAGATTATATAAATTTTAAGTGGAAAACAAGGTCGCTCCATTTGGGGTGTAGATTATGCTATTTCATATGGCCGTTGTGGGCCGTTGCTCAGGTACAACAGACAGTGTGCATTGCTGTTCCGGAAAATAACGCTGAAAATATAAGTTAACCACTATGATCTTTGTACAATATTATGTGTAGTGTCACCACTATCTAGGTACTGGATGATCTCTATGCTGATGGGTCTTCACAGTTTGCAACATAGTAATTGAGTTTTTTCATTAGAAATTTTGGTTTATCAAGGATTTCTGTTTACTTTCCTTACTTGTATCATCCGAAGTTCAGAAGGGATGTTAGATTTGTTAGTTCAACATAATGATAGGATTCATTTGTGCAATGTCTGCTCTCCTAATCTATTAAGTGTTGGCACTAAAAAGGCAAAGCATTGTGTAGTTAATCATCACGCACCACGCCTTGAAAACATTGAGGTTTAGGTTTAGCCCCTATGCTAAAAGTTGTGACCTTGTGGAATAGAGTCTGCTACAATCAAAAGACGAAGGCCATAATTTTAACCTGACCGCCGCGTAATTTATGTTGCGTGGCTGACTCAGCATCATCCCGAGCAGCCTGAGATGTCCAAACGTGCCTCATGCAGTCCACAATTTTATTCTATTGTTTTTCTGAATCTATATTCAGTGTCCTCAATTTTATTTCCTTCCTTGAATTCTCCTTTCTTTATTTCACAGGACAACTCCTTGATACCCAGCAAACATAAAACGTATATAAACTGGAAGTATTGTGTGCAAGAAACCGAGGTGGGATTAAAACAAACCAACCTTTGCATCTACTATCCAAACCGATATGGAGGTATGCAGTCATGGTATTCCATTCAGGTATGTAGAATTGAGATCATTGTCGTGTCTTGGTAACCATCATGATGTACAGCCTCGGAGATGTCAGCCAACAATACCAGCATCCATTTGAAATCTGGAACTATGTATTAGCATCCATTAGAAATCCTGATCCTTCTTTCATTCGATTTCAGTTTGGAATATTGAGGGCCTAACAAATTAGAAGCATTTTAATTCATCTCATCAATCAGCTTATGTGCTAGCTGTCTGGCAGCGGTGTTGCGAGAGAACACGCACACCATGTCAGACCTTGCATGCAAGACCATGCCCCTCGCCGACCTCCATATCCCCTCCTACTCCGTCAGCGATGGGCGATGGCGACTACCAGAGTCCAGCTCTGGGGCTGATGGTGACCATGTGCACAGGGAGGGCGGCGGGCACCCGGGACGCGGCTACCACTGCCCCACCACCCATCCTCTTCCCGGAGCAGGTACCGGCGCGAGGAGCACGCAACCCGCCAGCGCGAGGTTCGCCATGCGACACTCCCCCCCGCCATCAGGCACCACATCGTCGCCGCCAGCCCACCACCTGCCCCGTCGACGATGACTGCCTCTGCATCCTCACCACCACCACCGTCGCGTCCCCCCTGCCAGGCCAGGCCATGTTGTTCCCCCGCGCTCCATGGACGTCGTGGTCGACCGGCTGGATCTGATGGTTCTTCTATTTGTGGGCTGCCTCTTCCCCACATATGGATTCTGCAATGGCATGGGGGAAGGCCCCAGGTGGCGAGGGGGTTGGGTATGATCTGGGAGGAGTGTCGCCGGAGGTCGGGGTGGGATGTGAGGTTGCCTTGCCTCCGCGGCCTCTGTTTCCCCATGGCCTCTTCCCAGAGGAGGCGCGCGTCGTCGGCCGCGACCACGCTGAACAGAAAAGTATTGAAGGTGGGAGGAGGGTTGGAGGTGGCGGCGCGGCGGCCGGTGGCGCACGGTGAGTCGGGGCGGGCATGGCAGGAGGTCACGGCGTGCTGGATGGGGAGATGAGATTGGGAGCACGGTCCTGCGGGTGTTTTTCTTTCTTTCTCTCGTGCATACCTGTTCGGTTGACTTACCATGGGGAGCGCAGGTTGAATACGTATAAACATAGGGACTGTTTTGCAAAAGTGCCGACGGATGCTTTATTAATAGGGAAAGATTCAAAAAGACAAGAAAGGAAGCTCTATTTGATTCCTATGTTGTTTTAGTGCCATCGTATCTCTCACTTGGAGAGAAAACAAAAGAAGCGGCTCAACCCCTCATTATTTGTAGTATTTCACAAGGTCAACCAAGTCACTTTGTACAAAGGTAGGAGCATCTACGCTCCCAACCTGCAACCACATCTCCAGTAGCAGTAGCAGCAGCAGCAGGCCCGAGACAAAAATTATCAGGTCAGGCAAAAGTGTTTTGTTTGTGCCCAAATACAACAAAATGAAATGTATTAACATAGCACAATGAGCAGAAGAGCAGGGGCATGTGCCATCCACAATTTATTACGCTTGTATGAATTGCAAACATTTTCAATATTATCTTTATTTTTTGGAAAAGGAGGTTGAAACCCCTGCCTCTGCATCAGTAGATGCATACACCCATCAAACAAAGGATACATCAAACAATAGCCACTGTCGACAACTACAAACATGACAATGGAAAATGCCATCACGCCCCACCATCTAGAACCGGGGTCACCGCCGATCCGCCCACATGACGTACCGAGAGCATACACCCTGTGTAGCAGACCCAAAGCATACACCACATGCACACACTTTAGGAGCAGCCACCACCATCGAACCGCTGACCTTTCTTCGGGAAAGAGATCCGCAATATCATTGCCAAGCTGGTCAATGTCGACGCCGCCACGGCGCCTTCGCCCTGCTCCCGTCCATCAGGACGCATCTGTCGTCGAGTCTCTACTGCATCAAGCCTCAATAAATTTTGTATGCGCTTTGTATGCTCCTTTAGACGATCGCTCAAGTCTCAAGCACAGAACCAGCAAAACCAGCGCCAAATAAGAATCCCCAAAAAGGGACCTCCTATAAGCGACTTGCGCGCTGGCAAAGAAGGCTGCGCGCAGCTCCTCGCTCCCCGGGCGCGACCATGGGCCGGCCCAGGTATAGGCCGTGGCTTCCTTTTTCTCGTTTTCTGTTTCTGTTTTTTTGCTTCTTTTAGAAAGTTTCAAATTTCAAAAAAACTTCAGAATTTCAAAAAAAGTTCACTAAATGCAAAACAATTTTTCCTACTTCTAGAAATGTTCAAAATTTCTGTAAAACAAAAAAACTTGAATTTTGATTGAAGGTTTTCATTTTGTTGAAATTATTTTGTATTTTGATGAATTTTTATGAACATTTGGTGTATTTGTAACAAAATTTAAATTCAATGAACATTGTTCAATAGGATAAGCAAATATGGAATCTCAAATTATTTTTAGAATTAGTTGACTTTTTATTATGATGAACATTTCTTAGAAATTAATGAATGTTTATTTATTTTGATGTATAAATTTTGAATTTAAGAACAATTTTGTATTCTAAGTACATTTTTGATATGAAGAATATTTTTTTAGAAATACATGACCTTTTTAATATAACGAATTTTTAATTTGGATGAGCACTTATGGATTAAAAAAATGTTAATGATTTGAAATAATGTTCCAAAATTTGAAAAATGTCCAAGATTTCAGAAATCACAGTGAATTTGAAAAAACAGGAAAAAAACACACAAAAAAGAAAAAGAAAAAGAAGATTGCAAACGAAAATTTAAAAAGAAAGGGAAAAGGTGAAAAATGAAGAAGAGAACGCGTCTCAGCTATCATTCTTTTTCGACTTTACTGAAAAGGTAGGTAGCACTCATTTGGGTTTTCGACGTACTGAAACGTGGAGATGCACGCACGGGTACATAACATAAATGATTTGATAGTCGGTCTACTGTGACATGAAGCAAAACCAAGCAGTGATAACAAGCTCATATAATGAAACAAACTCAATTCAGTTCCTCATGGCATGGCATGGGATCAAATCAAATGCCCGTGTTTAAGGACTTATTACAAGAAGAAAGGCTAGCGTGGTTCGAAAGAAGAATGAATAAATTCCAACAATGCATGCAGTTGCAAACAAATCAAGCTGCTGATATATATATAAAATTAAAAACATGCACACTTTATACAACATACTCGTATAAGACGTTAGTGTGGCTTCTTAGTTTAGGAGTATTACCGATGGGCTAAACGCGGAGGTCTGGGACATGCTCCATCTTGTAATCCATGTGCTTCTGAGTCCAGTCAGCCTTGAACTCCCTGTGCAGATCCAGCATCCACAACTTGCTCAAGGCTCCAAGGGATTCAATGCCACGAGGGACAGCATTCAGCCCCAAGAGTGTCGTGATGTAGATCCCATCAACCCGCGGCATGGCACCCTCTTCAATCACCAACTGCGTCACATCAGGCATGCGCTTTAAGACCAGCGTCTTGAGATGCGGAAAGCACCCAGCATCAAGAACCAATATGCCTTCACTGCTCCTCACCCTGTTAAGGCTGAGATAAGTGAGCGTGGGCAGGTGCATTGACAGCTGATGCAGGGGGTCTTTTGTGTTAAGATCGCACCAGCTTAGAGCCAGATAGCTGAAATACGGATACTTGAAATGGCCGTTAAATATTGCGCAAGTGAATGCCTTCTTGAAGCAGCCACCTCTGACGATTAGCCTGCGGAGACTGGCTGACCATGGCCTGAGTGCTTCGAAAGAAAGTTCCTCCTCCTCATCACTTGCTGACAAAAGTAAGCTTGAAAGTAGGGGCATACGGGAGAGGGCACGGAAAAGGTCGTCACAACTAGATGCATCAATGTTATCAATACAAACAGTCTGCAACTTGTTCATCTTCTCCAGCTGTAGCGCTGCGTCTTTGCTGGCATGGACCGTCTCGAGGGTCTGCAGCTCTTGAAAGTTGGAAATCATCTTAGGCGCTTCCACTCCGACGGAGTATGGGAACTCCGTCTGCTTCTCATCAACGTACCTGTCAGCATAAAGGTGACGTAGCTTCTCGGCCTTGACAATTCCTGGTGGTAGCTTTTCTATTCTTGTGTGCTTGAGGTCCAGTGTCTCGAGGTTTGACAGTTGATCAATAGTGTCTGGCAGGGACCTAACCTGGGTGCGCCTTAAGCCAATGTAGCGCAGATTGAACAGATTCCCGATGGATGCTGGTACTTGGTCGATTGGAGAGTCTTGAAGCTCGAGAATAGTAAGGTAGCTGGATTGAGAGAAAATTGAGGAAAGCATGTTGCTAGAAGACCCGATCGACACCAAGGTGCGGAGTCGTGGAAATTCGACTCCTGCTGGAGCTGTCTTATTGCTGTCACTCCAACCGCATGCCGAGAACCAACGAACTTGATCTGTGTTCAGGAGCTTCATTTCGCGCTGGTCATTTGCGGAGCCAAATCTCTCCTCTTTCGCAACAACGAGCGCCAGGTCTCGCACAATGTCATGCATCTTACAGGTAATAACCCTAAAGTGCTCGTCACTCTCCACAACTTCCAGCATATTCCGGTCGATGAGTTGCATGAGGTACCCCTCCGCCACTTCCTCTGCAGTACTCTCTCCTCTCTTTTTTTTCGAAAAGGGGGAAAACCCCGATCTCTGCATCAAAATGATGCATACGGTCATCTTATAAACCAAACAAAGATAGTGTCAACATGGTTCGAAGGTCTTCAAAACAGAAAAAGTAAACAAGCTCACACAGAGCCATAGAGTGGCTAGAAACCACAACTAGCCAAGATAAGAGGCCACAACCGGCTGGCTACCAAAGGATGATTATACTAGATGCCTATCCTATTACATGACCGCCATCCAAACCGTATATATCCCGAGCTACCATCTCCCAGCGGACAGATCCAGTAACCAAATGCTCCCTGGCCTACGTCCGAGTGAGTGGCGACCACGAACGGATCCGTGCCGTAGTTCGGAATATAACCTGCAAAAAATGGATACATGATATTCTGTTAAAGACCAAATCATTTCTGCAAGTCCAGATAGTCCACAGCAACGCGCAAACCCCAACCCGAATGTGTTTCGATAAGTCAGGCTGAACCCCATTCAACCAAGTCCCAAATAGGGCGTTAACATTATTCAGTGGTTTGATATTAAAAGCAATGTGAACCGTCTGCCAAAGGACTTTGGCCAACGGGCAATCAAAAAATAGGTGTTTTATATTCTCATCCCGATCACAGAAGCTACACTTAGTAGGTCCTGTCCAATTACGCTTTAACAAATTGTCCTTGGTTAAAATAACTTGTTTGTGGACAAACCACATAAACACTTTTATTTTCAAAGAAAATTTGACATCCCAAACATGCTTGGAAGTAGGAATAGAGCTCGAATTAATAACATCAATATACATTGATTTAACTGTGAATACTCCAGACCTAGTCAGTTTCCAGCGTAATTCATCGGGTTGTTGGGAAAGCTGGACCTCCATCAGTCTCCTAACTAGATGGAGCCATTCTTCCCAATGATTGCCCGCCAGCGTCCGTCGGAACTGAATATTAAGGGGGATCGATTGAAAAACCGAATCTACGAACACCTCACGTCGTTGAACAATACGGTACAATGAAGGGTACTGGATGGCCAAGGGCGTCTCGCCGAGCCAAGTATCCTCCCAGAAACGTGTGCAAGTACCGTTGCCAACAACAAACTTTGTCCTATTAAACATAAGTTGTTTGACTTTCATTAGTCCTTTCCAGAAGGGTGAATCAGTCGGCCTGACTGAAACCTGGGACAAAGTTTTTGAGTGAAGATATTTGCTGCGAAGGATTTGAGCCCACGTGGCATCAGTCTCCGAATAGAGCTTCCACAGCCACTTGCTAAGAAGGCATCTATTCTTGACTTCAAGGTTTTCTATACCAAGACCCCCTTGGTCTTTCGGTCTACAAATGATATCCCATTTAGCAAGCATGTATTTTCTTTTGGTCTCATCACTCTGCCAAAAGAACCGCGATCGATAGAAGTCCAGTCTCTTCCGAACACCAACTGGGACCTCAAAGAACGAAAGGAGAAACATAGGCATACTCGTGAGCACCGAGTTAATCAGGATCAACCGCCCTCCGTAAGACATGAGCTTACCCTTCCAGCAACTCAGTTTCTTCTCAAATCGGTCCTCGATGCACTTCCATTCCTTGTTTGTCAGCCTACGATGGTGGATTGGAATGCCTAAGTATGAGAAGGGTAAGTCTCCCAACTCGCACCCAAACAATTGCCTATACGCCTCCTGTTCGTCTTTGGCTCTACCAAAACAGAACAACTCGCTCTTATTAAAGTTGATCTTCAGCCTGGTCAATTGTTCAAAAAGGCATAACACCAGCTTCATATTTCTCGCCTTGGCCAAGTCATGCTCCATAAAGATGATCGTGTCATCAGCGTATTGAAGAATGGAGACACCTCCATCAACAAGATGAGGTACTAATCCACCTACTTGACCACTTTCCTTAGCCCTACCTATCAAAATTGCTAACATATCCACGACAATGTTGAACAAGATAGGGGACATTGGATCTCCTTGTCTTAGGCCTTTATGTGTCTGGAAATAATGACCCACGTCGTCATTTACTTTAATTCCCACACTACCTTTTTGCGTAAAAGATTCAACCTGTCTGCACCAGGCTTCATCAAAACCTTTCATACGCAATGACTGTTTGAGAAATGGCCATTTGACCTTATCATACGCTTTTTCGAAATCCACCTTAAAAATTACTTCATCTAATTTTTTGGAGTGGATTTCATGGAGCGTTTCATGCAGGACTACCACCCCTTCAAGGATATTTCTGTCCGGCATGAAAGCAGTTTGGGACTGTTGCACCACAGAATGCGCAATCTGTGTAAGCCTATTAGTCCCGACCTTGTTAAAGATTTTGAAACTAACATTGAGGAGGCATATTGGTCTGAATTGCTCAATCCTCACAGCCTCCGTTTTCTTAGGAAGCAAAGTAATAGTTCCAAAATTCAATTGAAATAATTGAAGCTGTCCCGAGAACAAATCATGGAACATAGGTAACAAATCCCCCTTAATAATGTGCCAGCACTTTTTATAGAATTCGGCCGGAAACCCATCCGGTCCGGGCGCCTTATTGTTTTTCATCTGTGAAATTGCCTCAAACACCTCCTTCTCAGAGAAGGGTGCGACCAGAATGTCATTTTCGGCAGCCGAAAGGTGAGGCACATCCTCAGTCCTAGACTCATCGAGGGACACACAATTATCCTCCGGCGGTCCAAATAGCTGCTTGTAATACTCGGTAATATATGTTTTTAGGTTATCCTGTCCTAAAATCGTGCCCTCATCTTGTTCAAGTTGAAAAATGCGCTTCTTTCGATGCTTACCATTAGCAATTAAATGAAAGAATTGAGTATTGGCGTCCCCTTGGACCACTTTACGTACTTTAGCACGCAAAGCCCACTTCAATTCTTCTTCACGGAGTAGCTCTTTCAGCCTCTTCTCCGCCTCAAATTTATCCTGAAGCTCAGCTGGCAGCAAAATCGTGGATTCAGCCTTAATGTCAAGGGCCTGTATAAGAGAAAGAAGTCTATCCTTTTCAATCTTATACACACCACTTAGGTGCTTAGCCCAGCCCCACAAGAAGCTTCTCAAGTGCCTAATCTTATTCTGCCAACGCTCGATCGCAGTCCTACCGCCTGCACCTCTATCCCATTCCCTGGCAATCAAGTCCAAAAACCCCTCTCGTTCGAACCAAGACATCTCGAAGGAAAAGGTATTTTTGTTACCCACGTGATTAGGCTCCCCTGAATCCACGAATAAGGGAGTGTGATCGGATATTCCCCTCGAAAGAGCTTGCACCGTAACCAGAGGGAACTTTTGTTCCCACTCTACACTTGCAAGAACTCGATCAAGTTTTTCATAGGTTGGGTTTGGCAAAGCATTTGCCCAGGTAAACTTTCTACCAGAAAGCTCAATCTCCCTCAGATCCAAGCTTTCAATAATGGTATTAAACATAAACGACCATCGGCCATCAAAGTTATCATTATTTTTCTCCTCTCTCCTCCTAATGATATTGAAATCCCCTCCAACCAAAAGTGGAAGCTGTTCCGATCCACAGATTCGAACAAGGTCCGCCAGAAACTCTGGTTTAAGATCAGGCTGTGCGGCACCATACACCGCCACCAACGCCCAGTTGAAACCATCTGATTTAGACCTGACTCTAAACTTGACCGCGAAGTCGCCCATCACTACACTTCGGACCTCAAGCGAATCGCATCTCACACCAAGTAAGATACCACCCGATTTTCCTCGCGGGGGGAGGCAATGCCAATCGAAATCAATACCACCTACAAGAGAAGACATAAACTGGGGCGCAAAGTTTTCTCTACCAGTCTCCGAAAGAGCAATAAAATCTAGACGCTGCTCTAAAGCAGCCTCAGCAAGGAACCTTCTTTTAGCCAAGTCCTTTAGACCTCTGCTATTCCAAAAAATTCCTTTCATAATTCGTCATGCAATTTTTTAGTAGTACGAATTCTAGCACTCCTACGAACTGCAGAATCGGGATAAATCTTCCGTTTCTACTTACGTTTTGGTTTACTGGGCTGAGACGCCCGGTCCTCACAACCGGGTTCAACTGTAAATCCAGCCTCAATCTCTATGGGCACATCATCGTCCTCGGACTCATGGATAGGGGGTGCTAGATCCGCACACAGACTATGAAGCACTCGCACCCCCAACGCATCAATCTCAATATCATTCATCGGCTTAACCGCTGCGAGATTACGAATAGTCTCTAAAGCCCGTTCCGCCTCCAAATCTAATAGATCATTCACCGAATTGGAAATCTCACTATCAGTATCTCCTAGTGAAACTCCTAATTGGTTTGCATTGTTAATAATCTCCTCATTAGAAAAATGCAATAACGAATTGGAGATGTTGACGGACATACCAGAGGAGATCGCAGCATCCTGAAGCTTGGCCGCCCTCATAGCGCACCGCTGCTGCATATCATCCACCTCCGGGTCCTCGAGGACGCGAGCGCTCATCCGACGCCCCGTAGAGTCAGGGATCCCGCCAAAAGCAGCGACCTCCTCCCTGGTAAAGCCTCGCACTGAATCCCTCAAAGGATCAACCGAAGGTACCGAAGGAGGCGGCTGCGGGCTCCCAAGCCCCCCAGACACAAGGCCCACGGGAGCGCGAGGGAAGGAGAAGGCGGGGGCCTCCTGCCCGCACCCTCCTCCCGCCCCCCCAGCCGGCGCAGGAGATGGAACGATCGGTGAAGGAGACACGGTCTGCCTGACCGCCAGAGAAGAAGGGAGAGCCAAGGCCGCCTGCCCCAGCTCCCCCCTCAACGCGTCCGAATGCGCAAGTGTTGCCGTCCCAACCGGGGAGGCTAGGGCCGAGGCCGCCTGCCTCGGGCTCACTCCCCCGGCATTGGCCACGCCCACCGGAACCTGCGCCACCGTAGGAGAAAGGGCCATGCAGCCTCCCCCACCGCCGGCCATCGCCGGCTCCATTGATGTTACCTGCGCCAGGCAAAAAGAAGGAGAGGCCGGGGCCACCTGCCCCAGACTCTCCTCCCCACACCGAACCGCCGAGACTAGAAACCATGAAAGGAGAAAGCGGACCCACCGGAGGCTCCACCTCCCTAACCTCACCCATCATCACAGGGCCAGTCACAGTATCAAGATACAATGGCGGAAGCATACACTCAAAGCTGTCACCAGACTCCACTCTGTCACTCCAAAGCCGGGGAGGAGCCGATGCTGGCCAAAAGGACCCAAAATGCAGCGTGTTCATCGGTGCCGCTGGAGTCGAAGCCATACTCTCCTCTCTTGATCACGAATCCTTCAGCAACCCACAGCCGCACAAGGCTCTCCCGTGGCATTGGATGGCCTTGAGGGAACAAGGTGCAGTAAAGGAAGCAGTTCGTGAGATCACCCGGCAAGTCATGGTAGCTCAGCCTAAGTATGGCTTGGACATGGTTATTTTTCCCGCAGCTCGCTCCAGAGGTGGTTGTACGTCTGATTCCAGGCGTGCTCTGTTGGTTGCTTCGTGGACAATAGATCGCCAGAAGATAAAATGGCCAATGGCAGGCCATGACATGTCTCAACTATAGCAGCTGCCACCTTCTCAAGCTCCGGAGGGCACTTGCAGGCAGCGTTGTTGTCGCGGAAAGCTCTTGAGCAAAAGAGTTTGAGCGACTCGACGCTACCCAAGGGCTGGAGTAGCAGGTGACGTCCCTCAGGAGCTAGAGCAGCAACATCTTCCTTCCGTGTTGTGATGATAACACGGCTTCCTTGGATATCCTCAAATGCACTGCACATCCAAGTATATGCTTCTTTATCCCACACATCATCAAGCACGATCAAGCATTTCCTGCCTTCGAATGTCCACCGTATTGCCACTCTTAAGTCTTGGACATCAGGTTGGTCACCCAAGACCACGTCAACACTTGGCAGTGACTGTCCTCTGAGCCGCTGTATCTTGTTGAGCAGTTTTGTCAGCAAATCAAGTACATTATATGTTTGTGACACCACAATCCAAGCATGAGCATCAGGAAAATTGGCTTTCTCGCCATCATACACAGTTTTCACAAGGGATGTTTTCCCCAAGCCTCCCATTCCAGAAACTGTTATCACCGGGCTTTCTTTCTCGTCGGCGGTCAGCCATTCAGTCAACTTGCTCCTGTTTTCATCAATTCCCACAAGATCCTCATCACTAGCAAGCTCTGGAAAAACAAGTCCAGCGTTCTGCCTAGCAATGTGTGGATACTCATTTTCACTGGACTGCTGGGCTCTTGTAGTCCAGTATTCTTGCATTTCTTTGACGAGCATGATCTCCTTCTCTATCTCTTCAACTTCATTAACAATCATACTGAAAACCATTATGTGGTGTGAACCTCTGATGTCATACCAGCGTAGGAAGCCATCTTCCTTGAGCTTGAGAGCCTCATACGAGTACCTATCAATTACATCCTCAACATGGTAGGCCAGCTTCCGGACCACTCCAGTCCAACCCTTGACGACATTGTTGGTGAGATGTGTTGTGCCCAATTCAAAAATTACATTATTCATCATGCTTAGCTCTTTCTCAATTCTTTTGATCTTTTCTAGCAATTCACATAGTTTAGCAACCTTCTTCGACAGCTTCTTTATGACAGCCGAGACTTCACTATTGAAAACGACTGCCCTAATCTTTGACACAGCATGGAGTATAGCCTCCGCCATTTGCTCCTGAAAAACCACCGAGGATGACCAAGTTACATAATACATAAAACAACAACACTGCTTGGACAAAGCGTGGTGTGCTACGTTTATGAAGGATGTTAAAACACTGGTATATTGTTGCTTAATACGTCAAATGTTTAGCCAATTTGTTAATTCACTGTGATTAATTATCTTCCGCCACAACATGCAGGATTGCGCTATTACAGCTCTCAAACACACCAAGAATGGAGCGGATGAAACATCAACTATATTAATCACTTGCATGCAAAAAAAAAACTATATTAATCACTAATAATTTAGGGCTTACCGTTACAAATGGGGAAGGGGAAATTTAGATAAAGGAAATGGAAATAGAAAATTATCGTGGAAACAGAACACTGTTTTCTGACAGAACTCCAATGGAAATAGACTTTCCATAGCCAACTGTGTGGAAATTTCCCTTTCTTTTGTGTGTACGACCCACTCCGTCCCAACACATAAACAGGTTTGGCCCAGCCCAATCTATCCACAAAAACCTAATCTTCCCATACTTTTTGTAACACCCTAGATTTCCACGAATCAAGCTCCGATAAATCATGCTCTTGGACTTCCTTAATCCATCTTTCAATGTATTCATTCATTGAATCAAAAATCCAATGCCGCAGATGCGTCGGGCTCGTTTCAAATTGCAGTTCGGATGCATTGTACCGGTCTATCTCGTTCCATTGCTCTATCCGGCCGCAAGATGCTTCGGGCTCGTCAATCGAGACGATCGAAAAACACTACTCGTTTGCCCAAATCGGAGTCTGGATACATTGTACCGGTCTTCTCATTCCAAGCGCTATGATTATTATTTATTTCAAATTCATGTTATATAAAAGTGAAAGAAAATAGGGTTGTACAATCCCCATGGCTTATCCCTTGCCTCCACCACGTGATCTCCTACTGATCCACATCTCCAAGGTCGGCCTCCCCTCCTTGACTCTCACGCACGAGTCAAGGACCTACTAGTGCAGCTGGAACGTGTGAACTACAGAAAACCACCACATTGCACTATTGGAATCGGCTAGTTTGCCGAGTTCGAATCAAACTCGGCAAAGGCCCAAAAAAAATCCGGCAAAGTGTTTGTGACTGGGAGGATTTGCTTCTAGTTTGGCTTGTGAGAAGATAAGGAAAGATAGAGGAAGGTTGGGCACTTGGGCATGGGGCTGCAGAGTTGTGTGTGGTGCTGCACCTACCATGTCATCGATCGTGTGGACAAGTGCTTGACCAATAGGAAGAAAGTATGCATTAAGGAAATTGTGTGTTTTCTTTGCTTATTAAAACATAGTAGTAAAGAACAGACCAAAAATCATTAGAAAGCTCTGATTTTTTTGTCAACAACACTGGTTAGCTTACTTCCTTCTTGCCAAGTTTCAGATTTTCTGGAGTTTGCTTGAATTTTCTGGAATTAGGAAATTGGAAAACTCATTGTTCGGGGTGAGTTTTGGCATTCTCATGTTTGATATTACTTTCCTGTTCTCGTATAAAGCTTAAATATAGACTCAAGAATACAATACTCCCTCCATTTTCATATAGAAGGCCACAAACTCAAATTACACGTATCAAGATAAAAATTAATGTGTGCTTTGCAAGCCAGTTTGTTTTCTTGTTTACCGGGTTAATTAATAGGGTGCATGTAAATTAGAGGAAATTGAGTGGCCGTGAGAGAGGAAGTAGGTGAGTTTGTCATTATCATCCACTACATGCATGCTAGTAATTAAGCCATGGGTTAATAGTACGAGGAAACATTCTTAATATTTGCCTCGATTACTGTTGGTGGCCTTGTATAGATGTAAAATGTGTTTTTCATAGTGGCCTTGTATACAAAAATGGAGGAAGTATGATTTTTCAACCCAAATTTTTTAACCTTTTTCAAGCATTTTTAGTTCAAATTTGAATAATATTCGTTAAATCTCTAGAAATGCACTTAGTGGCTTAAATAATGCAAACACACTTTGAAAAATGAGAAATTTTCACATGGATCTTCTAGTGGTGTATCTTGATTCTTGAGTGCAGAAAAAAATATAGTGCCAATGGATGAAGCATCGGCCACATCGGCCTAGAAACAAACCCGTTCCCTCTCGAAACCACGTTTCTTCCTGTGAGATAGTCTTGTTTCCAAAGGTTGTGCGTCATAACTTTTCCGAAACTTTCTCAAGTTTTTACCATGCACTACAGGGATTATATGATGGCACCATGCCAAATTCCATGTTTTTCAGAGTTTGTTTGCAGTTTTTGGAATAAAAAGTGATAGAACTCCACGTTTTTGAGTGAATCTTAGCACCCTCATGTTTGGAAATACTTTCATTTTCTTGCATGAGGCCTAACATAGACTCGAGAACACAAATATGATTTTTCAATCCAATTTTGATAACCATTTCAAGCACTTACAGTTCAAATTTGAATTATATCCGCTAAATATCTACAAATCATTTAACGGTTTAGATATAGAAAACGGACTCCGAAAGATGCCAAATTTTTACATAGCTCATATAATGGTTTGTATTCAGTGTAGAAAAAACTTCAATGCCAACGGATGAAGCGTTGGTCGTTTCGCCTTCAAACTAGACGCGTTCACTATCGAAACCATGTGTCTTCCATGGAGGTTATTCAATTTCTACGCAATGTATGTCATAACTTTTACGAAACCTTCTCAATTTTTTAACATGCCCTACATGGATTGTATGATGAAATCATGCAAAGTTTCATGCTTTTCGGAGTTCGTTTGCATTTTTTGAAAATTAAAAACCTAAACACTCCATGTTTGGGGTAGAGTCTTGGTGCCCTCATGATTCGAATTACTTTCATTTGCTTTTATAGGTCCTAAATATGGACTCGGGAATACATATATGATTTTTCAATACAATTTTGCCAACTTTTTCATTCAATGGTAGTTCAAATTTTTATGTAATGGCGATAAATGTCTAGAAACACACGTCATTGTTTAAATATAGCAAACCGACTCCGAAAGATGCCAAATTTTTACATGCGCCATATAATGGCATACATTGAGTGTAGAACAAATTCAATGCCAACGGCTGAAGCACGGTCGCATCGCCAAAATTTTATTATATTCACTAAAATGTCTAGTGCCTACAAAAATCACTTAATGAATATAAATGGAAACTTGAGGGGTGGGAGTACAAAATAAATTGTGTAGAAACTAAACGAGCATGAAACAGAAAAGGAAAACAAATAATGTACAAATGATAAGAAACAACAAAAGGGAGAAGAAAATGGAAAAGTTAATTGTTTGTCATGTGCAATAACAATACACTCGGCAAAGAGAAAGGAGAAGAAAACAAAAAATAAAAAAAGTTTGCCGAGTGCTAAAAGAAAAAGAACTCGGCAAAGATTTGTTTGATGAGTGCAAAAAGAAAAGAACTCGGCAAATATTTCTTTGCCCAGTGCAAAAAAAAAAAAAAACTCGACAAATAAGTCTTTGCCTGGTGCAAGAAAAAAACTTGGGAAATAATTCTTTGCTGGGTGCCCCTATAAAATGCACTCGGCAAACTTTTAGAACTGGGGGGAAATATCAGATTCTAGTAGTGTTGGCACCTAGGTTTGCATAAAAACACCAGTTTATGATTTTTTGCCAGAAATCATTGATTCTCGGCCTAATCTTTTGCAAAAAGCACTAGTTGACGGATTTGGCCCATTTGGTGACGATTATGACACATGGAGCCCACCATTTGCTGACGTGGTGTAACGGTTCTCTACAAAAACTGTTAGATGAGGTCTTTTTGCCAAAAACTCCCCCTGGAACTCAGCGGCGAGTACGAGCGCGTCGAGCAGGCCCTGGTTTCCGCATAGGGGCAGGCGCGGCGACCACGGCTAGTTCGCCGGCTGGCGAGTACATTGGAATGTCTGCCAAATTTCCGGATCGTAAATATTTCCGGGAGTTTCCATTGGATCTGCCGGATTTTTAGCGGGGCCTCACTAGTATGTAAAATTTTACAACGGTATTCGGTTTCTTAATATAAGTCTTTAAGAGATTTTGATACGAACTACATATAGATGTATATAGACATATTTTAGAATGCAGATTTACTCATTTTGCTCTGTATGTAATCCATATTAGAATCTCTAAAAACACTTATATCTAGAATTTGTGGCAGATTGCAATTACTAGTAAGTATGTTACTTGTAGGATTTTTTTAGTTTACTACAACTACTGTTACTTGTAGGCTTTTCTTATTTACAATAGCTATTGTTACTTGTAGGATACATTGTAGGGATAAGACAATCAAGATGCAATTGTCAAATTTGCACACGGAAGTAAATCAAGCAATGGATCTATGTTGGTGGTCACCCTTGAATGATGGAGTTCTCGCATTGCTTATGTTGTCATTGAACTTTAGATGTGACATATGTCAACTTCTCAACCTTGGACTATGGGTGTTTTAAGTTTGTGTCCTCATTGGACTTTGAACTATGGATGTGACATATGTCATCTTATTTTGCTAAACTCGTGAATGGTTTATATTTATCTCAAGTGCTTGAGGGTTGTCCACCTGATGTCCAAATTTCAGTGTACTTGTTGTATAATTTTATGGTGTATTTGCTGTCAAAGTGTCAGTGTTGATACTGTCTAAATTTAAGTGATGGAGTGTTGTCCAAAATTGGCTGCATTTCATGTCCAAATGTCAGTGTGCCTGCTGTCCAAACTTGGGTGTATTTGCTGTCAAAGTTTCAAACTTTCAGTGTTGATGCTGTCCAAATTTCAGTGAATTCGTGGTACAGTTTTTTTGGTGTACTTGCTATAAAAATTTCAGTGTTGATGATGTTGAAATTTCAGTAAGCCAAATCAAGTCATTTGCTGCTATTTTTCCATGTCTTGGTGAAAAAAGTTGCTAGTTAGCACATACTTCCTCTGTCCTTTAAAAAATATACTTCCAACTTTATGGAAGGTCAAAGTATTTTAAAGTTTGACCGAGGTTGTGCAAAAATATATCAACAAGATGATGTGCAGTGCGCAGTGCATGCACACGAGCTGCCGAGTTGGACCGAGCCAGCACAAAGCTCGGGTCGAGCCTGGGAATGAGGCTCGCGTGAGCAGTTAGCTCAGGCTAGCTCGGCTCGTGCTGCTAATGTATGGTTCGGCCCGAGCACGGCTCGGCTCGCGTCCAGGTATAGCAACAGTGGTGACTGGGGTGCCCGCCCGAGCTGCCTCTTAAAGACAACACACGTTCGATCCTGTTTTTTCGAACGTTCTAACTTGCATGTGTTGCAGTTTTATACTCCCACCGTTCCTAAATACTTGTCTTTCTAGAGATTTCAACAAGTGACTACATACGAAGCAAAATGAGTGAATCTACACTCTAAAACACGTCTACATACATCGGTATGTTGTAGTTCATTTGAGATGGCTAGAAAGACAATTATTTGGGAACGGAGGGAGTATGATCTGTTGGGCATTTAGGTGTATGCTATGATGTTAGTAACGTACTCCACAACATTCGTATGACAATGTTTAAGGAACACTATCCTAATCATCTCTTGAAGGACAATAAATATGTGAATTCTTGTGGGGAAAGAACCCACTGGGAGTACCCAAAAAAAAAAAACAATGCTGAAAATCTGTTTTTTGAGGGAGGAATTAATGCCGGACGTCTACTTACTAGTCTGAAACAAATTCATTAATTTACCAGGAAGATAGAGCATACAACTTAACTTTTTTTTTTTTGCGAAAAAACTTCCAATCTATTCATCTTCAATCATGGCAGTACAATGAATACCAG
Source organism: Aegilops longissima (assembly GCA_021605205.1). Taxonomy (NCBI): domain Eukaryota; kingdom Viridiplantae; phylum Streptophyta; class Magnoliopsida; order Poales; family Poaceae; genus Aegilops; species Aegilops longissima. The sequence continues at coordinate 665,017,507 of CM038676.1, forward strand.
AAATAAAAATTACATCCAGAATCATAGACCACCTAGCGACGACTACAAGCACCGAAGCGAGGCGAAGGCGCGCCGCTGTCATCGCCCCTCCATCGCCGGAGCCGGGCACAACTTGTTGTAGTAGACAGTCGGGAAGTCGTCGTGCTAAGGCCCCATAGGACCAGCACTCCAGAACAGCAACCGCCGCCGATGAAAAATAACGTAGATCGAAAGGATCCAAACCGAAGGCACACGAACGTAGACAAACAACGACGAGATCCGAGCAAATCCACCAAAGATAGATCTGCCGGAGACACACCTCCACATGCCCACCAACGATGCTAGACGCACCGCCGGAACGGGGGCTAGGCGGGGAGACCTTTATTCCATGTTCAGGGAGCCGCCGCCGTCTCGCCTTCCTGAGTAGGACACAAACCCTAACAAGATTGAAAAAAAAACCGACTAAAAACGAAGCCCTCCCGCCGGCCCTTGCCAGGATCCACCGCGCCTCCATGGCACTAGGGCCACCGGAGACGAGGCAGACCTGCGCCGACGCCGGCGAGAGGCACGAACCCTAACTTTCTTTCTTGAAGGAGGAGGAGAATAGTCCCAGCTTAAAGAGAAAGAGCGGCCAACAAGAAAGTAAGGGTATACCTATTGAAGACTTAATCTGGAACCATGTATGCGTCGCACGAACCACAGACTACAACTTGTAGTAAGATCGATGTCTGGGATCAAAATCAAATCCTGTAATAAAATTTATGTAAAAAAGATGCTTTCAGTTGTATTATCTAGACTAAAACTTGGTATATACAGTATGTAACTAAATTGCAGCCTTTGGTAGTATTTTGAAAGCTTACGACCATAGTGTAAGATGACCCGACGGAGTGATTGACGGAAACAAGACTTTAATTAAGTAACCTCAACGAAAAACAAGTTATATATGTAACTAAGATCGATCGACGGATGGTGGCTGCCAGAGCAAATAGCTGCCGTTGCGTTGGGTGACCACTGACCAGGCCGGACGAAATCGCTGCCGCCATAGCCTCCCCCAGACGAAACCATTACTTCGATCGAGAGTCAACAAAGATATAGACAAGGGAAGAGATAATTAAGGTAGCAGTTTCTGGTTTGGCTAGATCAGATCAAACCCCGATGATGTGTATAAAAGATGAAAGTACCGATCGAGCGAGCCTCTATAGCTGGATATATAAACTCCGATGTGTAGAGCTAAAACTAGGAATCCGCAAGAAGAAAATCTAGGTACTACAACTCTCTACATCGATATTGGAAGTTTTCGTAGATGATCAACAGTGTTAAATAGATATATTGGAACTAACATAGTATCGGAGGAGCACCAAGAAGAAATACCAACCTGTTAGCGACGGAGTGCATGCGAGCGTCTCTCTCTGTGAGGGAGGGAGGAGGAGGACAGACAGTTGGCCGATGCGTCTGGGACTTATTCATATGTCTGTACATGAGCGCAGTACTGATTGATGTGCACTTGCCTCTTCAATTTTAATATGTACTAGTATTACTCCTTGTTAGAAGCTACTACTGGATCTAGATCTGCCACAAGTGTGAAATACTGAGGGGGAGACTTTTCTTAGATGAACGAGGGAAGACTTTGTGTACATATCCATATAGATTACCTCCGTACAACTATATATGTACGCATAGCATTTAATCATACTCCATCTCTTCCGGTTTACAGGGCTCAAGAAAAGTGTGTAATAGCGCCAACTTTACATTCGGATATCTGGACTGTTTGTTCGTTGTGAAAATAAGTCATTACATTTGATACCACCAATGGTACCAAAAAAAAAAGTGTATACTGCTAGCTGAGCCTAATTCAGCAGGTCTCATTGCCTCAACCACCTCCCCAGGCCACGCGCACATTTTGACCCCCTACGATCTCGTGGCGCCTGGTACTTCCTAAGCCACCACCTCATCGGTGGCGCGCATCAACACTTGAAACTAGGAAAAACTTTGTTTTTGTCACTTTAGTTTTTGCCAACTTCACTTATGCCACTCTAGAATTCAACATCTCACTTCTGCCACTATTAAATTTTGACAATATATCACAAATGCCATTCTGTTACACATCCCTGAGTTGACCGTTTACTCTATCCAGTTGACCAAGAAAAGACCTGTCAGTATTTGCAAAAATGACATTAGTTTCCCCTGCTGACTTGTGGGGTTGCTTTGCAAGTGACACATACACAAAACTACACACACACACACACGAACCACACCCGTCCCCAATCCCCATCCCAGAGAGAATGACCTCATCCCTGCTTGCTGATATGCAAATCGATTGGAATTGGCAAATCATAGAGTTTGTCGCTGACAAGAGCTGTTTTGGCCATGGTGATCCTCCTCTCAATACCCATTCCTGCGAAGCCGCTGATACGTCTCCAACGTATATATAATTTTTTATTGTTCCATGCTACTATATATTCTATTTTAGATGTTTAATGGGCTTTATTATATATTTTTATATTATTTTTGGGACTAACCTACTAACCCAAGGCCTAGTGCAAATTGTTGTTTTTCGCCTATTTCAGTGTTTCGCAGAAAAGGAATATCAAACGGAGTCTCACTAGTGAAAAAAGGGCCATTTATCCCGGTTCATAAGGGCCATTTGTCCCGGTTGGGGAACCGGGACTAAACGGTCGATACAAATGCCCTAGACCATTAGTCCCGGTTCTTATACCAACCGGGACAGATGGGCCTCCACGTGGCCATTGCGGCTTGCCTAGGCAGGGGGGCCTTTTGTCCCGGTTGGTAGCACCAACCGGGACAAATAAGTTTCCACGCATCAGCAGTTCAGGGGCTAGGGTTTTTGTTTTTTTTTCTGAAAAGGGGGGAGGGGGTTTGGGGGTTTTGTAGGGTTAATTTAGGGGTTCATATATTGTGTTAGCTAGCTAATATAGAGACGTGTCCTCTCTTATCTCCGTGCATGCTCATATAACAATGCATCATCATAATTAATAGTAAATCATCATCGTCGTTGTCATAATAAAAAAAGTCGAACTCAACATCATCGTCATCTCACAACTTCTATTCGTTGGCATAATAACAAGTCCTACTCATCATCATCATCATCATCATAGTCATCTAACAACTTCTTAGCACATGATCATGAGTAGCCAGACTTAATTAAGTACACCCTCTCTAAGGTGAAATAGCGTAAAACAAGATAGGCCTTGACTCTCCATTATGGAGAATGCAGATTATCATGTCTCCAATTCTTGGCTTTTGCACAATGTTGCTTCCATGTAGCTCCCTACGATTGGCCATACATTTCTTCCAATCTTTGATTGTCATGTCTTCATTGGTTTTAGAAATCCAGTATGGACAGTGATGCGTAGGATGATGACTTGACGAGTACGGTAATAAGCTCATAACATTAAGGTGACCTTTCTGAAACATCAGATGAGGCACACAATCCGAAGGGATTTTCTGTTGAAAAACATAGTAATCTTCGTAGTTAGTAATGTAATTTAGTTTTAGAAGAATTTATGCAAAAGATGACCGGGCACAAATCTTATCATGACATCTCCATGGATGTTACCGTAGTTCAACACGTGCACTAGTGGCACGTATTGACCATAATGTGCAGGAGTTTTAGAATAGATATTGTAATTCTCAAGATAAGTAAGTAATGAGACAAGATGATCTTTCTTCTGACAAGTTAATTATGCACCATCAGTGTAGCGGGTTCTGTCTACCATCTTCCGTATATTTCTTGAAGAATGGAAATAAGCTATCAATTATTTTGAAATAAACAATATAAATTACTTAATAAATATGTTTGAGAAACTCACATAGAGATAGAACTGGAAGCGTATCAACAAGGACCCACATGCCATCGTCATCATCACCAAGGCCAAAGGTGACATACACACCCTCCTGAAAATCATATGCCTTGCACAATGCTCTCCAGTTCGAGCAACCAAAATCTTACGCTCTCCGAATTGTATAGATTTACAAGAAAATCATATTCATGATGGGTCCTGAGATGAATTTTCTTTGTGTCCATACTTTCATGATCTTCGAAATCCAGATGCTCCAAGACATAGTGTGACGCCCTCGATTCAATCGTACACTAATCATACACGCAAATGTGTACGATCAAGATCAAGGACTCACGGGAAGATATCACAACACAACTCTAGACACAAATTAAAATAATACAAGCTTTATATTACAAGCCAGGGGCCTCGAGGGCTCGAATACATAAGCTCGAAAACACAAGAGTCAGCGGAAGCAACAATATCTGAGTACAGACATGAGTTAGACAAGTTTGCCTTAAGAAGGCTAGCACAAAAGCAACATCGATCGAAAAGGCAAGGCCTCCTGCCTGGGAGCCTCCTAACTACTCCTGGTCATCGGCGGCCTCCACGTAGTAGTAAGCATCGGCGGTGGCATCTGGCTCCTGGGCTCCGTCATCTGGTTGCATCAACCGGAAAGAAGAAGAAAGGGGAAAAGGGGGAGCAAAGCAACCGTGAGTACTCATCCAAAGTACTCGCAAGCAAGGATCTACACTACATATGCAACATTATCAAAGGAAGGCTGTATATGTGGACTGGGCTGCAGAAATGCCAGAATAGAGAGAAGGCCTAGTCCTATCGAAGACTAGCATCTTCTGGAAACCACCATCTTGCAGCAACCGGAAGGAGTAGAGTAGCATAAAGTAAGGTAGTAGTAGTGTTATCAACCTCGGCCAGAGATCCTTTATCGACTCCCTGCGAGAAAGAAATCCCAGAGCCATACTATCCAGTTACCATCACAATTCATTACTCATCACCATCCAATTCTCATCACAAGTATCCAGTTCTAGTTGTATCGATCGGGATACAACTCCAAGTGTCCGTTATCAGAGGACAGGCTATCGATAGATGTTTTCTTCCCTGCAGGGTGCACCAACTTACCCACCACGCCGCTTAACTCCGCCGGACACACTTTCCAGTGGTCATGTCCGCCTCGCCAAACAATACGCCGCAACCCGACCTAGGCTTAATAGAGAGGCCAGCACGCCGGACTAAACCTATGCCCCAGGGTCATGGGCCATCTCCCCGAACTCCTGCACATTGCGTGACTGTGCCGGTGAGCAGACCTAGCTACCTCCTTCAACAAGGCAGGTGCTTACGCAGTCCAACCCGCAGCGCGCTTCGATCGCCGACGTCTATTAAGCCGGTTGATGTATACGACGAGAACGCCCATACTAAGCCCACGTGATGGTTAGTGCTATCGGGCCGAGGCCCTCGGATCAAATATCCAAATCGTAGTGGATTAGGAACGCGCGGTAACAAGAAGAGACTCACGAAAGATGTGACCCCGTTGCTCCGTCTCGAGGACTTGCGGCAAGGGCTAGGAATGCCCGGCCACGCCTCGTAATTATCTCGCGGGCACCCTCCAGGTCAACCCGACTCCACATCACTCGCAATTAAGCTCGCGCGGGTACCCCTCAGGGTCGACCCGTCTTTAGTAACATGGCTCAGTGTAAAGTCATAGTAACCATAGTAACTGTGTGTCTAAACATCAAAGGGGAAAGCCCGAGGAATCACCCCCGGTGAATTCCACTCGATGTAATCATCAAGGTGAACGTAAGAGGATTCACCCTCGAGGTCCACACTTGAGGGGTTGCACGACATAGTCGTATCGGAAGTGGTTAAAGAGGAAATCACCCTCGATGACCATGACCGAATAACTACACTACAGGGTTAACATCTGAAGTGCTGTAGAGGTCTCACCCTCGGCACTCGATAGTAACCCAGTAGAGTCGAGCAACTAAGGGTAAAGTGATGTGCGGTGCCGGGGCCTGGTCTTCGATCCCGTTGATCGGGTCTTCTGATAATCCAGCGGGGCAGTCGGGACAAGGCGGGGGTCACTGATGGATCTCTAACCAACCTATACTAAGCAGTTTAGGATAAGCAGGTAAGGTAACAATAAGCAGGTTACAAAAGCAGGCTATGCATCAGATTAGGAGCAAACAATAACAGTAGCAAAATCTAATGCAAGCATGAGAGAATGGAATGGGCGATATCGGGATGATCAAAGGGGGGGCTTGCCTGGTTGCTCTGGCAAGGAGGGGGTCGTCGTCGACGTAGTCGATCACAGGGGCAGCATCGGTCTTGGGGTCTACCGGAGAGAAGAGGGGGAAGAAACAGTAAATACATAGTAAGCAAGTGCATAACAGGACAACCGGCAGAGCTAGACGTGTTCTAACGCGGTGCTACGCGGTACCGTGGAAGGGGGGGAAACATCCGGGAAAGATTTCCCGATATTTGCATTTTTCGGACAGATGAAATGGAGGAGGAAAGCTGCAGGTTCTCTATGCTAGGGATGTGTGGAGGACGAACGGACCGCGGAACCGGATTCGTCTCGTCGTTCTGAGCAACTTTCATGTAGAAAACTTTTTCATCCGAGGTACAGTTATTTTTCTATGAATTACTTAAGTTTTAGCAATATTCTGAAATTATTATTAAATCTAAAATGGGGTTATTGCATCAGCATGACGTCAGCAGTCAACAGAGTTGACTAAAGTCAACCCTGGCGTGTGGGGCCGTCTTGTCATAGTCTAACAACCAATTAACAATCTTAATTAACTAACCAAATTAATTAGGTAAATTAAACAGAGTTAATTAAGTTAATTTTACTGATTAGCTAATTGATTAATTTTATTTATTAACAATTTCGTTCTAAACAGGGGGTGGGCCCCTATGGTCAGTGGCACAAGGCCATGCCCTGGCTGTGACACACACACACACACACACACACACACACACACACAGGGGGCCAACTATGGCCATGGTGTGGCTGGGGGGAGACTGGCAGCCGGTGGTGAGGCGAGCGAGGGCGAGACCAGAGGCGGCGATGGCAAATGGCGGTGGTGGTGGTGGTCATGGCGCGCAGCAGCCGTTAGGCGTCAGGCAGGTGCAGGCGAGGCGAGATCGTGGCGGGGAGGCTAGTGGCCGCAGCCGGGGAAGGCGAGGCCAACGCGCGGATGGGGGAACTGCCGGAGCGCAGCCATGGTGGCCAACGGCGCGTGCGACCATTTACGACGACGGGGACGAGGGGGACGAGGGGGAATCGGTGAGGGGCTCACAGCGGAGCATAGGGGGCGCGGCAGTGGGCTCGGGGAGACGAGGTAGCGAGGCGGTGTCGAGGCCGCGGGCGCCGGGTGGCGGCGACTTGGGGCGGCGGTGTCCAGCGGCGGGCGCGGCTCGATCCGGCGGCTTCAGGATCGGTAATGAGGCGGCGCGGCGCCGAGGAGTGGAAGCGCGATCGCCGGGAGAGGCGGCGGGTCGGGACGAGGCCGACGGGCGATGGGATGGGGCGCCGAGTCTTTGGGCGCTGGGTGTGTGCGGCACTGAGGGAGAGGGAGGCGACGCAGGAAGAGTGGGGGGGTCGTGGGATAGGGTTAGGTCACGGTGGGGGTTATGGAGGGTTAGGTGGGCCGGCCTGGTTGGATGGCCAGCTGGGCTGAGGCCTAGCACGAGGGGGGGTCTCTTTTATTTTTCTTTTAAAAGCCTTTGTATTTTCTGTTTCTGTTTTATTTTACAGCAACAGTTTTGCAATAATTCAAGCCACCAAATGACCTTGCATAAAAGTGGAGCTTGGCCACAAAAATACTATGAAATATTCTGCAGTGCCATAAAAAGTTTGTGCAATTTTGGAGTTCATTTAAATTTTTCATAAAGAGGATAGCATTTAAAAAAATGCTTAAATGATGTGGTTATAATTGCCAAAGCTCATCTTTGCACAAGAGGGATGTAGTGTTCCTTAACAAATAAATGTTGTGGAATATTTGTTAAATAACGGACATTTTTCTAGCAAGTTTCGAGCAAACTCATTTTGCATTGTGACTTTGAATTGTCTTCAGAGAGGAATTTGAAATGAGATATTATCCCAACATGATTATCATTGAAATTCACAGTAGCTTAGCGTCATCATGGTGGTTTAGTGGAGCATGATCCTCGGGGTGTTACACATAGCGTCTTGCATGGCATGGGATAAGCTAGTCGAATTGTAAAAGACAAAAATTACACGTTGAACTAGCATAAATCATGCTTAATTACCACACAAGACTTATCGTGTTGCATACCGTCTCAAAATCGAAGGCCTCATCGAGCTTAACACTAAAGCATCGATCGTCTACCAGGTGTGGCCTTTCGCACTGACCCCGATCGTCGCCACACCAGTCGCACGCCGGGATCCTATCGTCATCGTCAGACGACGACATTTCCTACATATTGTAGCACAAGTCATGCCAAAATTCAATGGTTGAAAATATAAACAAAAATATTTCAAAATATCTTAATTATAGGACTCATATTGACATGGAGATTTGGTTGGACTCCAGTTTGAGCATTCAATAAGCAAAAATAAATCATCTCTTGCATCCATACATCGTCGAATATTATCAGTAATACATCTCGAATAGTATCATACATATAGCATCACTAATTAATACAGCTAAAACCCTAGCAAACGACGGGTATCGGTGCGGGCGGTGGACACCCAAAGAGAAGGAACCATCACAGGATCATAGCTCCAGTGAGATCCCTGAAGAACCTACCAGGTATTGTCGAACCTGCCCTCCAACACAATCATGTAGCGACAGACGTGCTCGTCCTCCTCGCTGACACGGTGACATACAACCTCCGCGGGGTCCTCAAGCCTCCGCATCGTCACTGGCCCACGCGCCCGCCACCAAAGAAGGTTCGGGTCAACAACGGGTTGGCTCCTCACCAAGTTGCACCCCCCGGAAGGAAGCACCTCCCACTACCAGCCCGGCGGAGCCCATTCCCGAACATGACCCCTTTGATCAAGCAGGCCTCCATTGAGTCGACGACGAGGATGCGGGATAGGCATCGTCGACGTCGATGCGGGAATAATTGCTTGAACTAAAAGAATAAACTAGTTCTATTAATTCAACTAGTTCAACTAATAAGCAGTTACTATAAATAAAAGTAAACTAGTTTTACTAAAAATAAACTAGTTTTACTAAAAATAAACTACATTCTATCACTAAAACTATAAAAAAAAACTATAAAAATAGAAAATTCATCTAACATTTGTATAACTAAAACTAAAATTACATCATTACATCATCATATATCATCGAATAAAATTACATCATCATCATTATATACATACATCTAAAAAAGTTTTCATATATCAATAGCTCGTGGGACGTCATCGTGTTGAACGTGTGTTGAACACGAAGGTGTCGTGCGTTCGGTGCTTGGATCGTTTGGATGGTGAAGACGTTCGACTATATCAATCGCGTTACTACATGCTTCCGCTTTAGGTCTACGAGGGTACGTGGACACACTTTCCCCGCTCGTTGATATACTTCTCCTAGATAGATCTTGCGTGATCGTAGGAAATTTTTTGAAATACTACATTCCCCAACATAGACATGATGGATGATGATGATGATTGCTCTTTAGTCCCCAGCGGAGTCGCCAAAAAGTATGTTTGCAGACGAAGACGTCACCGTGTACCCTCCGTGTCGAGCGCGATACACAAGACACGTCGCCGAAGGAGGCTCACCGGAAGCGCGATACGCAAGACAATCCAGCAAGCTCTTTTGAAGACCCGAAACCCCACGCGGCCGGGAGAGACCCCGTCTGGACGCACGGCGGTGATGGGCTGCCCTAGGTCGGTTCACCCGCCCCTAGGACTTCGTATATCGAAGCTCTCCGAAGTGAAGAACACCGATGAACGAGAAGCAGAAAATTAGGGTAGGAGATGAAAGTTTGTAGATGGGTTTTGTGATTGTATGTTGTTGTTTAATCGGCCGTCACCCCTTAGGTATATAAGAGGCGGCTGGACTTCCCGTGCAAGGAAAAGACCTGGATTCACGTCCAAAACCCTAGTCAAATTCGGATTGGTTTTGTCCGAACGTTCCAAAATTAACTGAACTCGGATTTAGGTAAGTCTGGGACAACAGTTCGGTTTTTAGGTCCCACAAGCCACAAACGACCTCGGATGAAGATCCAAAAGTGAACTTGACCGTTTCGATGAGACGAACAACTTCCATGTTGAACGTTTTTTGATTCGAAGCTATCTTCTGGGCCAAAACTGTCACGCAAAACATCTGTTCCCTCACGCTACCCATCAGATATGGGTCTGGTGGGGCGCGCCACATCTCACCTCATAACAGGGCTGCACTCCGATAGCTCTAACTTTTGCATACGAACTCGGATTGGGACGATTTTTATATCAATATCGGTCGTTTCGACGAGACGAAGACAATTCGTGTAGATCATTTTTCCATATGAGGCCGTCTTTGGTGTCTAATCAGCCGAATAGTGTCCTAAATACAAAATCTCGGTACTTTGAACACAACTTCGGCCTTAGAGATGAGATCGGATGGCTATGGCTCAAATATCAAATTTTCTCCTTTTGACGATACAGAACTTTCTCATTTTGAGCGCTTTTCCATTTGAGGCCATCTTAATTGTGTTTTTGACCATGCCAAAATCTGGTGTCAACAGATCTCTTGTTTTTCACCCCCTTGGTCACGGCGCACAACCTAAGATGACTTATACACCTAGACGGATGAAGTAAAAAATAACAAATGGATGGTAAATATGTCCACGTGGTATACTCGGTCATTCTAACCTTACACACACGAACTGCCATGTCCGCTTCTTCTTCCTCCATTTCCCCACCGCACCGTGGTCGCCCGCCACTCTGCTCATTCCGTCTCGATTGGCGCATACCCGGAGGAGCACCAAGATGCGCGGAATGCGACCTCCGCCGTACCACCTCGTTGCCCAGTTCCGAACAATCTTTCTCAGCTCCGGCCGACCACCTCGTTGCCCCGTTCCGAGCGCGTGGTGAGGCTCTGAACAGTTCCTTTGTCGTCCCTATGCATTTAATTTCGTCTGAGTTGCACAAAATATGGCTAGAAATAATTACTGAAACAAACTTATACTTGCAGAGCTATCATCATTCTAAAATACTATCTCCTTTCCGATTTATAAGGCTTGCACGTATATTTAAGTTGAAAAATAAACCAACTTACCAACGGACAAGGTCGTAATCAAAGCAATCAATATTTTGCACTGTTTGTCGAGGCATCGCATTCCCATCCACATGTTATGGGCTTATCCTAATGGATGATACCGAGCATCCAGCAACAAGCAAAGTCAACTTACAGCCAACCTCGAGCTGCGTCATGCAGCATGCCGCCATGCAAAACTTGAACTTTGTTATTAGGACTTGGGCTCACCACAACATAGGCCCTGTTTGGTTCATAAGTCCTAACACTTTTTTTAGTCCCAATTTATAAGTCCCAAGTCCCTAAAAAGTCCCTACCTGTTTGGTTTCTGGGACTTAACATGCACTAGAAGGTCGTATTACAACTATAAGTCTCTCCTTGAGAGTCTTATTTTAGAAGTCCCAAATGCCCACTTTAAGTCCCTATAAGTCCCTTCTGTTTGGTTTAGATGGGACTTATAGGAACTTTTTTAAGTCCCTAAACCAATAAGTCCCTGAAAACAAACACCCTCGTAGTCTTGGTCTTCTTCCTCTTGGTTGAAATATACCGAAGGTATCCCAGAGAGTGGAGTAAAAGCGGCCAGCCAGGGTAGTCCACAAGCAGTAAGGCCCCAGAGACTGAAATAGCGCCTTCTGGGATGAACCGGTGACATTTTCGTTGTGGAGGCGCTTGGGGTTCTCAACCGCCGCCTCAAGGTATTTGTGGGTTTCTCAAGAGTGCTGCTATACACACGACGGTGTGCAGCCGATATTTGGACGATTTTGCAGATCAAACCGTGCATGCGTCGCACAAAGTGGAGGCCGGCCGCTGGATTAAGCGTCGTCCAGTGTTCGGCTACTAAGTATCGTCTGCTCAGTAGTTCCGGTTTCTCAACTGCTTGGGTAGTTAATTAAGATTTAGCTTATGTGGCAAGTACCCTACGATACCGATATCTTGACACTCTTCTTCTAATAGTTGCTCAATTTATTAAACCAACTTGTAGATGCGCTCCTGCAGCCAAGCAAGCTCTTCCTTGTAACCCTCTGCCGCAGCCCGCGCCGGCGACAACGTTGTGCGAGTCCTCCGTGTCTTGGTGACGCGGACTTGATCAGGATTATTGAAGAAGTAAGGCAAACTACTTGACACGGTCTTTGTCAAGCTCCTCTATTTTATGGGTGCGTCTAGATCTCAGTCGAGTCTCAGTCAAGTGATACAGTATATAGGAAGAAAAAAGAAAAACTGAAATAAATTTTTATACGAATCTCCATGCAAGATCAAAGAAATAGAGTATTGACTGAGACATAACGAAGTCTAAGTCGACTGAGACTTAGCAAAGCTGCTATTTTATTATTGACGAACAAGGCGTAATTCAAATAAGTTGTACTCATCACTCTTGTTGAAGCATCCTATTCTTCTCATCCACGTCATCAGTGCTCATCATAATGGAAGATACCGAGCATTCAGCAGAAAGCAAACTTAACCAACATTCAGCCGAGTTAGAGCATGGTTAATAATATAGCCAGCTGTTGGCTATAAGTCAGTGCCATGTCATCTACAACTCATCTTATAGCCAACATATACAATAGTAGATCAAAAGAATGTACTACTTATTTATTATGTGTCCCACCTTTCATTCTCACAAAGTGCCTAGGAGCATGTGCTAGAGCTGGCTTACCTTCTGTCTCCTCTTCTCTTTCCTCCAACTAAGCAGAAATATACTAGTTTATTCCTTATAGCCCGCTGACTCAGCTATATTGTACTTGCTCTTAGGGCATCTCCAACAGTTATAAGATAGGTGTTGGTAAGTTTGCCACCTAGGACATAGTGATGATGTGGCATGTAATAAATGTGAAGAGAGAGCAAAGTTGTATGTAGAATAACCAACAATCTTTGCACACAAACTCCAAGGTGAAATAGAGAGCAATCACATTTATTTCCTCATTATCTATTGGATAGCTTAGATACAACCTATTGGAGTAGTTGTATGATAGCTTGTTGGTTGATGACATGGACAATTTACCAATAGATTGTATTGGAGATGCCATTAGACTAGCCATAATGGATAGTAACATAGAGTAGGAACATGTTCATGTTACTACTCTATGTTACTATCTCTATAGTGGGGAGTAACATATGTGTGCTAACATGAAAGACTTCATTTATTATGCTATAGACTCATCTTATCTTGATATGTGTGATGTTACTCATACTAGTAGTAATTAGCTATGTTACCACATGCCTCTTTTTCTTCATTTATTGCTTGTCACATCATCTATTTTATCTAGATGTGTGTGATGTTACTATCTATGTTACTCCCACTGTGGATAGTCTTAGGTAGCACATGCCCTTCCTTCTAAAATTGTTCAGACCTCGACCCAACGTAGCCTCGAGTCTTGATCTTCTTCTTACAGCTTGTTCTTATTTAATTTATGAAGTCAGCTTACCAACGATAATGCAGTTGAGGCATCCCACACATGATGCTTATTTGTGTTATAAAGTGGCCTTTGGGGTTCGCAATGGCCTGATTAAAGATGGATTTGTAAAGTGGCCTTTGGGGTTAGCAATGGCCCGAGGGCGATCATGGTGGGAGTAATAACATAGCGACCCAAGAGAGGACCCGCAAGCACCTCGCCCCCCTAGGGTTCCCCCGCCTCGGCCCCGGCTCCCCCGCGCGGAGCCGCCAGCCCCTTCCCCCTCCCGTTCCCCTTCTCATTCCCCCAACCCCCTTCACTCCCCCGTACCCCCGCGCCGCCTCCCCGTACGAGGCGGCCGGGGGCCCTTCCTCCGCGCTGCTCTAGCTCTCCCCCGCGTCCCTCCCTCCTCCCGCCGCCGTCAGAGTGCGTCGCCGGTCCTCGGTCGCGTGGTGTTCGCGGCGGTGGGCATGCCATTCCCCGCGCGCGGCCCTCTCCTGCTCGGGCGGTGATGGCCGGCGGCGGTGTGTCTCGGCCGGTGGCATTCCGGCGTCCTGGTGCGGAGGCCGGCGGCGCTCGCCATGGTGGTGCCGCCTCTTGGCGGCAGGGCAGTCTGGTGGTGCTGGCCGGCCGGTGGCGCGTCCCGACCCAGATCTAGGCCCGAGGGTCCCTTTTGGGTCCTTGCGGGTCGGCTCTGACGTGACCGCGGCGCTCTCTGTATGAGGAGGCAGGGGAGTGGCTTGGACTGGGACAGCGACGTCGATGGTGTGCCAGCTGCTGCGCGGAGGCGGGAGCTGTCCGGGCCTTTGAGGGCCCGGCCGGGCCTGTGGGGCCACGGGCCCGGTAGGCTCCTGCTATGGCGTCCGGTCGGCTACCGTCGTGGACGGTGGAGAGGTGGGGCCTGTGACGCCCTCGATTCAATCGTACACTAATCATGCACGCAAATGTGTACGATCAAGATCAAGGACTCACGGGAAGATATCACAACACAACTCTACAAATAAAATAAGTCATACAAGCATCATAATACAAGCCAGGGGCCTCGAGGGCTCGAATACAAGTGCTCGATCATAGACGAGTCAGCGGAAGCAACAATATCTGAGTAGACATAAGTTAAACAAGGTGCCATAAGATGGCTAGCACAAACTGGGATCAGATCGAAGAGGACAGGCCTCCGCACAGGATCCTCCTAGGTCACTCTGGTCGTCGTCGCGGGCTGCTGCGTAGTAGTAGGCGCCCCGGAGTAGTAGTCGCCGAGTCGGGGCGCGGATCCTGGGCCCCATCGTCTGATTGCAGCAATCGAGTAGAGATAGGGGAAAAAGGGGAAACAAGGCAACCGTGAGTACTCATCCAAAGTACTCGCAAGCAAGGAGCTACACTACATATGCAAGGATATATGTGTAAAGGCCATATCAGTGGACTGAACTGCAGAATGCCAGAATAGAGAGAAGACCTAGTCCTATCGAAGACTAGCATCTTCCGGAAACCACCATCTTGCAGCAAACAAGAGGGAGTAGAGTAACATAACTTAAAGTAGCAGTAGTGTTATCAACCTCGGCCAGAGATCCTTTCTCGACTCCCTGCGAGAAAGAAATCCCAGAGCCATACTATCCAGTTATTATCACAATCCAATTCTCATCGCAATCCATTGCTCATATCCATGTCTCATCTCAAGTAACCAGTTCTAGTTGTATCGATCGGGATACAACTCCAAGTGTCCGTTACCGTAGGACAGGCTATCGATAGATGTTTTCTTCCCTGCAGGGGTGCACCAACTTACCCACCACGCTCGCTTAACTCCGGCCGGACACACTTTCGTGGTCATGCCGGCCTCGGTCAAACAATACGCCGCAACCCGACCTAGGCTTAATAGAGAGGCCAGCACGCCGGACTAAACCTATGCCCCCAGGGGTCATGGGCCATCTCCCCGAACTCCCTGACGCTGCGAGGGCGGCCGGAAGCAGACCTAGCCTAACAGGCGTTCCAGCCCAATCCGGTAGCGCCGCTCGACGCCGACGTCTAATAAGCTTCGGCTGATGTATACGACGCAGAACGCCCATACTTAGCCCACGTGATGGTTAGCGCTATCGGGCGAGGCCCTCGGATCAAATATCCAAATCGTAGTGGATTAGGAGCAGCGGTAACAAGCAGAACTCACGAAGATGTGACCCGTTGCCCGCCTCGAGGACTTGTGGCAAGGGCTAGGAATGCCCGCCACGCCCGTAAGTATCTCGCGGGCACCATCCAGGTCAACCCGTCTCCACATCACTTGCAATTACGCGCTGGTACCCTCGTGGTCGACCCGTCTTTCTAAGTAACAATGGTAAAAGTCCAAGTAAGCGTGAGTCCAAACATCAAGGGAAAACACGAGGAATCACCCCGGTGTATTCCACTCAATGTAGTCGTCAAGGTGAACATAAGAGGATTCACCCTCGAGGTCCACACTTGAGGGGTTGCACGACAGTCGTAGTCGATCGAAGTGGTTAAGGAGGAAATCACCCTCGATGACCACAACCGAATAGCTATACTCTGAGGTTAATATCGAGGTGTCAGAGGTTTCACCCTCGGTACTCGATAGTAACCTAGTAGTGTCGAGCAACTAAGGGAAGTGATGTGCGGTGTCGGGGCTGGTCTCGATCCGTTGATCGGGTCTTCAATGATGAAGCAGGGGCAACACGGTCAAGGTGGGGGTCACTGATGGGTCTCTAACCAACCTATACTAAGCAGTTAGGATAAGCAGGTAGGTAACAAAGCAGGTTACAATAAGCAGGCTATGCAATGAATAGGAGCAACAATAACAGTAGTAAAAATCTAGTGCAAGCAATAAGAGAATGGAATGGGCGATATCGGGATGATCAAAAGGGGCTTGCCTGGTTGCTCGGCAAGAGAGTGATCGTCGACCTTGTAGTCGAAGCGCCACCGCGGCGTCGGTCTCGTAGTCATCAAGAGAAGAGGGGAAGAAACAATGAATACACGATAACAGATGCATAACGATGCATGACATGCCAAGAAGCGATGCTAGGCGTGCCCTAACGTGGTAAAAGGTCTTGGTTTAGGGGAAGGCTTCGGAAGTTATCCCGGTTCGGACGTCTGTCAAGACAGATGAACCGGAGGAGAAAGTTTGCAGGTTCGATAGGTTAGAGACGTGCGGTGGACGAACGGATTGCGTATCCGGAATCGCCTCGTCGTTCGAGCAACTTTCATGTTGAAATTATTTTAATCCGCTACGGATTAAAAGTTATGATTTATAAAAGGTTTTATTAATTTCTGGAATTTTAATTAATTAATTAATTAATTTCGAAAAATCATTTATGACATCAGCATGAGGTCATGCTGACGTCATCAGCCAACAGGGTTGACTAAGTCAACCCTGCCAGGTGGGTCCCACATGTCATACACTAATAACTTAATTAACCTAATCAGATTAATTAAACTTAGTTAATTAAGTTAACTAATGATTAGCATTAATTAATCCAGGATTAATTAGTTTAATTAATTACCCAATTAATTAGCTAATGATTAGGTTTAAATAATCCAGAATTAATTAGATTAATTAATTATCCAATTAATTAATTAATTAATTATTTAGTTAATTATTTTAATTACTTTAAATCATTTTCAATTACATTAAATTAAAACATTTTGTTTTAATCGTTTTTGGGGTGGGGCCCCTAGTCGAGGCACGTGGCCCCAGCGGGTGCTGGCGCCACGGGGAGGTGCGGGCGCCCGCCCGTTTGAACCTGACCCGGCCGGTCGGGCGCTGGGCGGCCGAGGTGGCCGTTGCCACTGGCGCGCCCTTGGCCAGCAGGTGCAGTGAGAGGGGCGAGGAGGCGGTCTGAGGCTCGGGGCGGGGGAATCTGGGGGGGCGGACGGGACGGCGGAGTGGCGCCGAACGGGGGAAAGAGGGCTTGGGGCTGGGGCGGCCGAGCCGGGGAGCCGGAGGGGACCGGAGGGGGAAGCGAGGTGGCGTGGGGCACCCTGGGGTGTGAAGGCCATGAGTCTGCGCAGGGGCCTGGGGAAAGGGGAGAGGGTCGAGGGGTCGGGCGCGTCGGAGGGGACCGGAGGGGCCGGGGGGGGCGGACGCCTGGCGGCACGGCCGGGCCGGACGCCGACGAGGGAGAGGGAGGAGGCGAGGCCTCACCGGGGTTGTGAGGTCTCGGCGGCTTGGTGGAGCTCAGGGCAGTCCGTGGGAGGGGGTCGGGAGGCACGCCTGGCGAGGTGGGCGCGGGCGTCGGGCGCCGAGGCCCATGGTCCGGCTCGGCCTCGGTGGGGGGAGGAGGAGAGGGAGGGCGTCTCCGGGCGGAGGCGGAGAGGGAAGGCGAGGCGGGGGCGGCGTGGGAGGAGGTCGCCGACGGGGAAGGGGTCGGTGGCGGGGCGCCGAGCCCGATCGGATCGGGAGAGGGTGGGGAGTGGGGGGCGTGGGGAGTTAGGGTTTTCCCTCGAGGGATAAGGGAGAGGGGGTGGTTGGCTGGGTGGGCCTGGTGGTGTATGGGGCTGGCCTGTGGTGGAGATGGGCCAAGGGGGAAAGTGGGGAGGGGGGGGCCGGCTGCTGGGCCGGTGGGGGTTTATCCCCCTCCCAGACTTATTCTTTTTTTTTTTAAACAGTTTCGAAACAACGATTTGTTTAAATAACAGAACCGGGGATCCGGGCGTTACAAATCTCCTCCACTACAAGAAATCTCGTCCCGAGATTTAGGAGGTAGAAGGAAAGAGGGCGGGATATTCATCTCGTAGACGATCCTCGCGTTCCCAGGTGGCTTCATCTTCAGAGTGATTCGACCACTGGACTTTGAGGAATTTGATCGCCTTTTCGGCGTGTGCGGCGTTCAGCTTGGTCGAGAATGCGGACCGGATGCTCTTTATAGGAGAGGTCCTGTTGCAATTCGAGCACTTCATGGTCCACTGCTCGGATTGGGTCCTTGAAGCAGCGTCGGAGTTGGGACACGTGGAACACATCGTGAACCTGAGAAAGGTTCGAAGGAAGCTCCAGTTGATAAGCCACTTTTCCACGCCTTTCCAGAATAGTGAAAGGGCCAATATAGCGAGGAGCTAGCTTGCCCTTGATCCCGAAGCGGTGAGCACCCTTCATTGGTGTAACGCGAAGATAGGCCTTTTCGCCAGGTTGATAGACCATGTCCTTGTGATGACGGTCATAATTACTCTTTTGGCGCGACTGAGCAGTCTTGAGATTCTCGCGAATAATGCGGACTTGTTCTTCGGCATGTTGGATAATATCCGGACCGAAGAGTGGACGTTCCCCAGTTTCTGACCAGTTCAGAGGGGTTCGGCACTTTCGTCCATATAACACCTCGAAGGGGGCCATCTTCAAACTAGCTTGAAAGCTATTATTATAAGAGAACTCAGCATACGGGAGAGATTCCTCCCATTTCTTGCCGAATGAGACGACACAAGCTCGAAGCATGTCTTCGAGAATTTGGTTGACACGTTCAACCTGCCCTTGAGACTGCGGATGAAAAGCAGTACTGAAAGATAAATGAGTCCCCATAGCTTCTTGGAAACTTGCCCAGAATCTTGAAGTGAATAAGCTGCCACGGTCCGAACTGATAACCAGTGGAATACCGTGAAGTGAAACAATTCTGGACATATAGGCGTTGCAAGCTGGCTAGCAAATGATTGTTTCTTTGACCGCCGAAAATGTGCAACTTTAGAAAGCCGGTCAATGACGACAAGAATAGCATCATTACCTTTCTGCGATTTGGGAAAACCAGTGACGAAGTCCATTTCAACATGGTCCCATTTCCATTCGGGAATAGAGATAGGCTGCAGAGTTCCAAGAGGCCTTTGATGTTCTGCTTTGATCTGACGGCAAGCGTCACACTCGAAACATAGCGAGCAATGTCACCGCTTCATATTAGACCACCAGAATCTCTGACGAATGTCTTGATACATCTTGGTACTGCCAGGGTGGATACATAGAGGCGTATCATGAGCTTCTTGCATAACCTTCTGAGTCATATCCAGGTTGTCCTGCTTGCAAGGTACCACTAGGCGGCCTTTGAAGTACAAGGCGCCATCATCAGCAATAGTGAATGATGAGGGATTTCCTTTCCTGACGTCTTGTTTAAGCTTGTAGACCTCAGAGTCAGATCCCTGCATTGTCTTTATGGTGCCCAAGAGATCGGGTTCAACAGCCAGGTATAGAGGATCCTGGGGAACAACACGGAGATTCATCTTGCGGAACTCCGGAGGAGGGGAGCGAAGTGCACGGAGGAACAATATGGAGGTTCAGCTGCTGAATTCTTCAACAAGTGAGGGCTGAACTTTGTGAACTGAAGGTGGTTGCTTGATAAGACTTGCGGCTCAAGGCATCAGCCATCACATTAGCCTTGCTCGGGCGTATAGGAGATTCCCAAATCAAAGTTCGCAGCAGTCTCCATCCATCTCTGGCGACGGAGGTTCAGGTCTGGCTGAGTAAGCAGATACTTCAGACTTTGGTGGTCGGTGTAGATCTCATAGCGATTACGAGAAGGTAATGTCGCCCTTGCTTTAGCGCATGAATGACAGCAGCAAGTTCGAGGTCGTGAACTGGGTAGTTCTCCTCGTGAGGGCGAATCGTCGAGAGGCATAAGCAACCACTTTGCGATCTTGCATTAGGACACCGCCTAATCCTTGACGAGAAGCGTCGCGATAAATGACGAAGTCCTTCTTAGTATCGGAGGAGCTAGCATCGGGCAGTTGTCACTTGTCCTTGAGTTCCCTGAAACTTTCCGACACTTATCATCCATTGAACTTGACGCCTTTATGCAATAGATTAGTCGAGGCTCGGCAATCTTGGAGAAGTTCTCGATTTAATCGACGGCAATAGTGGCGAGACCGAGAAAACTTCGACTTGCTTAACGTTCTTGGAGGAGTCCAATCGAGAATAGCCTGAACTCGTTCGGGGTTGACGGCAATACCATCCTTAGAAATGACATGCCCAAGATAGGTTACTTCGGAAGCCGAATTCACATTTGGAGAACTTGGCATAGAGTTGATGCTCTCGTAGCTTTTCCAAAGACGAGGCGAAGATGTTCAGCATGTTCTTCTTCATTCTTGGAATAGATCGGGATATCATCCGGATAAACCACGATTTAACTTGTCGAGGTAATCCATGAATATATAGTTCATCAAGGCGAGAGAAGGTGGCTGGAGCATTGGTTAAGCCGAAGACATGACGGTGTACTCGTATGAACCATAACGAGTCACAAATGCGGTCTTGGGGATATCCTCCTCACGAACACGGATCTGGTGGTAACCCAACCTCAAGTCGAGTTTCGAGAACACTGACGAACCAGCCAGTTGATCATAAAGATCATTGATCCGAGGAAGAGGATACTTATTCTGAATGGTAGCTTGATTTATAGGACGGTAGTCTTGAACCAATCGGTTTGTCCCATCCTTCTTCTTGACAAAGAGAGAAGGTGCTCCCCAAGGAGAGCAACTTGGGCGGATGAAACCACTTTGAAGAGATTTGTCGATTTCCTCCTTTAGCTCAAGGAGTTCATGCGGCGGCATCTTGTAGGGCCGTTTGGCTATAGGAGTGGTGCACGGTTTCAAGTCGATGACGAATTCGACAGCTCTAGCGGGGAATCCTGGAAGTTCTTCAGAAAGAGCGTCTTGGAAATCGCAAAGCGCAGTGAATGTTTTCAATTCCCTCGAGGGTGCGGCGTTCAATGCATTCAAAGCATAGAGCCTTGCCTCGGCATTTTGAACAGAACGAGCATTGTAGCTACGATTTCATCGAAGGGTGCAGCAGATGGACGGTCTTAGTGGGCAAACGATTGTCGCCAGATGCGCTTTCAACCAATCCATCCCCAAAATGAGGTCAATGCTACAAGACTTTAGCACGATAGGAGAGACAAGGAATTCCATTCCTTCGATTTCAACGGGGACGTCGTTGCAAATCATGGAAGTCCGACATTGGCCCGCGGGGGTGTGTACTAAAAGCGAAGCATTCATGTCTTCGCTTTTAAGGCCATGCATGAATGCAAAATCTTCAGACATGAATGAATGTGATGCTCCTGAATCGAATAAAACAGATGCAGGTACTGAATTTACGAGGAGGGTACCCATCACAGTAGCAGGCTGGTCTTGAGCTTCATTCAGTTCAACGTGGTTGGCCTGAGCTTTCCCATAAGACTTGCCAGTGTTGTTGCGGTTCTGGTTGTTTCCACGGCCAGCTGCTGGAAGGGCCAGCTGTTTCTGGTTCTGGTTGCAATCTCTAGCACGGTGCCCTGGCTGTCCGCACCTGAAGCATAAGCCATTATTGGGAGTGGGAACAGGAGCTTGGGGTGGCGGAGCTGGAAGTTTCGGCTGCTTAGTTGTAGGCAGACGAGGTGTAGCATAGTTCTGCTTTGAAGCAGATGCATTGGGCTGGTACATGCTATTGGGAATCCATATCTTGCGCTTCTGGAGGACGGGCCCAAGATGAGCGGTGTCACAGTTGCGCTGTTAGAGCTCTGGTATTCCTGCAGACCAGTTTCGACATTGATAGCTTTGTTCACCAAGGTGGCGAAATCAGCAAAGTCGTGCACTAGAAGTGCGAGCTTGATGTCAGCTTGAAGTCCGTCACGGAACTTCTCTTGTCTGCGTGCATCAGTTGCAATATCCTCTTCAGCATAGCGAGACAAGTCCAAGAACTCTCGCCGATAGGCTTCAACAGATCTTGTTGCCTTGGGTGAGGTTGCGGAACTCACGCTTCTTCGGTCCATGACCCTTGAGGAATGAAGCGGGCGGAAGGCAGCTGGAAGTCCGCCGGTGATGAGTGTCCCAACCGGCAGAGTACGACGGTGGCTGTCCCACCATTGAGCTGCGGGTCCCTTCAGAAGAAGGAAGCAAAGGTGACATAGCTGGCGGGGGTACATTAGCAGACTCCATCTCATAGGTGATGTCACGGAGCGACCATCGACATCCGATGGCTGAGTTGAGCTGCGGTATACGCTGGGGTTCAGGCGTATGAATTCCTGCAGAGTTGTCCCGTTTGGGTGCTGGTTCATATTGGGGCGAGGGAACTGAGCCATCATGTTCTCCATGGTGGCGATTCATCTCGAGCTGTTGGATCATACCAGCCATGTACTCAAAGCGGTGGTGGAAGGTTGTCACCACGACCACGACCTGCTGGCCTAACCATCCTGCTATTAAATAACAGGGGTAGTTCAGCATTTGAGAAGATAAGCAAGAGACAAGAATCATTCATGATGAAACACGCATAATGAAAGCAGCATGATGGAAACTACATAGTAGTTGACATATCTTACAAAAGGAATCATGCATAGAGTTCGATACATAGAGTCCAGTACATAGACTACTACATCATAGGCGGCACGCAGGCTCGCGGCGAATACATCAAATGCTAACAAGCAAGCCTACATCAGTCCCACGATGCATGCGGAGGTAGCTGTAGCCTGAAAGTGGTAGTGCGGCGGTGGATAGTCCTCCACGTCGGTGACACGAGGGCGCGGATACTCGGTGCTGAATCCGACGCCAGTGGCGTGAAAGGGCCAAGCGCGGAGAGTAGCCTCCCACGCCCGCCAACCAACTCCCTGGGGCATCACGGTCCTGGCGGGGTAGATCGCAGAACGCGGCAGCTCTCCGGAACGGACAAAGGGGTGCATCAGCGTCAGAGCACGGTAGAGGTGCTGACGGGTGATGTACAACTCGTGGCGAAGAGCTCGGTTAGCTCGATCCAGCCCATCGGCATGCGTAACAAAGTTCGATGGTGGAAAGGCTCTCTGGTGACGATGGTGTAGGCAGCGGTGTAGTAACCCTCCTCACCAACATCGACGCGATAGCAATGTGCACGAAGGGGAGGTGTCAACTCTCGATACTCTGACGAAGACGTGTCGGTGCAGCATAAGCACATCGTGGACTGCCATATCGATGGTCACTCCAACACCATGTGCGGTGTGCAGACGATGAGTGGACTCATACTCCGAGAGTAGAGGTGGACGATGGCGCGGCACTGCTCCTGGTTATAGTCTGGTACTCCTCATAGGCGGTGTACTGGGTGCAGCGATAACCCAGATAGGTCATCATCTCGGCTAGCACCGCAGGTGATCCCGAGGCACCAATGGCCGTCGTGTGGCGCACGACCTGCCTCGTGGGTTCCATCTGAAAACAAAGACGTTTCAAAGGAGTCAAATGACAGGGTGGAAATTGTTCAAATACAATTCCCAAAAACAACTAAGGCTATATCCATCTTCGGGGTGAAAGCGGTCACGGGATCCTAGTGATAGTTAGTAAAATCGTTTAACCCGAGTAGAAGAGAGTTCAGAGCCCCAGAGTAAAGGTCGAGGAGTAAAAGATCCTAATACCACCCGATGGCGACGTGGGCCCGTAAGGCACACAGCCAAGTTAGTAAAAGTTTTGCAATGTCTAGACTCGACTTCGGCCAAGGAGTGTGGAAGGGGGATTCCTACAGCAATGGCTCGATACCAACTGTGGCGCCCTCGATTCAATCGTACACTAATCATGCACGCAAATGTGTACGATCAAGATCAAGGACTCACGGGAAGATATCACAACACAACTCTACAAATAAAATAAGTCATACAAGCATCATAATACAAGCCAGGGGCCTCGAGGGCTCGAATACAAGTGCTCGATCATAGACGAAGTCGTGGAAGCAACAATATCTCGAGTACGACATAAGTTAAACAAGGTGCCATAAGATGGCTAGCACAAACTGGGATCAGATCGAAGAGGACAGGCCTCCGCCAGGATCCTCCTAGGTCACTCCCGGTAAATCGTCAGCGGGCTGCACGTAGTAGTAGGCGCCTCCGGAGTAGTAGTCGTCGTAGTCGGGGGCGTCTGGATCCTGGGCCCCATCGTCTGATTGCAGCAATCGAGTAGAGATAGGGGAAAAAGGGGAAACAAGGCAACCGTGAGTACTCATCCAAAGTACTCGCAAGCAAGGAGCTACACTACATATGCAAGGATATATGTGTAAAGGCCATATCGGTGGACTGAGCTGCAGAATGCCGTAATAGAGAGAAGACCTAGTCCTATCGAAGACTAGCATCTTCCGAAACCACCATCTTGCAGCAAACAAGAGGGAGTAGAGTAACATAACTTAAAGTAGCGATAGTGTTATCAACCTCGGCCGAGATCCTTTCTCGACTCCTGCGAGAAAGAAATCCCGAGCCATACTATCCGATTATTATCACAATCCAATTCTCATCGCAATCCATTGCTCATATCCATGTCTCATCTCAAGTAACCAGTTCTAGTTGTATCGATGGGATACAACTCCAAGTGTCCGTTATCGAGGACAGGCTATCGATAGATGTTTTCTTCCTGCAGGGTGCACCAACTTACCCACCACGCCGCTTAACTCCGCGGACACACTTTCGTGGTCATGCCCGCCTCGGTCAAACAATACGCCGCAACCCGACCTAGGCTTAATAGAGAGGCCAAGACGCGGACTAAACCTATGCCCTGTGGGTCATGGGCCATCTCCCGGGAACTCCTCAAGACGTTGCGAGGGCGGCCGGAAGCAGACCTAGCCTAACAGCGCTCCAGCCAATCCGGTAGCGCGCTCCCGACGCCGACGTCTAATAAGCTTCGCTGATGTATCTGACGCAGAACGCCCATACTTAGCCCACGTGATGGTTAGCGCTATCAGGCCAGAGGCCCCTCGGATCAAATATCCAAATCGTAGTGGATTAGGAACGCGCGGTAACAAGCAGAACTCACGAAAGATGTGACCCCGTTGCCCCGTCTCGAGGACTTGTGGCAAGGGCTAGGAATGCCCGGCCACGCCTCGTAAGTATCTCGCGGCACCATCCAGTCAACCCGTCTCCACATCACTTGCAATTAGCACGCTGGTACCCCTCGTGGTCGACCCGTCTTTCTAAATAACAATGGTAAAAGTCCAAGTAATCGTGAGTCCAAACATCAAGGGGAAAACACGAGGAATCACCCCCGGTGTATTCCACTCAATGTAGTCGTCAAGGTGAACATAAGAGGATTCACCCTCGAGGTCCACACTTGAGGGGTTGCACGACAGTCGATCGGAAGTGGTTAAGGAGGAAATCACCCTCGATGACCACAACCGAATAGCTATACTACTGAGGTTAATATCGGAGGTGTTGTAGAGGTTTCACCCTCGGTACTCGATAGTAACCTAGTAGTGTCGAGCAACTAAGGGAAGTGATGTGCGGTGTGGGGCTGGTCTCGATCCCGTTGATCGGGTCTTCAATGATGAAGCAGGGCAACAAGGACAAGGTGGGGGTCAGCGATGGGTCTCTAACCAACCTATACTAAGCAGTTAGGATAAGCGTGTAGGTAACAAAGCAGGTTACAATAAGCAGGCTATGCAATGTAATAGGAGCAACAATAACAGTAGCAAAAATCTAGTGCAAGCAATAAGAGAATGGAATGGGCGATATCGGGATGATCAAAAGGGGCTTGCCTGGTTGCTCTGGCAAGAGAGAGTGATCGTCAGCACTGTAGTCGAACTGGCCAGTTGCGGCGTCGGTCTCGTAGTCTACCGAAGAGAAGAGGGGGAAGAAACAATGAATACACGATAACAGATGCATAACGATGCATGACATGCCAAGAAGCGATGCTAGGCGTGCCCTAACGTGGTAAAAGGGTTGGTTTAGGGGAAGGCTTCCGGGAAGTTATCCGGTTCGGACGTCTGTCGATGAATGAACCGGAGGAGAAAGTTTGCAGGTTCGATAGGTTAGAGGCGTGCGGTGGACGAACGGATGCGTATCCGGAATCGTCTAAATCGTTCGAGCAACTTTCATGTTGAAATTATTTTAACCGACTCACGGATTAAAAGTTATGATTATAAAAGGTTTTATTAATTTCTGGAATTTTAATTAATTAATTAATTAATTTGAAAAATCATTTATGACATCGGCATGAGGTCATCTTGACGTCATCACCAACAGGGTTGACTAAGTCAACCCGCCAGTGGGTCCCACATGTCATACACTAATAACTTAATTAACCTAATCAGATTAATTAAACTTAGTTAATTAAGTTAACTAATGATTAGCATTAATTAATCCAGATTAATTAGTTTAATTAATTACCCAATTAATTAGCTAATGATTAGGTTTAAATAATCCGAATTAATTAGATTAATTAATTATCCAATTAATTAATTAATTAATTATTTAGTTAATTATTTTAATTACTTTAAATCATTTTTCAATTACATTAAATTAAAACATTTTGTTTTAATCGTTTTTGGGGTGGGGCCCCTAGTCAGGCACGTGGCTCAACCAGTCTGGCGGCGTCTGGGAGGGAGTGGGCGCGCTGCCCGTTTGACCTGACCCGGCCAGTTGGGCGCTGGGCGGCCGAGGTGGCCGTTGCCACAGCGCGCCCCTTGTGCAGCCAGTGCAGTGGGGGCGACGGAGGCAAAGGGCTCGGGCGAAGGGGAATCGGGGGGGCGGACGGAACAGCGGAGTGGCGCCTTAACGGGGAAGAGGCCTTGGGGCTCGGGCGGCCGGAGCCGGGAGGCGGAGGGGACCGGAGGGGGAAGCGACGGTGGCGTGTGGCTGGCACCTGGTGTGAGGCAGCCATGAGTCTGTGTGCAGGGGCCATGGGGAAAGGGAGAGGGTCGAGGGGGTCGGGCGCGTCGGAGGGGACCGAGGGGGCCGGAGGGGGGCGGACGCGCCATGGCGGCAGCGGCCGGGCCGGACGCCGACGAGGGGAGGGAGGAGGCGCAGGCCTCACCGGGGTTCATGGGTCTCGGGCGGGCTTGGTGGAGCTCTGGGCAGTCCGTGAGGGGGGGGTCGGGAGGCACGCACGTGCAGGTGGGCGCGGGCGCCGGGCGCCGAGGCCCATGGTCCGGCTCGGCCTCGGGGGGCGCATGGAGGAGAGGGAGGGCGTCTCCGGGCGGAGGCGAGGGGAAGGGCGAGCGGCGGGGCCGGGCGTGGGAGGAGGTCGCTGACGGGGAAGGGGTCGGTGGCGAGGGGGCGCCGAGCCCGATCGGATCGGGAGAGGTGGGGAGTGGGCGACGTGGGGAGTTAGGGTTTTCCCTCGAGGGATAAGGAGAGGGGGTGGTTGGCCTGGTGGGCGGGCCGGGTGGCCCATGGGGCTGGCCTGTGGGGGAAGTGGAGATGGGCCAAGGGGAAAGTGGGGAGGGGGCCGGTGTCTTTGGGCCGGTGGGGGTTTATCCCCTCCTGGACTTATATTTTTTTTTTAAACAGTTTCAAACAACGATTTGTTTAAATAATGTAACCGGGATCCGGGCGTTCTGAGGCCCTCCCAGATGCCGACGGTCTTGCTGCCCTAGTCCCGGCTCCTCTTCTTTGTTATGCAGACCATCTTCGCGGTGTCGTGGTGAGACAGCGTGGGAAGCTTCGTGTCCGTGTTGGCGCAAGGTGGTGGTTGGTTGGTGGCGGGCTCCGAAGTGCCTGAGGTAGAGGCGGGGATCGGGAGAAATCCCTGTTGGCTTGGCCGACACCGACGCGGTGGCGCCTGAGGGTGCCGCCGAACCTTCTTAGAGGGCGTCGGGCTACCCTTCCTCTCTCCTCGCCGCGTACCGGTGGAAACCCTTGGCAGCACCGTCGTTATCGTCGCGTCCCTTCTTGGAGGTGTTGATTGGTACCGACGCTTCGGAGTCTTGGAGCTTGGTGGGCGATCTCCGGTGGAAGCAGCGGTCACGAGGCTTCGTCGTTTTTGTCGATCCGCCGTTATCGGCATTTGTTTCTTTACTTTTTTGTCTCTTTCATTTCTTTTGGGCGTGTTTGTGCTGCTTTCGCCCCAGCCCCTATCGTTGGTTGTATCGGATGGTTGCTTTGTAATACAAAGCAGGGGGAAACCCTTTTTCTCCCAATAATAACATAGAGCATTCCAAGACAAGTTTGTTTATGTGGCATGTACTCCCTCCGTCCGGTGAAGTACATGTAGAAACTTTAGGACAAATTATGAAGTGAAGTAAAAAATGCATTGGAAAGGTGCAAGCCATCATCTTTCTCCTTTTTAATTACCCATCCTGCAATGAGCTAAGTGCATGTAGAGACCATGTGTAGAAAGTTATTGGTCTTGTTTACCTTGTGATGAGAGAAGTATATTTTTTACTTTAAAGTGCATTGGGAAGATAGAATTACACTATTTTGTGGACAAATTTTAAAGCCAAACATACACTCTTTACCGATGTTATGGCCGGTTCGGTTTAGCTAGGCCCACCGGGCAATCTTAGCCCACAAGTTATCTTAGGATTTATTCTTATGCAAGTTATTTAGATTATAAATATAGGCTGTAAGACTCTTTGAGAGGTAAGCAATAAAGATAGTTCTATCATATTGCCCGGCTCCAGAGGAGCCGGAAACCCTAACCGCACCAAACCCTAGCCGCCTCTTCTGCTTGCGCCGCCGCCGCTAATCCGCAGGGCGGCGCCTCGCCGTCCGCCCGCGCTCAGCCTCGCCCACCTCCCTCCTTTCCCTATAGCCTCGCCTCGGCAGGCAAAACCCTAGCTCCTAACACCTTGGTATCATCCAGCTCAGTTCGACTATGTCATCACCACCACCATCGCCGCCGCTGCCTCGGCCACCACCACCGCCGCGTCTTCACCTCTCGCCACGGGACGCTGGATCTCCTCCCGGCGCATCCACCGCCTGCCACCGGCCCCACCATCGAACCGCCGCCGTCTACATCAACGCTGCCGCCAACTACACGCCGGAGGCCATGGCGAGGTCCTCAACGATCCGGTGCTCGCGGTCCAGTGGCATCCGCTCTTCCTCGCCAGCCAGACTGGCCGCCACCGCCACCCCAGCCACCACGCCTCCCCATCTGGCTCTCCGTGGTACTCGGTGCCCGCCGCCCCGGCGGCTACCCAGCACCCAAAGATCCGCGCCCAGCCGGCTTGGCCTGGGGGGGAGGAAGGGGAGAGGGCCATCGGTGGCCGGGCGGTCGGGCCTCGAACGGCCGGATCCGCGAGGGGAAGGAGAGGAAGGGGGGATCGGTGTGTGGGCATGGCGGCCAAGCCGGCGAGGGAGCGGCAGAGCCTGGCGTCGAGCCGAACGGGAGAGGAGAGGGGAGAGAAGAGGCGGCGGCGTGGCTGCTGGGGGGATTGGGGCGAAACTGTCGACGGGGAGGGAAGAGAGGGAACCGGGGTCGGGCGTGCTCACCGAGCGTGTGTGGGTCTAAGCGGGGCTCGGGGCGGTGATGACCCGGGAGGCGGTCGGGGGCCTTGGCCATGACGGGAGGGCGGGCCGAGCTCGACCATGGGCGGTCGGTCGTGCTCTCGGGGCGACGGAGGAAGGAGGGAGCTCCAGTGGCGGTGGGGAGGAGGAGAGGGGGTCCGGGCGGTGGGGCGGGGGGGGCGAGGTGGGGGCGGGGGTGGCTCGGTCGGGGTTTCTCACCGATCCAATCGAGCGAGGGAGAGGGTGGGGGCGTGGGGGAACGGGAGGCGGCTAGGGTTGCCGCTGGGTGGGGAGGGTTATGTGGCAGGGGGGTGGGCGATGGGCCGCCTGTGGGGAAGGGGAATGGGCGGGGGAGGGGGCTGGTGGGGAGGGGGCTGGCTGGGCAGGGGTTTCCCCCTCTCTTTATTTCGTTTTTCTTTTATTATTTTCTTTTTCTGTTTTTAGTTTATTTAAAATGCGAGCATTTTACAAAAATAGTGCACCCCACCAATATTAGGTTAGCTATTTTAGACAACCCCGAACATTTTAGATTTTGTTTTCGAAACGTTTTATCGCTTGTTTTAGTTTTGATTTTTGTTTTAGGACGGGTTCAATCAAAGAGAGGTTAGTTAACATAACCGGGGTGATTACTGTTCCCTAATCATCCGGTTTTACAAATCTCCTCCATTACAAGAAATCTCGTCCGAGATTTAGGAGGTAGAAGGAAAGAGTGCGGATATTCATCTCGTAGACGATCCTCGCGTTCCTGTGTGGCCGTCTTGAGTGATTCACCATTGGACTTTGAGGAATTTGATCGCCCGACGTGTGCGGCGTTCAGCTTGGTCGAGAATACGGACGGATGCTCTTTATAGGAGAGGTCTGTTGCAATTCGAGCACTTCATGTTCCATTGCTCGGATTGGGTCCTTGAAGCAGCGTCGAAGTTGGGACACGTGGAACACATCGTGAACACGAGAAAGGTTCGACGGAAGCTCCAGTTGATAAGCCACTTTTCCACGCCTTTCCGAATAGTGAAAGGGCCAATATAGCGAGGAGCTAACTTGCCCTTGATCCCGGCGGTGAGCACCCTTCATTGGTGTAACGCGAAGATAGGCCTTTTCGCCAGTTGATAGACCATGTCTTTGTGATGACGGTCATAATTGCTCTTTTGACGCGACTGAGCAATCTTGAGATTCTCGCGAATAATGCGGACTTGTTCTTCGCATGTTGGATAATATCCGGACCAAGAGTGGACGTTCCCGCTTCGACCAGTTCGGAGGGTTCGCACTTTCGTCCATATAACACTTCAAGGGGGCCATCTTGGACTAGCTTGATAGCTATTATTATAAGAGAACTCAGCATACGGGAGAGATTCCTCCCATTTCTTGCCGAAGGAAACGACACAAGCTCGAAGCATGTCTTCGAGAATTTGGTTGACACGTTCAACTTGCCCTTGGGACTGCGGATGAAAAGAAGTACTGAATGATAAATGAGTTCCCATAGCTTCTTGAAAACTTGCCCAGAATCTTGAAGTGAATAAGCTGCCACGGTCCGAACTGATAACCAGTGGAATACCGTGAAGCGAAACAATTCTGGACATATAGAGCGTTGCAAGCTGGCTAGCAGTGATCGTTTCTTTGACCGCCAGAAAATGAGCAACTTTAGAAAGCCGGTCAATGACGACAAGAATAGCATCATTACCTTTCTGCGATTTGGGAAATCCAGTGAAGAAGTCCATTTCAACATGGTCCCATTTCCATTCGGGAATAGAGATAGGTTGCAGAGTTCCAGCAGGCCTTTGATGTTCTGCTTTGATACGACGGCAAACGTCACACTCGAAACATAGCGAGCAATGTCCTGCTTCATATTAGACCACGGAATCTCGATTTAATGTCTTGATACATCTTTGTACTGCTGGGGTGGATACATAGAGGAGTATCATGAGCTTCTTGCATAACCTTCCGAGTCATATTCAGGTTTTCCTTCTTACACGGCACCACTAGGCGGCCTTTGAAGTACAAGGCGCCATCATCGCAATAGTGAAGGATGAGGATTTCCTTTCCGATGTCTTGTTTAAGCTTGTAGACTTGAGTCAAATCCTGCATTGTCTTTATGGTGCCCACGAGATCGGGTTCAACAGCCCGGTATAGAGGGATCCTCAGGGAACAACACGGAGATTCATCTTTTGGAACTCCGGAGGAGGGGAGCGAAAAAGTGCACCGGAGGAACAATATGGAGGTTCAGCTTTTGAATTCTTCAACAAGTGGGGCTGAACTTGGTGAACTCAAGGTGGTTGCGAGAAGACTTGCGGCTCAAGGCATCAGCCATTACATTAGCCTTGCTCGGCGTATAGGAGATACCCAAATCAAAGTTCTGCAACTGTCTCCATCCATCTCTCACGACGGAGGTTCAGGTCTGGCTGAGTAAGCAGATACTTCAGACTTTGGTGGTCGGTGAAGATCTCGCAACGATTACCGAGAAGGTAATGTCGCCACTGTTTTAGTGCATGAATGACAGCAGCAAGTTCGAGGTCGTGAACTGGGTAGTTCTCCTCGTGAGGGCGCAACTGTCGAGAGGCATAAGCAACTACTTTGCGCTCTTGCATTAGGACACCGCCTAAACCTTGACGAGATGCGTCGCAGTAAATGACGAAGTCCTTCTTAGTATCAGGAGGAGCTAGCACTGGGGCAGACGTCAGCTTGTCTTTAAGTGCCTGGAAACTTTCCTGACATTTATCTCATCCATTGAATTTGACGCCCTTATGCAACAAAGTTAGTCGAGGCTGGCAATCTTGGAGAAGTTCTCATTTAATCGACGGCAATAGTGGCGAGGCCGAGAAAACTTCGACTTGCTTAACGTTCTTCGGAGGAGTCCAATCGAGAATAGCCTGAACTCGTTCGTGGTTGACGGCAATACCATCCTTAGAAATGACATGCCCAAGATAGGTTACTTCGGGAAGCCAGAATTCACACTTGGAGAACTTGGCATAGAGTTGATGCTCTCGTAGTTTTTCCAGCACAAGACGAAGATGCTCAGCATGTTCTTCTTCATTCTTGGAATAGATCAGGATATCATCCAGATAAACCACGATGAACTTGTCGAGGTAATCCATGAATATATAGTTCATCAGGCGAGAGAAGGTGGCTGGAGCATTGGTTAAGCCGAAAGACATGACGGTGTACTCGTATGAACCATAACGAGTCACAAATGCGGTCTTGGGGATATCCTCCTCACGAACACGGATCTGGTGGTAACCCAACCTCAAGTCGAGTTTCGAGAACACTGACGAACCAGCCAGTTGATCATAAAGATCATTGATCCGAGGAAGAGGATACTTATTCTGAATGGTAGCTTGATTTATAGGACGGTAGTCTTGGACCAATCGGTTTGTCCCATCCTTCTTCTTAACAAAGAGAGAAGGTGCTCCCCAAGGAGAGCAACTTGGGCGAATGAAGCCGCTTTGAAGAGATTTGTCGATTTCCTCCTTTAGCTCAAGGAGTTCATGCGGCGGCATCTTGTAGGGTCGTTTGGCTATAGGAGTAGTGCCTGGTTTCAAGTCGATGACGAATTCGACAGCTCTAGCAGGGGGAATTCCTGGAAGTTCTTCAGGAAAGACGTCTTGGAAATCGCAAACGACAGGAATGTTTTCAATTCCCTCGAGGGGTGCGGCGTTCAATGCATTCAATGCATAGAGCCTCGCCTCGCATCTTGAACCGCACGAGCATTGTAGCTTATTATTTCATCGAAGGGTGCAGCAGATGGACGGTCTTAGTGGCGCAAACGATTGACGCCAGATGCGCTTTCAACCAATCCATTCCCAAAATGAGGTCGATGTTAGACGCCTTCAGATAATGGGGAGGCATAGAATTCCAACCCTTCGATTTCCACGGGACGCCGACGCCAACCATGGAGGTTTGACATTGTCCCAATGGGGTTTTTACCACTATCAAGAGTTCATCTCTTCACACTTAACGTCGTGCTTGTATGCAAAGTCTTGGACATGAATGAATGCGATGCTCTGAATCGAATAAAACAGATGCGTGTACTGAATTTACGAGAAGTGTACCCATCACGATGGCAGGCTGGTCTTGAGCTTCGCTCGGATCAACGTGGTTGGCCTGAGCTTGCCCATAAGACTTGCCGGTGTTGTTGCGGTTCTGGTTGTTTCCACGGCCACTCTTTGGAAGGGCCGATTGATTCTGGTTCTGGTTGCATTCTCTAGCACGGTGCCCTGGCTGTCCGCACCTGAAGCATAAGCCATTATTGGGGGTGGGAACAGGAGCTTGGGGTGGTGGAGCTGGAAGCTTCGGCTGCTTAGTTGTAGGTAGACGAGGTGTAGCATAGTTCTGCTTTGAAGCAGGAGCATTCGGCTGGTACATGCTGTTGGGAATCCATATCTTGCGCTTCTGCGAGGACGGGCCCGAAGATGAGCCCGTGTCACGGTTGCGCCTGTTAGAGCTCTGGTATTCCTGCAGACCAGTTTCGACGTTGATAGCTTTGTTCACCAAGGTGGCGAAATCAGCAAAGTTGTGCACTAGGAGTGCGAGCTTGATGTCAGCTTGAAGACCGTCACGGAACTTCTCCTGCCTGCGTGCATCAGTTGCAATATCCTCTTCGGCATAGCGAGACAAGTCCAGGAACTCTCGCTGATAGGCTTCGACAGTCTTGTGGCCTTGGGTGAGGTTGCGGAACTCACGCTTCTTCCGGTCCATGACCCCTTGAGGGATGAAGCGGCACGGAAGGCAGCCCGAAGTCCGCCGGTGATGAGTGTTCCAACTGGCGGAGTACGCGGTGGCTGTCCCACCATTGAGCTGCGGGTCCCTTCAGAAGAAGGAAGCAAAGGTGACATAGTGGCAGGGCTACATCAGCAGACTCCATCTCATAGGTGATGTCACGGAGCGATCGTCAAGATCCAGTGGCTGAGTTGAGCTGCGGTACACGCTGGGGTTCAGGCGTATGAAATCCTGCAGAGTTGTTCCGTTTGGGTGCTGGTTCATATTGGGGCGGGGGAACTGAGCCATCATGTTCTCCATGAACTGGCGATTCATCTCTAGCTGTTGGATCATACCAGCCATGTACTCAGGCGGTGGTGGGAAGTTGGCCCCACGACCACGACCTGCTGGCCTAACCATCCTGCTATTATATAACAGGGGTAGTTCAGCATTTGAGAAATTAAGCAAGAGACAGGAATCATTCATGATGAAACATGCATAATGAAAGTAGCATGATGGGAACTACATAGTAGTTGGCATATCTTACAAAAGGAATCATGCATAGAGTTCGATACATAGAGTCCAGTACATAGACTACTACATCATAGGTGGCACGCAGCTCATGGCGAATACATCAAACACTAACCGACAAGCCTACATCAGTCCCACGCTGCATCATGGAGGTAGCTGAGCTCAAAGCTGGTAGTGCGGCGGTGGATAGTCCTCCACGCCGGTGACTGGGGCCGCGGACACTCTGGTGCTGAATCCGGCGTCCGTGTGGCGAAAAGGACCAAGCGCGGAGAGTAGCCTCCCACGCCCGCCAACCGACACCACGGGGCATCACGGTCCTGGCTGGGTAGATCGCAGAACGCGGCAGCTCTCCGGAACGGACAAAGGGGTGCATCAGCGTCAGAGCACGGTAGAGGTGCTGACGGGTGATGTACAACTCGTGGCGAAGAGCCCGGTTAGCTCGATCCAGCCCATCAGCATGCAGAACAAAGTTCTGATGGTGGAAGGGCTCTCTGGTGACAGTGGTGTAGGCAGCAGTGTAGTAACCCTCCTCACCAACATCAGACGCGATAGCAATGTGCCTGAAGGGGAGGTGTCCAACTCTCGATACTCTGCACGAAGACGTGTCAGAGCAGCATAAGCAGCATCGTGGACTGCCATATCGATAGTCACTCCAACACCATGTGCGGTGTGCAGCACAGTAGTGGACTCGTACTCCCGAGAGTAGAGGTGGACGATGGCGCGGTACTGCTCCTGGTTATAGTCCTGGTACTCCTCATAGACGGTGTACTCGGGGTGCCAGCGATAACCCAGATAGGTCATCATCTCGGCTAGCACCGCAGGTGATCCCGAGGCACCAATGGCCGTCGTGTGGCGCACGACCTGCCTCGTGGGTTCCATCTGAAAACAAAGACGTTTCAAAGGAGTCAATGACAGTGTGGAAATTGCTCAAATACAATTCCAAAACAACTTAGGCTATATCCAACTTTGGGGTGAATGCGATCACGGGATCCTAGTGATAGTTAGTAAAATCGTTTAACCCGAGTAGAAGAGAGTTCAGAGTCCCAGAGTAAAGGTCGAGGAGTAAAAGATCCTAGTACCACCCGATGGCGACGCAGCCCATAAGACACACAACCATGTTAGTAAAAGTTTTGTAAAGTCTAGACTCGACTTCGCCAAGGAGTGTGGAAGGGGATTCTACAGCAATGGCTCGATACCAACTTGACGCCCCGATTCAATCGTACACTAATCATGCACGCAAATGTGTACGATCAAGATCAAGGACTCACGGAAGATATCACAACACAACTCTACAAATAAAATAAGTCATACAAGCATCATAATACAAGCCGGGGGCCTCGAGGGCTCGAATACAAGTGCTCGATCATAGACGAAGTCAGCGGAAGCAACAATATCTGAATACGACATAAGTTAAACAAGTTGCCATAAGATGGCTAGCACAAACGGGATACAGATCGAAGAGGAGCAGGCCTCCTGCTGGGATCCTCCTAGGTCACTCCCAGTCGTCGCCGTGGGTTGCACGTAGTAGTAGGCGCCCGAGTAGTAGTCGCCAGAGGCGTGGCGTCTGGATCCTGGCTCCATCGTCTGATTGCAGCAATCGAGTAGAGGTAGGGGAAAAGGGGAACAAGGCAACCGTGAGTACTCATCCAAAGTACTGCAAGCAAGGAGCTACACTACATATGCATGGATATATGTGTAAAGGGCCATATCGGTGGACTGAACTGCAGAATGCCGAATAAGAGGGGATAGCTAGTCTTAACGAAGACTACGCTTCGGACAACCTGTCTTGCATGCATGTAAGAGGACAACGGAAGTCCTCCAAGTAACATCATATAGCAATAATCCTACCCGACAATCCCCGCTCATAACCCCGAGCGAGAGCGACCACCGTTGTATCCGCACTTGGAAGGGTGTGTTTTATCAAGT
Source organism: Aegilops longissima (assembly GCA_021605205.1). Lineage (NCBI taxonomy): Eukaryota > Viridiplantae > Streptophyta > Magnoliopsida > Poales > Poaceae > Aegilops > Aegilops longissima. The sequence goes on from CM038676.1 coordinate 665,054,148, forward strand.
ATCCGGTTCTAGTTGTCATAAGCTCAAGGTACAACTCCAAGTCGCCCTGTTATCAAGATCACGGCTATCCGAATAGATTAACTTCCTGCAGGGTGCACCATCTTACCCAAAGACGCTTGATCCCATTTGGCCGGACACACTTTCCGGGTCATGCCCGCCGCAGAAGATCAACACGCCGCAGCCCCACCTAGGCACAACAGAGAGGCCAACATGCCGGTCTAAACCTAAGCGCAGGGTGCGGGCCCATCGCCTCGAGCACACCTGCACGCTATGCGACGTGGCCGGAAGCAGACCTAGCCCATCAGCGCTCCAGTCCAATCCGGCAGCGCCGCCTCGTCGCCGACGTCTCAAGTGCCGCCGATACCACGACGCGGGATACCCATAACTACTCCCGCAGAGATGGTTAGTGCGTATAAGCTCGTAGCCAACCCAGATCAAATACCAAGACCTCGTTAAGCGTGTTAAGTAACCATGAACGCCGAAAGCAGGCCAGGCCCACCTCTCTCCTAGGCGGTCTCAACCTGCCCTGCCGCTCCGCCACAAAGATCCACTCGCGGGTGCTCCATCAGCCGACCCGACTTTAGTCTCCACATGTATCATGTATAAGTATATAGTATATACCCGTGATCAACTCCCGAGTGATCACGGCCCGATAGTATAGCACGGCAGACGGACAAGAAAGTAGGGCCACAGATGAAAGTACTAGCATCCTATACTAAGCATATAGGATTGCAGGTAAGGTAACAACAGAAGTTACAAGGACAGGCTATGCAGCAGTATAGGAGTATCTGAAAACAGTAACATGCTATGCTACTCTAATGCAAGCAGTGTAGATAAGAGTAGGCGATATCTGGTGATCAAGGGGGGCTTGCCTGGTTGCTCTGGCAAGAGAGAGGGGTCGTCAACACCGTAGTCGAACTGGCCAGCTGCAGCGTCGGTCTCGTAGTCTACCGAAGAGAAGAGGGGGAAGAAACAATGAATACAAGGTAACAGATGCATAACGATGCATGACATGCCAAGAAGCGATGCTAGGCGTGCCCTAACGTGGTAAGAAGGGTACTGGTTAGGGGGGAAAATATCCGGGAAGTTTTCCCGGTTTTTAGGGTTTTCGGGCAGAGGAGCCGGAGGGGAAAAGTTGCAGGTTCGATAGGTTAGGGGTGTGTGGCTGACGAACGGACTGCGTATCCGAATTCGTCTCGTCGTTCTGAGCAACTTTCATGTTGAAATCTTATATTTACTAATTGGAGGCACCATAGGAGTGTTCATATTAATCCACATCATTAAAATTAATTACACCATTGATTTATATAACCGATCAATCTTAACCCCACGATTTATGTTACCGTCGTGGTCAAAAAGAATGACCCAAAATATACGTGACAAGGACTAAACCTGAACTAACCTATGATGTCAAAAAAAACCCTGAAATAACCTACACGTATGGTTAGTAAATTAAAAAAAACCTAGAGGTCGTTAAGGACAAAAAAACTGCACATATTGCTACCCGTAGAAAAACCTGCACGTGTTTCTTAAAGAAAATAAAAACCTACACGTATTGCTCCATATCCCCACGTTCGTTTGATGGATTGGTAGATGGGCTGCTGGGGACAGTCTCCCAATCTCCCACGACTCCTCTCTTCCAATTCTAGGCCCACTTTTTCTCATCTGTCTCCTCTCTATTCCCCTACTCGATATCTCACATTCGTATTCCTCCATGGCTCCAAAAGGAGAATCGATCTGAAAAAAATTGTCTACCGTATCTCCTTTTCTTCCATCGTGTCAAGAGAAGACTCGATCCGAAAAAACTTGAACCCAAGAGGAGATTTGATCGTGCCCTTCTCTCCTTAGGCGCACACTGCTCCAGCACTTTGGAACTTTGTATTTTTTAGGTCTATCATTTCATCCCAAATTTACATGTTATTTGGACGTTCATGCCTCGCCCGCGGAGTAACTCATCATAGGCTGCTATTACACTGTTGTCGGCCGGCCGCAGTACCAGTGTGATGCAAAGGATGGGCCTATGCAGAATTTTTATGCTCAGTATGAATCAGCCGGGCATGCACATATATGTTGTTCCACGTCTTTGATTGATGCACATCAATTGTTACGGGTGAGCGGTGGTGACAGCACGCGTGGAGTTTCAGCACCAATCATCAGAAAGGACCCTCTCTACAGGATGCGAACCAATGGCCGGAAGAAAAAAAACTGCCAAGAGGCCTGCCATGGACAGATGATGGTGGAAGGACGGACTGAGATATGGCAAGAGAGAAGAAACAGGTTTCATGTAGGACACTTCCTCATCTACCCATCAATTTCACTCATGTTGAATACGTTCATGATCTCGCACACATATATGAACCAACATTCATGCATATCAATTGATTTATGCATCCAATGTGTGTCTAAATAATATATTATTAACAAATATGTTCTTCTGAAGGTCTCCTTATTATTAACTGAAAAGGAGCTACCTAGAAGTCCCAACGAGGAAAATAGGCAAAAATATGAAGAAAATGCCTAAACATTGGACAGAATATGCAAGTGTTTTATCTACATTATGTATTCATCTAAGTAATCACATGTATATTCAAATTAGCCGTGTTTTAGATATAATGTACACCTAACGTTGTAGGTGAAACAATATATTGGATTAAAACTATTTGGGTTCACAAATTGTGACTCACATCATTTATTTCCACGAAAGAATGTTATTTTCATACTTGGACGTTCATAAGGCCCCTTTATGTCGTACACTAAACATTTTGCTGAATTTTGGCATTTGATATGGCTATAGATGTTGTAGGCCTCATTCTGTGACAAAATATATTTTTCTTAATTATCTTAATTGTGAAAATCTAATATTTGAAATAAATATGTTCAAGCAGCCATGCACGCAAAACATAAAAGAAAATCTCTGCAACATTTTCCAATCAAGCCATTGCAAGTGAAATGCGCATAGTTAAAATCTCACTATAGGATGTAAGTGTCACGCCACAATATAGTAGATGGTACAAAATTAAATCACACGCTTTCACAAACTTAATTAATATGACATTCTCACACACATATGCTACTAAGATCTATTTGGATTTTTTTACCTATGCATACAAAAAAACAAGTATGTTAGCAAACGTTATATTGGTAAGTGCCACAATATTTTTTCAATTCTTATTTGACAAATAAAATAGTATGTTCTCATGATAAAAGGCTAAGATATATCCTTTTAAGTAAACTTTGTTAGATTCTTTCTAACACATGTATATGGGTCATTTTACTCAGCTTAGTAATCAACAACTTTTTGCACGTATTTTTAGCTGGCTAGATGTATCAATTTGGTTCTACTTAGCTAGCTTTACATTTGATTATGCACTGATTGTATGTCACATGGTTCCACATGTATCGTACTATGTGAACTAATTTGTGGTTTGGTCAGTGTGTCATTGTAAGCTTTCTGGTAACATGTTAGGGCTGGCATGCATTCAGGTTTTTTTACATGCATGCAACATGCATATAGTTAGTTTTTTTCTCCTGGTTTTTTTCTATGTGTAATCTTTGTGTTATCCATGTGAAATAGACCCCGTGAAAATAAAATAGTAACATAATAAGAGCTGGACATTCTAAAGAGTCTGCAACAAGTGCTCCAGAAGGTATTGTCTACATGTGTATTAGATCATGCTATAGATATATACTACTGTTCTTTCAAACCATAAAGACAGATATCTTGAGTATTGTATATACATCTACATATGTCGGACTGTTTATATTGTAATATGATTAGTATTTTTTTATAATATTGACCCATAGCCAATAATTTCGACGATCCATGCCCTTCATGTTGAAGAGAGACAAAGTTACCATTCTTTGTTGTACTTCATGTGTAATAACCATCCATTATTCCATGCTTTGTTCTTGTAATATATGTACAAACAAACTAAATAGGTTGAAATTTTCATCATCTCGAATATGTGTTACTCTTTTGTTCTCCATCAACTGAGCATGTGGTTCCTTTTAAATTTTCCTTTAAAACCATATTTTGTTTTCAAGTTTCCAATTTTATTATCTCATATTGCTAAAATAATTTCGAATTCGTAATATATAGTAATTAGTTGGGAGATGTTAAATTTGCTTTCCAAGTTCTCATACACTTCACATGTCAAAAGTTATTCATTTTTCCGTATTTATGTAACTTCGAAATCACTAGCCCGTGCATCCGCACGGGTTGTCGACTAGTTATTTTAATCCGGATTACGGATTAAAAGATATGATTTTTAAAAGATTTTATTAATTTCTGGAATTTTATTAATCATTTAATTAATTTCGAAAAAAGCATTTATGACATCAGCATGATGTCATGCGACGCTATCAGTCAACAGGGTTGACTGAGTCAACCTGACAGGTGGGTCCTGCATGTCATTCACTAATGACTAATTAACCTAATCGAGTTAATTAACATTGATTAATTAGGTTAATTAGTGATTAGGATAATTAACTGAATTAATTAGATTAATTAATTACTTAATTAATTAATTAATTAATTAATTAGTTAATTAGTTTTAATTCATTTTCATTTTATTTTTATTTCCTTTTTTAATTAAAAACGTTCTTTTTTGGGGGGGTGGGGCCCCATGTCATTGGTCCAAGGCCAATCGGGCATGCGGGTATGCGGGCGATGCCTGTCGGGCGCCCACAGAGGACACGTTGGGCGCCTGCGCCGAGGTCAATGGGGGCGGCGGCCGAAGCCACAAGACGGCGGCCGAGGTCAGAGCCACGGCGCGAGACCGCCGGACGGCCAGCGGCGCCAAGCGAGGCGAAATGGGCGACGGGCGGGCAGAGACGCATACTGGGGGGTGGCGAGTGCCGCTGGTGGGGGTTGATCGAGGTCTGGGCGCGATAGGGCGCCGGAGATGTCGCCGACGTGGGGGGAAGGTGGGAGAGGGCCATGGCGGTGGTGGGGCAGTCGGGCCTCGAACCCGGATCCGGCGAGGGGAAGGAGAGGAACGGGAGGCGGTCGGGGAGGCAAGGCACGGCGACGGGAGGGGGATGAGCTCGATCACATGGGCGGATCGCCGTGCTCTGGGGCGACGGAGGAAGGAGGGAGCCCAGTGGCGGTGGGGAGGAGGAGAGGGGGTCCCGGCGGCGGTGGGGCGGGGCCGCCAGCAGGTGGGGGCGGGGTGGCTCGGTCGGGGGTTTTCCTCCCCAATCCAATCAAGCGAGGAGAGAGGTGGGGGCGTGGGGAACGGGAGGCGGCTAGGGTTGCTGCGGGTGGGGAGGGGTTATGTGGTGGGCGGTGGGCGATGGGCCGCCCAGGGAAGGGGAATGGGCCGGGGAGGGGGCTGGTGGGGAGGGGGGCTGTGGGCCAGGGGTTTCCCCTCTCTTTTATTCGTTTTCTTTTATTATTTTTCTTTTTCTGTTTTTAGTTTATTTAAAATGCGAGCATTTTACAAAAATTAGTGCACCCCACCAATATTAGGTTAGCTATTTTAGACAACCCCTAACATTTTAGATTTTGTTTTCAAACGTTTTATCATTTGTTTTAGTTTTGATTTTTGTTTTAGGACGGTTCGAATCAAAGAGAGGTTAGTTAACATAACCGGGTGATTACTGTTCCCTAATCATCCGGTGTTACAAAGATGCCACCATGGGAGCGCCGGAGCTCTGTCTCCTCCTGCTCGGGCCTCCTATCCGCTGGAGCGAATGGCGGCCCTCGCCGCTACCTTTCACATCCACGGTGCAGGACTATGCCGACCGCTTCGAGCCTGGCGTGCACGCGCCGGGCGTCTCCGTGACTCAGCGCCGAAGTTATTTGTGGGCGGTCTCATCGGACCATATTCGCGTGGACGCCGAGCCCGTGATCCCCGACCTTCAAACGGCCATGTACTACGCCCGTGCTCGGCGCCGCTGGTGGCTATTCAGCAGACTCATCGTCCCGGGCCGCTGGCTCGCTATCGTCGCCGGATTCTGCCAGGGCCGGCTGCGCGAGCTTCCGCGGCACCTCGCGCGATCGCTGCACGCCTGTTCCGCCGGCTCACCTCACCGAGATACTCGAGCGCCGCCGCCAAGGGTTGTGCTTCAACTGCGATGAACCCTACACGCCCGGCCACGCCTGCCCACGACTCTTCTACCTGGAGGTTGCAGACTACATTCCAGAGGACGCCGCCGACCTGGCCGCCCCAGCTGTCGAGAAGGTGTTTGACGCTGGTTGATCGCCTCGAGGAGTTCCGACGAGTTTCCCACATTACAGCTCGAGGACGAGCTGTTTGTGCAGGCGGGGAGAAGTGTTATGGCCGGTTCGGTTTAGCTAGGCCCACCGGGCAATCTTAGCCCACAAGTTATCTTAGGATTTATTCTTATGCAAGTTATTTAGATTATAAATATAGGCTGTAAGACTCTTTGAGAGGTAAGCAATAAAGATAGTTCTATCATATTGCCCGGCTCCAGAGGAGCCGGAAACCCTAGCCGCACCAAACCCTAGCCGCCTCTCTGCTTGCGCCGCCGCCGCCAATCCGCAAGGACGGCGCCTCGCCGCCGGCCGCCACGCTCCAGCCCTCGCCCACCTCCCTCCTTTCCCTATAGCCTACGCCCTCGGCAGGGCAAAACCCTAGCTCCTATCAACCGGACAGATGGAATAGTTAATAAGAAGAGAGGTGTTGGAGTAACATAAAACAAACCAAAGCAAAACGAGTCTACAATCTAATAAATACAATCATCTATACTCATATATGATAGTACTTCTATATTACCTTGCAATATGAACCACCTTCCAAGACTAGTGTCATATGCACAAGATTAGTCTAATTTACTCCCCGCTATGACTAGCCTGATTAAAGGTGGATTTGTAAAGTGTCCTTTGGGGTTTGCACAGTCATTGGAAGAATACGCTTCTTGCGAAAATATTGATTTCTCTCTGGCACTCATTTATTCAAGCGGTGCTAGCCTGGAGCCTAGATCTTCTTCTTTTGATTAAGCAAAGCAAAACCAACTTGAGTAAATATGGATGAAGATAAACTAATTTGAACAGACACAAGAGCTGCAGTAGTTTACATAGTGTCAAGCCTGCATCATCCAATGTTATATTGCTGAACAAGTTTCTCAAAGTCTTCCCTAGCATTGTTGAGTCATCCACGTTCTCAAACTATATTAAACAATAATGGTGATAATTTTATTCGAAGATGTACTGGCTAAACAGCTGGAATTAATCCTCCGTAACATATCTGCCATAAAGAAAAATACCAACTAACTTAGCTAGCCTCCCTTATTAATGAATAATGATTGGATTCTTAAACAGCTGGACTAGGTGGTAGGGACGTCAATGTTGTGGGTTGCCCCTACAAGTACTACATCTATCCTGCTTTATTAGTCCCCTTTGTATTTTGTGCGAAATTTTGATCATAGATTTGAGTAGCAAAATTTTAATGCATGTCATGAAATATTATGTTGTTGGATTCATATTTGAATGTACTTTTCAGTGATATAATTTTTGGTACATATAATTTACAGTTTATTAGTTAAAATCATGGTCAACATATAACACAAAATACGAGGGAGTGTAGTAGTAGGTGGAGTTGCTCTATGATTTGGAGTAGGTGGTAGGAGTATACAACAGGAATTAGAATTCCTCAACAAGTTAGTTCCTATGCAAATGTTGTCTCTTTGGTTTGTATCTTTATCTTTGATTATGTCCTCCAGCTCACCCAAAATCTGAACACTTAAGACAAAACTGGCATCTATTGGCCATGTTATAGCAACTCTGTTTCCACCCACTAATGATGGTGTCTACCAACCTTGTTATTGAGGCATCCCACGTAGAGGCCAGGCTGGAGTCAGCTGCTTGTTGTCACATTCGCACCTAATGCTTGTAGCCTTTTGGGTTCCCAGTGGCCTGACCAGAGAAATTTGGGTTGTTGTTGGACACATTTTTTTTTATTTACTAGTTGAACAGTGTATATTGAAAATGTAAGTGCCAGATCGTTCTGGAGTGTTTCATCCTCGAGCCGCTTTACACATCACATATGTGCCGGGACTCAACTTAGCTATTTGGACTTGCACTGAGTATGGCACCAAACCTGTGGTTGGATGGTTAGGAGGACTCATAGGGAAATGTGTGCGTGCGTGCGTTCGTAGGGGTGAGTGTATGTGTGAGTGACTTTGATTTTACTCAATGTTTTAAATAGCGGGCTATGGAAAATAGCGGCGGACCTTCAAATCCGCTATAGCGGGCTATTTGTGAAGCGACAATTTAGCGGCACCCTGCTAAAAAGGCTATAGCGGGCTATAGCGGAGCTTGAAGCTATAACCGGCTATTTAAAACTATGATTTTACTGTGTTCAGAAAGTATAGCACAGCTAGAGTAGAGTCCTAATCTTGATCTTTTTTTATCAAAGTCAACTTAAGACGCGCTCCTACAACCAAGCAAGCTCCTTGTTTTAATCCATTGTCCCTGGCTTCTAGATCTACACGCGCCTACTCCGTCCATTAGAACCAATTCACACAAACCACAACCATCGAGCTAACCAATGGAGGCGACTGCCCTGAGTGTTGGCAAGTCCGTGCTGAGTGGAGCGCTTAGCTATGCCAAATCTGCTCTGGCGGAGGAGGTCGCTTTGCAGCTGGGCGTCCGGCGTGACCAGGTCTTCATCACCAACGAGCTCGAGATTATGCAGGCCTTCCTTATGGCCGCGCATGATGAACGAGACGACAACATGGTGGTCAAGGTATGGGTGAAGCAAGTTCGCGATGTCGCATACGACGTCGAAGACACCCTCCAAGAATTCGCCGTCCGTTTGGAGAAGAAGTCATGGTGGCATTTCGGTCGCACGCTGCAAGATCGGCACCATGTGGCCAAGCAGATGAAGGAGCTGAGAGCCAATGTTGAGGAAGTCAGCCAGAGGAACATGCGGTATCAACTCATCAAAGGCTCTAGCTCCAAGACTGCTAACATCAGTGGGAAATCTGCTACCGGAACAACCATGTCTGGCATCGAGGAAGCAAGGCGACAAGAGGACAGAGCAAAGTTTGATCTCATTGAAATTGTCAGCAAGAAGCAGGAGGCCGACCTTAGAGTGATCGCAGTGTTGGGGAAAAGTATGGCTGAACTCGGAGAGATGTCCATCCTCAAAAGGGTCTATGAAGATCCAAAGATACGCAAGATGTTCGACTGCCGAGCCTGGATCACTCCGTCGCTCCATCCTATAATTTTATCTGAGTTCCTGAAAACTGTTGTTGGACAATTCTACATCAATTTTCTCCAAGAGGCAGAGGAAGCAGAAAAGGCAACTCTTGGAGCTGAAGTTCCCAAGATTATGGGAATGACAAAGGAAGATGATTTAGCTCAGGAGTTCAAAAAAATTCTGAAAGAAAGGAGTTACTTGATTGTGCTAAATGGCATAATTGCCATTGACGACTGGGACCTCATCAAAACTTGCTTCCCAGACAACAAGAAGGGAAGTCGAATCATAGTGTCCACGGAGCAAGTTGGAGTTGCAAGCTTATGCGTAGGAGCAGAGAATGGAGCACCGGAGCATAAGCAATTGTTTGCTGATCAGACGCTTCATGTTTTCTGCAGAAAGGTAATACTACTGGAAGAGTCTTGGTTGTATTGTTTTTTCTTGAACAACTTCTGGCTAATTGAATTGACTTGCCTAGGCCTCTGTCCGTGAAAGTTATTGTAGGATCATAACTATTGTACATTTAAACATTAGTTTCAACAAGAATTATTATTTTGCATGTGGAATAATAAACTTTGATTTACTATATATCTCACTGGATAACAATTGAAACTTTTAATTATCAGCTAGGCCTGAGAATAAGCAGGTGAGGCCACCTAGTATACTAGTACTATTCGCGTTTTTGTTGACAAGGTCTATCAGGCAGTATAGAAGAAAATAGAGCACATGCATTAGCCGTATAGCAAGTTAAATAGTCTAGTTGTACCATGACCTGGTAAACTACTACTCCCTCCGTTTCTAAATGCTTATAAATCTTTTTAGAGATTATAATACGGACTACATACGGAGCAAAATGAGTGAATCTACACTCTTAAATATGTCTATGTACATCCATATATAGTCCATATTGAAATCTCAAAAATGACTTATATTTAGAAACGAAGGGAGTATAAGTATGAAGTAGAAATTCCAAAGGAATGTAAATATAGGTTTACTAATACAGCTAAGCGTGCAATCGGAATGATAACTAGCTGTAAAAATAAAGCCATAGTCAATCTATTTGGTATATGTACGAAATTATCTTATATGTAGTATCATATTAGTTGTTTTTATTGTATTTTGCACATTTAAATGTTGTAACCTATGGTATGATGTCGTACTTATTGGTTTTTATATATGTTTGTTAGCATAGTTGTGAAAACCTGATAAAAACAATTGGTGTATACACATTCCTTTATTTATCACCCTATGCGAAAATTTGTATTCCTCCATATACATTCTTCTATTTAGAGTGATGCATTAATAAATTAATTAAGCTACCAAACAACATTCAGAAAAGGTTATCGGGGCTGCAAATGATATCAATGGTATATGCCTTCTTAGAGATTGTCAAACCACTTAATGATGAATATTATTGTTGAAAAGTTACAATGCTTTAAATAGGAGTCTTGGGGTAAAAAGATGCTAGTAGCTAATCAATGTTTGCTTTGTTTAGGGCGCTCAACATGGAATGGATTCGGCGGTGGCTGCGTCTAGCTCAAACGTAGTCACCACTGGTGGTAACAACTATCCAAAGAAGAACATCCTCACTCGCCTCGATACGTTGGTGATGGCTACTTTGGAGGAATCTCGGCTCATCGGTAGAGGGAGTGAAAAAAATGAAATCATCAAATTAGTTTCAGATAAAGATGTACATCAATTTCGTGTGGTCTCTTTGTGGGGCATGGGTGGTATTGGCAAAACTACATTAGTCAGAGATATCTACCAAAGTGAAGAGATAAGTGGCACATTTGTGGAGCGTGCTTGTGTCACTGTCATGCGTCCTTTCAATTGTGACGAACTCCTCAAGAGTTTAACTATGCAGTTCCGAGATAAGGTTGCAACAACAGAGATAACCGGATATTTAAGAGAAAAAAGGTATTTGCTTGTTCTTGATGATGTATCATCGACGTCAGAGTGGGATGCTATAATAAAACATTTGCCCAACACAAAAAAAAGCTGCATCATAGTCACCACAAGGGAAGAGAATATTGCCAAGCACTGTTCCGACGATGAAAGAAGCATGTGCAAGCTCAAAAATATGAATCATGACGATGCACTTATCCTCTTCACAAAAAAGGTAATAATGAAACTAATTACTTTCATTCATTATAACACCACTAATGTTTAATTATTTAAATCTGAAGTGTTTTTCTTTACAAAATTAAGAAAGGGATTTAAAGGGCTAGAGTAGAGGGCTACATCTTTTCGGTGATAGTTTAGGGGTAGAATGTGCATTATTGGCCGTATGAAAGAATGCTAAATAAATTATTCCCCTTTTTTTAAAATGTAAGAAAAACACTTTATTTTAAATAATACAAATCGTAGTATTTTTTGTTTGTGAATTTTGAGAAATTTAAATCCATTTCCAATAGAGTCAAGTTGAAGCATCCTTGCTTTCCTAAGAAAACTTTGAAATTTTCTTTTATTTACTAAAAACAATTACAGACGATGTGGAGGACATGTAATGGCGTCACGCCACTTAAATCGCTCTCATGTACAAAACTGCTTTGGAATTTTATGACGCATATATACCCTCAGGTTTTGAGAGTCGTGGTATCTAGTGTGCTCTCGGGCTATAATTGGGATGTGAAAATTACACATTTTTATTTAAATATTACATTGAGGATCTAGTTATTTTAACATCCGCAAACTATTTGAATATGTACATCAAAGAAATAAAAACAGTTATTGGCACATAGCCCTGGTAAAACGAGTCATTTACTAGTAACCTTATGCAAATGTCGTTTCTTAGTGATCTTATGTAATTTGTTTAATAGATTTAAATGTAAAGGGTACCCTAAGCATAAGTCAATGTTACAATTAGGTTGGTATTTTGTTTACATGTTTAATTATGTATCACTCAATAGTTGTAGTCATTTTATCTCTAAGGTTTATTTTTCAAGTTTAACTATATTCTTTTTTTTTTTTTGGTATTCTAACACTTTGTAGCTATGAAGAGTGAACAAACTGAATAAAAAATGATTCTCTTCAGCATCTTGTTTATCTGGCTAGAACCCAAATCTGCAAATCGTTTGCATAGAACTATGAACTATCAAAACAGAATTATTTAATACACTATGCTGATTCACCTGTGTTTGATTTGCTTACATGACACAACCTAATGATGGTTTTGCCACGTAACCATAGTCTCCAAGTATTGACGATAGTAAAGATTAGAGATCGATGGCGTGGAAAACTAGCTTAGTGTCTCAATTAATCTATTTTTTGTATCAGTGTTCGTGCCAGCCAAACCACCATAGTTTAGGTTTGACAGAGGTTTTTGTTTGTAAATAAAAAGATCGATGCGGGTAGTGTAGAAACTTGTTGACTAATAATCTATTGTGCAGCCATTGCGTGAGGTTAACAAAGATTGTCTTAGTAATAGAGAAAAAACACACACCTATACATGTTCCAGAGTGGAAGGTAGGAAATGTGCAAAGTAAGTGCATGCTTGGATTTCTTTTTGAGAGTGCTAAATTGCTTCACCATATATATTTCAGGTGTTTAAGGAGACTTTAGATTTGGAGAAGCAATATCCTGAGCTGGTTGAACAAGCAGAGATGATCCTGAGGAAGTGCAATGGGCTCCCCCTTGCAATAGTCACTATAGGTGGTTTCTTGGCAAACCAACCGAAAACCGCATTGGAATGGAGGAAACTGAATGAGCATATTAGTGCTGAGTTGGAGTTGAATCCAGAGCTCGAGACCATAAGAAGCGTCCTTATGAGAAGCTATGATGGTTTACCCTATCACCTCAAGTCTTGTTTCCTGTATATGCCCATCTTTCCTGAAGACCAAAGGGTTGGGCGGGGACGCTTGGTGCGTCGGTGGGCTGCGGAGGGTTACTCAAGAGAGGTTCGAGGCAAGTCTATGGAGGAAATAGCAGATGGTTACTTCATGGAACTTCTTAGCAGGAGTATGCTCCTACCATCTCAAGAATCAATCCATAGTACAAAAGGTATTGATTCCTGCCAAGTTCATGATCTCATGCGTGACATCGGCATCTCAAAGTCGATGGAAGAAAATCTTGTTTTTACAGTGGAGAAAGGTTGTAGCTCAAATAGCCAAGCCACGATGCGCCACCTTGCTATAAGCAATAACTGGGAGGGGGATCAGTATGAGTTCGAGAGCATGGTTGATCTGTCTCGTGTTCGATCAATAACATGTTTTGGAGAGTGGAAGCCATTTTTCATTTCTGAGACGGTTACGCTGCTGCGGGTGCTGGATCTAGAAAACACAACAGGTCTTACTGATGATCACCTGAAGCACATTTGGAAGCTTCTTCATCTAAGATATCTTTCTCTAAGAGGATGCCATCACATTTGTCACCTTCCAGATTCATTGGGTAACTTGAGAGAACTCCAAACGCTAGATGTCAGAGGTACGACAATAAACAAGCTGCCAAAGAGTATCATAAATCTTCAGAAGCTGAACAATCTTTGTGCTGGTATGAAAATGATGGATGAGGACATCTCATATGAAGAATCTAAAGGGGAAGGGGCAATGAGCTACAGATTATGCATTGTGCCTGCTGCTGGGATGCGCCCGGACAAGTATGGTGTTCTAGTGCCAAAAGGGATGAGTAAACTGAAAGGACTGCGCACATTGGGTATTGTGAACATCACACGAGAGGGGAAGGACATTCTGCATGACATGAAAAGACTCACTTGGTTGCACAAGTTGGGAGTGACCGGCGTAAATAAGGAAAATGGACAAGAGCTCTATTTAGCAATTGTTGGTATGAGACGCCTGGAGTCATTGTCAATTAGGTCCGAAGGGGAGCCAGGTTTATCTGGCTGCTTGGACGGAGACTACTCTTCAGCGGAGAGCCTGCTGAGGCTCAAGCTGTACGGAAACCTGGTCAAGCTGCCGAAATGGATCCAGGGGCTGAAGAATGTGGTGAAGCTGAAGCTGCGGAGCTCTCGGATCTCAACGCACGACGACGCCATGCAAGTCCTTGGGAATCTACCAAACCTGGCATCCCTGCATCTGCTGGAGAAGTCATTCCAGCTGGGTAATTTTTGTCTCAGTTTCCATGCAGGGACGTTCCCGAGCCTGGTGATGCTAGAAGTTGGGCTCCGGATCGACTTCATGGGTGACGTGCGATCCTTGAAGTTTCAGCAAGGAACAGCCCCTAAGCTTGAGCTGCTCAAGTTCTGTACTTCGATCACCGACAGCGAGTCGATTCTGGGGCTACCTTTTCTCGCAAGCCTCAAGGATGTTGTGCTTGAAAATTTCTGCGATGGCTTCGAACTGGCGTACATGAGGACCGAGCTTGCCAGGAATCCAAACCGACCCGTCCTCAAGATGCTCTGATCGACCAAGCTCCAGAGTCAATCGCTCACGCCCACCAATCCAAGGCAACTGGGCAAAGCTAGGAGTACACATATACATATTGTCGCATTTCCATTTGAGTGCAGTATCAATAGATCATTGTTGCATTTTCATTTGTGTTATTCACTTGTTTCGGATCCACACATTTCGTATAATTATTATTACTATTTTGGTCCTCATAATTATTTGGACACACCTTTTTCGGATTCACATATTTCGTATAATTATTTGGACACCACTATTTCCATGTCAACACCTTTTCTGGTCCCATAGCGAGCAACTCAGCGACCCTTTCCTATGCATGGAAAGAGTACCAAAGCATGTGGTTGCAAGAGCTTATCGGTTTTAACAACACTGATGCCGTGGGAAAGGAACCTAGCTACTATGAAACTGACAATTTTATTCTACTATACTATACACAGCTCATCGTGCTTGCCATGTGAAATTGTGGATCTCAAAATCACGCTACTTGTTTTGAATCCGAGAGTGTACAGGACAGGTGTACGTTTGACTATGCTTGATGAAAACTCTAGGCACACATTTTTACCTCTAGGGAAACTCTACACAACTTTCTCACGGGAATCTCTACCGACAGCTCGTCGTCCATCCCCATCGGAAATTGTGGATCTCAGATCTTGATACTTTGCTTAAATGCTTGAGAGCATGGTTAATAGTACAGCCCGCCGCTGGCTATAAGGCTGGTCATAGTGGGGAGTAACTTAGACTAGCAACATGTATATGTTACTAGGCTATGTTACTACCTCTATAGTGGGTAGTAACATATATGTAGTGTCATGCATCACTTCATTTATTACTTCATAGACTCATTTAGCATTGGGAACCGCTAGGTGATGGTAACATATTATGTTACTCTATTTGTCTCTCTCCTCATTAACTAGTTGACACATCATCACTTTTGCTTATGTGGCATTTATGTTACTACTTATGTTACTCCCACTATGACCAGCCTAAGATGTTGTCACATCATCTATAGGCAAGCTTATAGCCAGCATGTATAATAATCAGATGCAAATAAGTACTACTACCTTCGTCCCAGTGTATAAGTCATTCGCGTAGTTCTAGGTCAATAATTTAACTATCTAAATATGTATTATATGTGACAAAAAATATATATTTAGAAAATACATCCATGTGGAAATCTAGTGGTATACTTTTCATGACATATAACACATATTTAATTCCTTAAATCGATGACCTAGAACTACGCGAATGACTTATACACCCGGACGGATGGAGTACTTCATTGATACATGACCCACCATACTTTCTCACAAAGTGTCTAGGAGCACGTGCTACAGCCAGTTGTTAAAGCATGGTTAATAATATAGCCAGCGGCTGGCTAGAACATGTTAACATGTCATTTACAGATAATGTAATAGACAACATGTATAATTGTTGGCTATAAGACTAGCCACAATGGGTAGTTACATAGACTAGTAACATGTCTGCCTCTAGAGTGGGGAATAACATATGTGTGGTAACATGTCTACCTCTATGTTACCACATGCCTCTCTTTTCTTGATATATTGCTTGCAACATCATCTATTTTATCTAGATATGTGTGATGTTACTAACTATGTTACTCCCACTGTGAGTAGTCTAAGAAAGTACTACTTTGTCAATATATGACCCACCTTTCACTCTCCTCAACCCAGTCTATTCACAAATTCTTCATGTGCGTTTTATTTGGAACTCGTTCAAAATCTTCACTGTATCCTTGTCAGCTGAAGAAATTGCGAACGAAACTTTAAAATACTCTTATCTGAATTTTCGACTCTTGCCGCTCAAACCGTTACACATCCCATGATAAACTTATCTATTTTCCACCACGCTGTACGTGGGTGACACATGTCGCTAGGATGAGAAGGGTCAGGGGCACGTACGTCCATTTTCCTCGGTCGAATGGCTTTTCACTGGCTATAAATACCCCTCACCCTCCTCAGACTGCATTTACCCCGCTCGAGATCTCAAGCCCTAGTGCCGCCGCTACCTTCATCATCGCCGGTGAGGAAGAGCTTCACTGCCTCGACCTCGTCGCCGTCTACTCGCGCTGGCCGCGGACATCTTCTCTCCGCCGCCGCCATAGCCGTCTTCTGCCGCCAAGTTAGGGCGTGCAAGATCTGGACCGACAAACTTCTCAATCTACACTTCCAGTTTGTCGTGTTCTTCGTCAAGGGTAATTAAAAGTTACTTCTACTGCCTTTGTTACTACTGATGATTTTCATCAAATCATCAAAAGGTGTTTATTCTTCAACTTTCACACTCTAAACACCTAGCACAATCTTCTGCTCTTGATCTATTTCTCTAAGTGACGTTTCTTTATGATTCCTCAATTGTGTGAATCTCACAATCCGCACAACTCTTGAACCTAAGTCAAACAATGCTTAGTGAAATTCTTCAAGACACATCTGGTCAATTTCCTCAAACTTGTTCTGTTTTGCAAAAACTACTGAGAACGCATATGACCTCTGCAAATTCTTCGCACATATACTCTGTTCACAGGTACATATGTGTGCTGCCGAATCACTAGGTTCTCATCAACTTAACTCATTTGCAGCGTTCCTCGAAGAAAAGCTGCATACTTCCTCAGAGAACTCTATTGTTCAAATTCCTCAGCTGAAGAAAATGGCAGGTGGTAAAAGACCTCGGAAAGGTGGAAAGAAACTGGAAGTCAACACAGCGTTTGAGATCCCTGATGACATTTACGCAAGGAACTGCACGCCTGATGAGGCAACTCACGGCAAAGAAACCAAGAATGAGCGCAAAGTGCGCATACAGAGGATTGAACGAAGATGGGCACGAGAATGGAGGGAGTACAGATATGTTACTCCTAAATATATGAAGAAATTCACTCTTCACCCGCCATGCTCAAGACCTCCATTAGCACCTGGCCAAAGAGCTGATCCAACAAGCCTTAAACATGGTGAGGATTATGCTGATGAATGGGCCAGGCGGCAAGCTAAGTTGGCCAAGCAGGCCAAAGAAGCAGTGAAGAAATTCAACGAAGATTCTGCTGCTGCCGCTGCTGAGACCACCACGAGCAAGAAGGCTATGCCTAAGAAGCCTGCTCGGAAACCAACTTCCTCAGCAATGCCCTCACGACCAAGTTCCTCAGCAATTCCCTTACGGCCAAGCTACTCTGTGCCATCAAGGCAAATTCCTCAAGTTGCCCCAGTTCCTCAAGCTGCACCAGTTCCTCGGGTCTCAAAACCCTCAGCTCCTCCGGCAAAGTCCTCTGCACCTGTGCATCTCGCCACATGCCAAAGGACCACATGCATCTCAATTGCCTCAGGAGCTTCAGCAAGTTCTTCAGTTCCTCATCTGTCTTCAAAGAGCCCAACTCTGCTGAAGACTAAGGCCACTGCAGGACGAGGCACTAGACCAAGTCCTCACAAGAAACAAGTTGCTTTTCAAGTGCCTTCTGATGATGATGAATTAGCTGATATCATCAAAGATAGACAGCAAAGGCCGCTAGAGCCAAAGGAAGTGATGTGCCTCTTCTATTGGATCCGACGAAGATCCTGGATTTCATTGACCTCTGGCACAAAGATCCGAACACTCCATTGCCTGAGCTAGACCTCACACCTGGACAAAGTCACATGTTGACGGCGTTCATTGCTGAAGAAAAGTGGAAATATGATCAAGCCAGAGTTGCTAAGAAAGCCCAATACAAGAAGCAACGCTATCTGAACGATAACGTTCTAAGGTTATCGCCTGAGCAACTCATTGCACTGCAATCTGAGATCAAGAAGCTGAGTGATGAATTTGATGCCTATAAGGCAGAATGGCTGGGAGCCAAGGCCAGATTCATCAAAATGGCAAAGAAATTCACTTCCAATGCTGCTAATCCATCGCACATTGAGATTCCTTCGGCTGAAGCATCTACCCAACCGACTGAAGAACATGCCAGCACCGCTGATGAAAATCAGGCTGCTGATGAAACTGCTAGCACCAGGGCTGAAGAAATACCAGTCGCTGAATAAACTGCCAGGGCAACCACTAGTGTTGTGCCTGAAGAACAAGCCAGGCTAGCTGAAACATCTGAAGCTGCGCCTGAAGAAATTGCACAAGACAGGCCAACTGCATCAGTTGTGGCTGAAGAAATTGATCTAATTTCCTCTGCTCCGCCTGCACCAACACCAAGCCCAGTTCTTCCTTCTGCTCTGGAAGTGAAGAAAACAAAAGCTGCGGAGAGAGCCGCTCTGAAGAAAAGGAAAGCATCTATTTCCTTAGAATCTTCTGCACCCAAGAAGGCAAAGATTTTGACAAGCTCAATTGAGAATCCTATCGATGGTGTTCCTCTCTCAAGCATGCCATCAAAGGAACTTGTTCCTTTTGGTGAAGATTATGAGATTCCTGATGAATCTGCTGAAGAAAATCCCTCTGCTGCTTCCACAGAGCAGATGGATGAAGAAATTGAATTGGATGCTATCACTTCAACTCCCCTAGTATCATCGCCAACGCCTCAGTTCACAGCTGAAGAGGCCGGCGTTGAAGAAATGGAAGAGGATGAGGATGTGGACATTGGGATCACCACACATGTGATGAATGATGACTTTAGGGACAGTCAACACCCCAACTCTCCTCTGTTCATACCGCTTCAACAAATTCCTCAGTCCCCAGTCTCTATAGAAGTTCAGATGGGCTCTGATGAAATTCAGATTGCCCCTTCCATTCATGAAGAGATTCCAGCCACTAGTGCTGATGACAAAGCTGAGGAAGAAATGGAGGCCCGGGCTGCTACTAGAGCATAAGCTGAAATTCCTCAGCCTGCGGCTCCAGAGATTGAGATTCCTGAGGTTGTGCTTCAACTGACTGATACTCCTCAGCCCAAGCCGAAGAATCCATTCTCCAAGACTCCAAAATTCAAGGTTGATGCCTTCTTCAAGGAGCATGTGTTCTTCACTGATTACAATCCTTATGACTCTGCTCGTCTGAGAAGGAAGCGTTTCTGGACTGCCAGTCAGGCAAACTTCTATTCCTCATTGCTTTTCAACAAAGAGAAAGTCTTCGACCATGAGCATATTCCTCATGTTGATATGGAATCACTGCATTGCTTCGCACCAGTCCTCAGTGCTATTCATGATGCTGGATTGCTAAACTTCTGCACTGACATCTGTGACTGGAATGAAGAACTCGTTCTTCAGTTCTATGCGACATTGCACATCACAGGAAATGCTGAAGATGTGAACTCTTGGGTGTTGAACTAGATGACAGAAAATACTCACTTTAAAGCACCAGCCACTGAATTGCTTCATGCCATGCCTGTCAGTCCTCCCCCAAAAGGTGCGCGTCTTATCTACAATGAAACTGAACTGTCTGATCACTTCATGCAAGTCCTGATGAAGCCATTGAAGCCTAGTCAAGCCTCAAGGACAAAGTTCCTTGTGAAGGAATTGCAATATGTGCCTAGGACGGTATATCGCATTCTGACCATGAAAGTGCGTTATATCGACTAGATTGGGGGTGAATAGGCAATTTTTATGAATTCTTCACTGGGGAATATGCCGGTGAGGAAATTCCTTAGCGAATAACTACTTGCAGCGGAATAAGTACTCAGAAGTATGCATAACAGAAGACAGACATAGTCATCATAATGAAATGAAGACAAGCACAGAGTACAGAAAGCGTAATCACAGGATAACACAAGATGAAGACAAACGGACTGAAGAAATTGAACTGAGGAAATTGAGAAAGTCTTCAGTCAAAGTCTTCAAACACAAATATGATGAAGCACTTAACACGGTAATGAGGAAATGAAAGAGTTGAGGAAATAGAACCAGTAAGGTTGGTGAAGACAATGATTTGGTAGACCAGTTCCAACTGCTGTCTCAGTTGTACGTCTGATTGCAGCGGCTGAGTATTTAAACTCGAGGACACACAGTCCCACACACCCAGTCCTGAGCACGCAGCTGAGGACACCAAGTCCTCACCGTATTCTCCTTGAACTAAGGTCACACAGACCTCGTCCAATCACTCATGGTAAGTCTTCAGGCTGCTTCCAAACCTTCACAAACTCGGTCACTCGGCGATCCACAATTCCTCTTGGATGCTCTAGACCATGACGCCTAACCGTCTGGAAGAAGCACAGTCTTCAAAGGTAATAAGCATCGGATCCACGCGGGATCAATCTCTTCAGTGATGCTCAATCACTTTGGGTTTGTAGGTGTTTGGGTTTGGGTTTTCCTCACTTGATGATTTTCACTCAAAGTCCTCGGACGATGGGATGCTCCCAATTGACAAGTGTCAGTTTCTCTCAGAGCAGCCAACCAGCTAGTGGTTGTAGGGGGCGGCTATTTATAGCCTAGGGAGCATCCCGACATGATAAAACATAAATGCCCTTCAATGATATGACTGTTAGGTGGATAAGATATTTTGGGACAGCTGGCGCGTAGCATAGCAACGGTCGGAAATTTGAGGTACAAATTCCTCAGGGCTATCATGTTCCTCACTGTAGGCAATCCAAGACTGGCGTTCCTAACTCCTCGGCAGAAAATTCTCAACGACTGTAAGAACTTCGTCTTTGTCATCAAGAAATTGACTGAACTGTATGAGATTTCCAATGGCTTCACTCGAAGGGATTGGTAGGTGTAGGATTTTGAGTTGAGCATCACATGGAAATTTTTCCTTAGTATTTCCTCGACCCCCTTTAACAGTACGGTGTTTCCTATGACTCAAGAAAGAGAAAGTGAAACTATGAAAACAAAAGTCTTCACGCTTCATGTTCGTCAAATGAATACCAAGTCTTCAAGGTCACACCAATTTTTTCACTTTCAAAGTCTTCAGAAAGCCTTCAGAATACCAAAGTCTTCAGTCGAAGAACTTCATTTTTAGGGGTCAACTTTCTCTATAAATATCAAACTCCTCATAGACTTATAGACCTGTGTACACTCATAAACACATTAGTCCCTTAACCTATAAGTCTTCAATACACCAAAATCACTAAGGGCACTAGATGCACTTACAATCTCCCCTTTTGGTGATTGATGACAATATAGGTTAAGTTTTCAACGGGATAAACATATGAAGTGTAAATACTGATATTGAGGAATTTGATTGCAAGATATAGAAGAACTCCCCCAAGATGTGCATAGTGAGGAATTTGCTTTTGAGGCAATGCACACTTGAAGAGTTGAATCATGGAGATCTCCCCTATATCTTGTAATTCATACACGATTTGACATATAATATGAAGAATTTGAAATGCATGATGAAATATGGTGATCGTGTAATTCAGCATGCGGTATTAACATATAATGAGGAATAAGCATGCAGAAGAACACATCAAAAGTATCAGAGCACCATCGGGTTTAAGATTACAACTCGATCCAATAAAGTTTCAGAAGAGCGAGAGTTGTAACTTAGCAAAAAACCGCCCATATAATAGACCCGCTTGAAGACTAACTCAACTTTCTCCCCCTTTGTCATCGAATGACCAAAAGGATTGAAACTGAGGACTAACGCCCCTGAAGAGTACCAAGTTGATGGAGGAGCGCCAGCGTTGTCGGGGTCGTTTGTCGTAGTAGGGCCTGTCGCAGTGTCGCCCAATTCTTCATGTTCATCAGTGTCGCGCGATGAAGAATAGGAGCTGGCCACCAAGGAAGGAACCTTGACCTTCTTGTATTTCTTCGGAGGTGGTGCAGACCAGTCAAATTCTTCCTTCAGGCCCATTTTCTTCAGATCTTCTTTGCTGTAGACATGAGATGTAACAACCTGTGCACGGTTGAAGGTTTCATGGAGCTAGTATTCGTTTTTCTTCACTGCATTGTGTGTTGAGGTCATGTTGTGAAGAATTGAACCAAACTGACTTTTGACCCATTCATGATTGCGATCAATTTTCTGATGAAGACTGAGGAGTAACTCATGATCGGTCATCACCCTGGGTGCTGTAGCTTGAGGATTTTGCTTGGCAGTGTTGGCGGCAGAGTCATGAGTGGCAGAGTCATCATTGGTGGAGTAGGATGCAGCCTTGCGAAATTGATCATCCAATGGATGAATGCCTTCATCTATAACAGCAGTTGTCTTGCCTTTGTCATCAGCTGAGGAAAATGTCCGTTTGAGGACTTCAATCGGAGGCAAGTAGCTGCAGTGATTCAGAGTATCAGCTTTGTAATTGAGTGAAGACCTTGTTCTGATGAATCTCATAATCCAAGGTGCATAAGGCTTCAGCTCAAAAGGTGACATAGTGACATTTGCCAGAGTCCTCATGAAGAAATCATGGAAGTTGACGGGAACGCCATGAATGATATTAAAAAGCAGATTCTTCATGATGCCAACGACTTCTTAATCATTTGAGTCGTGGCCTTTGATAGGACTCAATCTCTTCGTAAAAATGCGATAGACAGTCCGAGGCACATACAGCAATTCCTTGACGAGGAATTTGGTCCGTAGGGCCTGCCCTGGCTTCAAAGGCTTCATCAGAACTTGCACGTAGTGATTTGTAAGCTCAGGTTCACTGTAGACGCAACGAGCACCTTCAAGGGGAGGACTGAGTGGTAGGGCACGAAGCAATTCAGTAGTTGGTGCCTTGTAGTGAGTGTTTTCAGACATCCAATCCAGAACCCATGAGTTCACATCTTCAGAATTTCCTGTGATGTGCGGCATCACAAAGAATTGAAGAATGAGTTCTTCATTCCAATCACATATGTCAGTGCAGAAATTTAACAGTCCAGCGTCGTGAAGAACACTGATGACTGGCTTGAAGCCCGGCAGAGATTCCATGTCCACATGAGGAATGTATGCATGATCGAAGACTTTGTCTTTGTTGAACAGCACTGAGGAATAGAAATTGGCCTGGCTGGCCGTCCAGAAACGCCTCTTCCTTATGCGAGCAGAATCATAGGGGTTGTAATCTGTGAAGAACACATGCTCGCAGAAGAAATCTTCAGCCTTGAACTTTTGCTTCCTTGAGAATGGATCCTTTGGCTTTGGCAGTGGAGTGTCAGTGAGTTGCATCACGACCTCAGGAATCGCAATCTCAGGTTCTTCAGGCTGAGGAATTTCTGGTTCCTCTTCAGTTGCAGTCTGCGTTGTCATATGATCAGCAGCAGCAGGTTCTTCAGCACTAGTGGCTGGAATTTCTTCATGCACAGACGAGGTGAGGTGAGTTTCTTCAGAGCCCATTTGAACGGTTGGTGCAGGGGACTGAGGTATTTGTTGTAGTGGGGTGAAGAGTGGAGAGTTGGGGTGTTGACTGTCCCAAAAGTCATCATTCATCACTGGCGTAGTGCACCCAATATCCACATCTTCATCTTCAATTTCTTCAACGCCAGCCTCTTTAGCTGCGAACTGAGGCATTGGCGAGGAAACAAGTGGTGTTGTAGGGATCGTATCCACTTCAATTTCTTCATCAATCTGCTCTGACGAAGCAGTAGAATGATTTTCTTCATCAGATCCGCTAGGGATCTCATATTCTTCACCAAAAGGAACAAGGTCCTTTGATGGCATGGTGGAGATCGGAACAGCATCAATAGGATTTTCAAACGAGCTGGTCATAGGCTTCATTTTCTTCGGAGCTGAAGAATCTGAAGCAGCTGATGCTTTCCTTTTCTTCACATCAGCTCGCTCTGCAGCCTTGGTCTTCTTCACATCTGATGCAGATGGAAGGATAGGAGTTGGTGTAGGCGCAGGTGGAGTTTAGGAATCTGATTGATTTTCTTCAGGCGCAACTGATGGAGTTTCCCTGACTTCTTCATTTTCTTCAGGCGCACCACTAGTGGATGCCCTGACAATTTCTTCAGTGGCTGGTATGGAGTCATCAGCCCTGGAACTCACATTTTCTTCAAGAGCTGAAAGTCATCGGTGGTCTTTGGCATGTTCTTCGAAGAGGCTGAGCAGAAGCTTCAGCCTGAGGAACTTCTTGTTGCGATGGAGCTGCAACATTGGTGAACTTCTCAGTCAGTTTAACAAACCTGACTTTGGCTCCTTTCCAATCAGCATAATAAGCATCGAAATCATCGCCGAGGGCTTTGATTTCATACTGGATCTTTGTAAATTCATCAGTCGTCAAAGAGACAACATTTTTCCTCAGGAACTTCTCTTTCCTGTACTGAGCCGTCTTGATCTGCCTGGCCTTCTCAAATTTCCATCTCTTCTTGGATGAAATGAGTCAGCATGTGATTTTGACCAGGAGTCAATTTGAAATCCGGCATAGGAGTGTTTGGGTCCTTGTGCTAGAGATCAATGTAATCGAGGATCAACTTAGGATCCAATAGCAGTGGCACAGGTGTGCCTTTGGATCTAGCGGCCCTTTCTTGTCTGTCTCTGATGATTTCTGCAAGTTCATCATCATCAGCTTCATCGTCAGATGGCACTTGGAAAGCAACCTGTTTCTTCTTCGGACTTGGCCGAGGACCTCGTCCAGCCGTTGCCTTTGTCTTCAGCAGAGTGGGGCCTGATGAAGAATTTGGTGCAGCTGAGGAACTCGCTGAGACACCAGAGGCAATAGAGATGCCTGCAGTCCTTTGGCACGTGGCCAGATGCACAGGTGCTGGGGACTCTGCCGGAGCAGCTGAGGACTTTGGAGGAGGATCTGAGGATTTTGGAGGAGCAGGAGCAGCATGAGGAATTGGCCGTGAGGGGTTTGAAGATTCTGGCCGTGAGGGCATTGCCGAGGAACTTGGCTGTGAGGGCACTGTTGGTGAAGTACTTGGCTTGTGCGCGGGCTTCTTTGCCATTGATTTCCTAGGCTTGATAGAGGCCTCAGTGGCAGCAGCAGAAGCAGAGTCTTCATTGAATTTCCACACTGCTTCTTTGGCTTGTCTAGCCAACTTGGCTTGGAGCTTGGCCCATTCTTCAGGAAAATCCTCACCACGCTTGATGCTGGTGGGGTCAGCTTCTTGGCCAGGTGCCAATGGAGCTCTTGGGCATGGAGGATTAAGTGCGAATTTCTTCATATACTTTGGAGTAACATACCTGTACTCCCTCCATTCTCTTGCTCATCTCCTTTTTAATCCTCTGTATGCGCACCTTGCGCTGATTTTTGTTCTCCTTTCCGAACTTGGCCTCATCAGGTGAGCAGTAGTCTTTGTAAATGTCCTCAGGGATCTCAAAAGCAGTCATGACCTCAGGCTCTTTCCTCCTTTCTGTGGCTTCTTACCATCTGCCATTTTCTTCAGTTGAGGAATTTGAACAATCGAATTCTCTGAAGAAGTATGCCACTTTTCTTCGAGGAACACTGCAAATGAGTTAAGTTGATGAGAACCTAGTGATTCAGCAGCGGACATGAGTACCTGTGAACAAAGTATAGTTGCGAGGAATTTGGAGAGGTCATATGCGTTCTCAGAAGATTTTTCAGAAAGAACAAGTTTGAGGAATTTGACCAGATGAGTCTTGAATAATTTCACTAAGCGTCTTTGTCTTGGGTTCCAGACTTGTATAGATCGAAGATCCACACAATTGAGGAACCTTGAAGAAAAATGATGCTTAGAAACACGAATCAAGAACAAATGACATGTGACGTGTTTTAGTGTGTGAAGATTTGAAGAAAAAAACACCTTTGAGGATTTTGAAGAAATCATTTGAATCAAAGAGGGCAGTAAAAGTAACTTTTAATTACCCTAGACGAAGAACACGACGAACTGTGAGGTGTAGATTTGAAGCTCGTCAGTTCAGATCTTCCACGCCCTAACTCGGCGGAGGAAGCAGCGGAGTGAAGATTTCCGCGGCCGGCGCGAACAAAACCTGGGGGTTGAGCAACATATACTTCTTCCTCAAGCTTACCGTTGAGGAATGCACTTTTCACATCCATTTGATATAAAGTGATATCATGATGGTTAGCATAAGCAAGTAATATGCGAATAGCCTCAAGTCTAGCAACAGGTGCAAAAGTTTCATCGAAATCAATTCCTTCAACCTGTGTGTAGCCTTGAGCTCAAAGTCGTGCCTTATTCGTCACCACAAGGCCATTTTCATCTTGCTTGTTGCGGTAGATCCACTTTGTGCCAATGATATTATGCTTGCGAGGATCTGGACGTTTGACCAGTTCCTGACGTTGTTGAGCTCGAATGATGTAATTCTTCTTGCATGGCCTGAATCCACTCAGGCTCCAGAAATGCTTCATCTACCTTAGTGGGCTCTGTGATAGAGACAAAAGCATAGTGCCCACAAAAGTTAGATAAATGTGAATCTTTTGAGCATGTGAGAGGACTTGGTGCTTCAATGTCATTGATGATCTTTTCAACTTGCACTTCTTTTGCAACGCGAGGATGAGCTGGTTGTCGTCGAGGAATTTGATCAGCATTTTCTTCAGCACCATTTTCTTCAGCATTTTCTTCAGGTGCATTAGCTCGACGTTCTTCATGTTCTGGAATGAATTCTTCAGCAGATTCTTCAGTAGGAATGACATCCTCAGTCGCCTTGAACTTGATAGAATCATCAGGTGCTGGTTCATCTATCACAAAAGGTAGGTGCTCTCTTTGCGAGCCATTAGTTTCATCGAACCGCACATCTACAGTTTCAACAATCTTGTGAAGAACATTGTTGAAGACTCTATAGGTGTGCGAGTCCTTTCCGTAACCAAGCATAAAACCTTCATGTGCTTTCGGTGCAAATTTAGCATTGTGATGAGGATCTCTAATCCAACAATTAGCACCGAAGACTTTGAAATAACTCACATTTGGTTTCTTGTCAGTGAGGAGTTCATAGGCAGTCTTATTGAAGAATTTGTGAAGATATACCCTGTTGATGATGTGGCATGCAGTGTAAATTGCCTCAATCCAGAAGTGACGAGGCGTCTTGTACTCATCAAGCATAGTGCGAGCCATCTCAACAAGAGTTCTGTTCTTGCGCTCCACGACGCCATTTTGCTGAGGCGTATAAGGAGCAGATAACTCATGAGTAATACCAAGTTCATCAAGATAGTCATCAAGACCGGAATTCTTGAACTCAGTTCCATTATCACTCCTGATGTGCTTGATCTTCACACCAAAGTTGGTTGAAGCCCTCGAGGAATATCGTTTGAAGACTTCCTGCACTTCATGTTTGTAAGTAACAATGTGTACCCATGTGTAACGAGAGTAATCATCAACAATAACAAAGCCATATAGAGATGCATCATTAGTGACTGCTGAGTAATGATTAGGACCAAAGAGGTCCATGTGAAGCAATTCGAATGGTCGAGTAGTAGTCATGATAGTCTTCGCTGGATGCTTGGCCTTGGTCATTTTTCTAGCTTCACAGGCTCCACACAAGTGATCCTTGAGGAATTTGACATTCTCAATGCCAATGACATGCTTCTTCTTCGCAAGCGTGTGCAAATTCCTCATGCCTGCATGACCAAGTTGTCGATGCCATAGCCAGCCTTCTGAAGCTTTTGCAAGTAGGCACACGGCTGGTTGCAGTCCTGTAGAGAAATCAATAATATACAAGTCTCCTCTCCTAAAGCCTTCGAAGACTTTGGAATTGTCAGCTTCCATAACCACAACACAACGATACTTGCCAAAGACAACAACCATATCAAGATCACAAAGCATTGAGCAGACATAAGGTTGTATCCTAAGGACTCAACAAGCATGACTTTGTCCATGTGTCGATCCTTTGTGATCGCAACCTTACCTAGACCCAATACTGACTTTTGCCTTTGTCGTGAAGATGATATGCTTCAGATGCGATGGTGATAAGGAGCATCCATCAATAGATTCTTGTCACCGGTCATGTGATTTGTACATCCACTATCGAGGACCCACTCGGTGGCTTTGGGTTGATCATCCCGCAGATGAATTAGTGCAGCTTATTTAACTCATATACTTCATCGCTGAAGAATATGATATCAAATTCATCGATGAATTTCATCAAGCGGTAAAACAGATATAGCAGTATGAGGACGTGTGAAATGAAAGTTCATTTCTTCATGATTAGCCTGCGTCCTTTCAGCATTTTAAATGTGCCCCAAAGAAATTCTTCAAACGTTAAAGCACGTCTGGAGACCTGACCCTGCAGAAGAGATTAGTTCTTTTTATTCACCACCCACATCTGAAGGGGTGGCAAAGAGTTCATCACTCTGCGAGCTCCATATGAGAATGGTGGAAGAGAAGCCAAACCATTTCATTTCACATAAGAGGGGTTAGGGTAAGCATATGAATAAGCAGAGAAATTCTTCGAGGACTTAAGAACATAATGGTTTGAAGAATAATGCACATATTCATAGCCCTTAGCTCTACCCTGCGAAACAGAGTTGTTAGCATGATGATAATTATATGAGGACTTTGATCCTTTTGAGGAATTTGATCCACGTGAGGAATTTGGTCCGTATGAGGACTTGGATCCATATGAAGAATTTGGTCCATATGAAGAGTTTGATCTGGGGTTCCTATTCTTCAGAGGTGGTGTCATGAGGACATTCACCTGAAGACTTTCAAGGCACTTTTTGGGAACCCAGATTTTCTTCATAGGGGAACCGTTCCTGCAGTTAGTGCCAACATATCTAGCAAATACTTCACCATTCTGATTTTTGAACAGTTTATAGTTGGAGTCAAATGACTCATCAGAAGAATGAGGAGATTCACATGTAAAGCCAGATAAGTTAGATGGATCAACTGGTGGTCCCTTTGCAGCAACCCATGAGGTTTTGGGCTACTTCTCAGGCATCCAATTTGTTCCATCAACATTGAGCTTCCTTTCAAAGGCAATACCCTCTTTCCTAGGGTTCCTGTTGAGGATCTGCTTTTTAAGCACATCACAAAGAATCTGATGCCCTTTGAGGCTTTTGTACATGCATGTCATGTACAATTCCTTTAGCCCTGCATCATTAGTGATACTAGCAATGTCCTCAGATGAGCAATTAGTGATAGCAGAGACAGATGAGGAATTTGTAGCATTAGAAGCATTCGAACATTCAGGTGAAGAATTAGCTGTTTCACGTTCAATGCACTTCAAACATGGAGGAACAAATTCTTCCTGAGTAGCGCTGATTTGTTGAGCAAGCAATGAATCACGCTCCTTCTGAAGATCTTCATAACTCACTCTTAGCTTCTCAAGATCTTGCTTTCTTTGAAGAAATTCATAAGACAGCTTCTCATGATCACACAAGAGAGTGTTATGATGACCTTGAAGGCTGTCAAACCTAGACTGAAGTCTTTGAAGATTTTCAGTCAAGGCTTTAGTGCGATCCATTTCTTCACCCGACATATCATCACTTTTGTCTAGCATGTTTTGAACCTTTTCAAAAGCCCTTTGTTGTTTCACATCAATCTTAGCAAGTTTAGAGTAGCTGGGCTTGAGGTTTTCATCAGATTCATTCTCACTAGATTCAAAGGAGGTATATTTGAGTACCTTGGCACCCTTTGCCATGAAGCAATAGGTGGGAGCGAAGTCATCATTATCTTCATCAGCCTTGTTAGTGAGGTCATTTTCTTCAGAGTTGAAGATAGACTTGCTGATGAATGCGGTAGAAAGCCAGACTCGCCACACCAGACTCGGACTCCTTAGATGCCTCCTCTTCCTCATGTTCCTTAGATTCAGCCTCAGAGTCCATTTCCTTGCCAATGAATGCCCGAGCCTTCTTGGAGCTGCTCTTCTTGTGAGATGAAGACTTCGAGGATTTTGATGATGAAGATTTTGACGATTTCTTCTTCTTCTTAGCATCATCAGAACTGTAATCCTTGTATTTCTTCTTCTTTAATTCTTTTTCCCATTGAGGACAATCTTGAATATAGTGACCAGGTTTCTTGCATTTTTGGCATAGCCTCCTTTTGTAGTCACTGGATGAGGAATCACTGCTCCTTGAGGATTTTCCAAAGCGGTCACGTCTTGAGAATTTCTGGAACTTCTTCATGAGCAGTGCTAGCTCCTGGCTCAATTCTTCAGGATCACCAAGGCTGCTACCAGAATCTTCACATTCAGATTCAGACACTGCCTTGGCATTCAGGGCACGTGGTCTGCCATAGCTCGAACCATAGAGATCTCTCTTTTCAGCAAGCTGGAACTCATGAGTATTTAGCCTCTCGAGGATATCAGCGGGATCAAGTGACTTGTAATCAGCACGTTCTTGTATCATCAATGCCAGAGTATCAAATGAGGAATCAAGCGATCTCAACAATTTCTTCACCACCTCATGGTCGGTGATGTCAGTGGCACCAAGCGCTTGAAGCTCATTTGAGATGTCAGTGAGGCGATCGAAAGTTTTCTTGAACATTTTCATTGTCGAGTCTTTTGAAGCAGTTGAAGAGATTGCGAAGAACATCAACTCGAGAGTCACGCTGAGTTGAGACTCCTTCATTCACTTTGGATAGCCTATCCCGGATAAGCTTAGCAGCTTCAAAGCACTCACTCTTCCATCTTGTCCTTTGCTCGGATGGTCGCATATGATATTCTTCGCTTGAGAATCGAGTTGCTTGAATCTCTTCACATCGGTAGCGTTCAGTAAGGGTGAGACAGAGGGAACACCATTTTCCACAACATACCAGAGATCGTTATCACTTGCCTCAAGATGCATTCGCATCTTATTCTTCCAGTAGGGGTAGTCTGTCCCATCGAAGGTAGGACAGCCAGCAGAGACCTTGATCATACCTGCGGTTGACATAACTAAAACTCCAGGAGGTTAAACC
Organism: Aegilops longissima; assembly: GCA_021605205.1. Classification (NCBI taxonomy): domain Eukaryota; kingdom Viridiplantae; phylum Streptophyta; class Magnoliopsida; order Poales; family Poaceae; genus Aegilops; species Aegilops longissima. The sequence continues at coordinate 665,085,252 of CM038676.1, forward strand.
AAAATCACACAGAACAAGGGAGTACCTTGCTCTGATACCAATTGAAAGTGCGTTATATCGACTAGAGGAGGGGGTGAATAGGCGATTTTTATGAATTCTTCACTGAGGAATTTACCGGTGAGGAAATTCCTTATCGAAGAACTACTTGCAGCGGAATAAGTACTCAGAAGTATGCATAACAAAATACAGACATAGTCATCATGATGAAATGAAGACAAGCACATAGTACAGAAAGTGTAATCACAGGATAACACAAGATGAAGACAAACAGACTGAAGAAATTGAACTGAGGAAATTGAGAAAGTCTTCAGTCAAAGTCTTCAAACACAGATATAATGAAGCACTTAACACAGTAATGAGGAAATGAAAGAGTTGAGGAAATAGAACCAGTAAGGTTGGTGAAGACAATGATTTGGTAGACCAGTTCCAACTGCTGTCTCAGTTTTACGTCTGGTTGGAGCGGCTGAGTATTTAAACTCGAGGACACACAGTCCCAGACACCCAGTCCTGAGCACGCAGCTCAGGACACCAGGTCCTCACCGTATTCTCCTTGAACTAAGGTCACACAGACCTCGTCCAATCACTTGTGGTAACTCTTCAGGCGACTTCCAAACCTTCACAAACTCGGTCACTCGGCGATCCACAATTCCTCTTGGAAGCTCTAGACCATGACGCCTAACTGTCTGGAAGAAGCACAGTATTCAAAGGTAACAAGCGTCGGATCCACGCAGGATCAATCTCTTCAGTTATGCTCAATCACTTTGGGTTTGTAGGTGTTAGTGTTTGGGTTTTCCTCACTTGATGATTTTCGCTCAAAGTCCTCGGAGGATGGGATGCTCTCAATTGACAAGTGTCAGTTTCTCTCGGAGCACCCAACCAGCTAGTGGTTGTAGGGGGCGGCTATTTATAGCCTAGGGAGCAGCCCGACATGATAAGACATAAATGCCCTTCATTGATATGACCGTTAGGTGGATAAGATATTTTGGGACAGCTGGTGCGTAGCACAGCAACGGTCGGAAATTTGAGGTACAAATTCCTCAGTGCTATCATGTTCCTCACTGTGTAGGCAATCCACACTAGCGAATTCCTAACTCCTCAATCAAAACAAATTCCTCAGTGACCAGAAGAACTTCGTCTCTATCACTGAAGAAGTTGACTGAACTGTATGAGATTTACAATGGCTTCACTCGAAGGGATTGGTAGGTGTAGGATTTTGAGTTGAGCATCACATGGAAATTTTTCCTTTGTATTTCCTCGACCCCTTTAACAGTACGGTGTTTCCTATGACTCAAGAAAGAGAAAACGAAACTACAAAAACCAAAGTATTCACGCTTCATGTTCCTCAAATGAATACCAAGTCTTCATGGTCACACCAATTTCTTCACTTTCAAAGTCTTCAAAAAGTCTTCAGAATACCAAAGTCTTCAGTCGAAGAACTACATTTTTAGGGGTCGACTTTCTCTGTAAATATCAAACTCCTCATAGACTTATAGACCTGTGTACACTCATAAACACATTAGTCCCTTAACCTATAAGTCTTCAATACACCAAAATCACTAAGGGGCACTAGATGCACTTACAGACCAAGACTTTAATTCCTATCAAAGGCCACGACTCGAATGATGAAGAAGTTGTTGGCATCATGAAGAATCTGCTATTCAATATCATGCATGGTATTCCAGTGAACTACCATGACTTCTTCATGAGTACTTTGGCAAAGGTTGTGATGTCTCCCTTTGAGTTGAAGCCTTATGCTCCTTGGATTATGAGATTCCTCAGATCAAGGTCTTCGCTCAACTACAAAGCTGACACACTCAACCATGGCAGTTACTTGCCCCCCATTGAAGTCCTCAAGCGGACATTTTCCTCAGCTGATGAAAACGGCAAGGCCACTACAATTATTGATGACGGCAATCGTCCATTGGATGGACAGTTCCGCAAAGCTGCCTCATATTCCACCAATGATGACTCTGCTACTCATGACTCTTCCGCCAATGCTTCAAAGCAAAGTCCTCAAGCCATAGCTCCAAGGGTGATGACTGATCGTGAGCTTCTCCTCAGTCTTCATCAGAAGGTGGATCACAATCATATATAAATGGGTCAAATGTTAGTTTGGTGCTATTCTTCACAACATGACTGCCACATACAATTCAGTGAAGAAGAACCACTACTACCTCAATGAAGTTTTTGATCGCACCTGGGCTGTCCTGACTCATCTCTATGGTGATGAAGATCTCAAGCAGATGGGCTTCAAGCAGGACTTCAGCTGGTCTAAGCCTCCGGCGAAGAAATTCAAGAAGGTTGAAGTTCCTCCTTTGGTGCCCAGCTCAGATTCCTAATCCTGTGAGACTGATGAAAATGAAGACTTGGACGACACTGCGGCAGGCCCTACTACAACAACCGACCCCAACAACGCTGGCGCTCCTCCATCGACTTCGTGATGAAATTCTTCAGGGGTGTTAGTCCTCACTTTTCGTCCTTTTGGTCATTTGATGACAAAGCGAGAGAAATTTGAGTTAGTCTTCAAGCGAGTCTATCTATATGGGCGTTTTTTTGTTAAGTTGCAACTCTCGTTGTTCTGAAGTGTTTGTTGATTGAGTTGTAAACTTAAGTCTGGTGGTGAACTGATACTTTTGCCTTGTTTTCTGCATGCTATTTCCTCATATATTCTATGTACGCATGCTGAATTACGTCAGTCACCACATTTCATCATGCATTTCAAATTCTTCATTCGATATGTTAAATGTGTCTATGAACTAAAAGATATAGGGGGAGATCTCCATGATTCTACTCTTCAAATGTGCATTGCTTCAAAAGCAAATTCCTCACTATTCACATCTTCAGGGGCAGTTCTTCTATATCTTGCAATCAAATTCTCAATATTGAGCACTTTCAATTCATATGTTTATCCCCGTTGAAAACTTAACCTATATTGTCATCAATCACCAAAAAGGGGGAGATTGTAAGTGCATCTAGTGCCCCTTAGTGATTTTGGTGTATTGAAGACTCATAGGTTAAGGGATTAATATGTTTGTGAGTGTACACAGGTTCTATAAGTCGATGAGGAGTTTGATATTTACAGTGAAAGTCGACCCCTAAAAATGAATGTCTTCGGCTGAAGACTTTGGTTCTCCTGAAGACTTTGAAAGTGAAGAAATTGGTGTGACCGTGAAGACTTGCATATTCATGCGAGGACTATGAAGCGTGAAGACTTTTGTTTTTGTAGTTTCATTTTCTTCTTCTTGAGTTATAGGAAACACCGTACTGTTAAAGGGGATCGAGGTAATACTAAGGAAAGTGATTTCCAAGTGATGCTCATCTCAAAATCCTACACCTACCCAATCCTTCAAGTGAAGCCATTGGAAATCTTATATTAGTTCAGTCAATTTCTTCACTGACAGAGACGAAGATCTACTGGTCTCTGAGGAATTTGTTCTGACTGAGGAGTTAGGAATTCGCTAGTGCGGATTGCCTACACAGTGAGGAACATGATAGCCCTGAGGAATTCGAACCTCAAATCCGACCATTTATGTGCCACGCACCAGCTATCCAAAATATCCTACCACCTAACGGTCATATCATTGAAGGGCATTTATGTCTTATCATGTCGGGCTGCTCCCTAGGTTAAAAATAGCCGTCCCCTATAATCACTAGCTAGTTGGCTGCTCCGAGAGAAACTGACACTTCTCAATTGAGAGTATGTCATCCTCCAAGGACTTTAAGCGAAAATCATCAAGTGAGGAAATCCCAAACCCCAAACTCAAACCTACAAACCCAAAGTGATTGAGCATCACTGAAGAGATTGTTCCTGTGTGGAACCGATGCTTGTTACATTTGAGGACTGTGTATCCTCCAGACGGTAAGGCGTCATGGTCTGAGCATCCAAGAGGAATTCTGGATTGCCGAGTGACCGAGTCTGTGAAGGTTTGGAAGTCACCTGTGAAAACTTACCACTACTGTTGGGAGAGGTCTATGTGATCTTAGCTCAAGGAGAATACGGTGAGGACTGTGTGTCCTCGAGTTTAAATACTCTGCCGCTCCAACCAGACATACAACTGTCACAGCAGTTGGAACTGGTCTACCAAATGATTGTCTTCACCAAGCCTACGGGTTCTATTTCCTCAACCCTTTCATTTCCTCAGTTATGTGTTGATGAACCTGATCATTACAGTTTGAAGATTTTGACTGAAGACTTTCTCTAATTCCTCAATCCTATTTCTTCAGTCAGTTTGTCTTCTTCCTGCTTATCCTGTGTTTACGCTTTCTGTACTCTATGTTTGTCTTTCATTTCATCATGATGACTATGTTGTTGCTCTGTTATGCTTATGCCTGAGTACTTATTCCGCTGCAAGTAGTTCTTCGCTTAGGAATTTCCTCACCCTAAAATTCCTTAGTGAAGAATTCATAAAAATTGCCTATTCACACCCCCTCTAGTCGACGTAACGCACTTTCACTATCCCTCGCCCGACACGATCATGCGCGGCGCCGCTGGCGCCGATGCTTTGGTGGTTCATCTATGGGCTTTTCCTTATCTGGATTCTCAGTGCCCTCGTCGTCCTTTTTATTAGGAGTATCCACCATGTATATGTCATAGGTAGAAGTGTTCGTCCAACGCCGTATGGTGGGTGGGGCTTGGCCTGGTTCGGCGTCGACATCGTCGTCCATACCGTCGTTGTCCTTGGACGCGTAGTCTAGCATGTCGGTTAGATCCTCGGCAGTGGCTATAAACTAGGTGGTGGGTGTGGCATAGAATTCCCCGCTCTCAGCCCCAAGCCCGGGCTGGGTGTATTTTGGAGGCAAAGCTTCCGTAATGGCGAGAGACTACATTAAGCTCAGTGCTTCATCTAAGAGCGAAAGCTGGGTAGCAGTCTGCGGATCTGCAGGGCTGAGCTCGGTGATAGACACCTGATTGGGTCCAATCGACGCAGACCTCGATGGTTCGGAGTTGTCGTCCAGGGGCGAGTCCAAGATCGCATCTGGGTCTCCGGTCAAAAGTTCCATAATAGGAGAGAGTCCGGCAAGGCTGATCCTCCCGTCTTCGGACGATACGCCCTGCTTCAGATCTAAGGCTGAGGCGGGTGTGAGTGTCGACCCCTAGACGGGATCTAAGAGCGGATCCGAAGAGCTTCCTTCATGAGGGAAGGGGGTGGAAACCGAGGTCGTGAACCCCTGGTAGATCAGATCTCGTCGGATATCAACGATGTAGTTCAGGTTTCCGAACCTGATCTGGTGGCCAGGGCGTAATTGTCGACCTGCTCAAGGTGGGCGGTCGAGTTGGCACGAAGCACGAAGCCGCCGAACACAAAGACCTGTCCGGGGAGAAAGGTTTCCCTGGACACAGCATCGTCGTCGATGAACATGCGAGCCATCAATCCTTCTATTGACAACACAGCGAAGCTCTCAACACTACTAGGAAAAGAGCTATAGATAATATGAACATTAACGGCGCACCACAAATGTGGTGTGCCACTACTATATAGCAGTGGCGCACCATGTGTTGTTGCGCCATTAAACACTAAATACTAATGGCGCACCACATCCACGGTGCGCCCCTACTAAGATTTTTTTTTCAAAACTAGTAATGGCGCACTAGGGATAGTGCGCCATTACTAGTTTAACTAGTAATGGCGCACCACACCCTCGGTGCACCATTACTAATTTTTTTTCAAATTTTTTTTCAAATTTTTTTTCATTTTTTCAAAACTAGTAATGGCGCACCGTGGGTGTGGTGCGCCATTATTAGTTTAACTAGTAATGGTGCACCACTCCCACGGTGCGCCATTACTAACTTTGACCAAAAAATCCACCGAATCCACCCCCCTAATGGACCGCCTTTTCAGTTTTAAAAAAATAAAAGAAAATGATGGAAATGTCAAAAAAAATAAAAGAAAATAAGTTCCCCATGTGATATGTGGTCTACTTGTTGGGAAAATTTACAAATATGAATTTCGACTTTATTTGCAAAATCTCTCTGGAATTTGTAAAATGGGCATAACTTTTGCATACAAACTTGGATTAAAAAGTTTTTTATATGAAAAATCATCTACTCAAAAAGTTACATCCAAATTGAACCGGGGGAACAATATTTTCAGAATCCCCAAAAACCTAACAGAATAAAAGATACGGGGTTTTTAAGATCAGAGGGGTGAAAATGGAAAAAAATTCAAACTTACTAGTGGCGCACCATTTGCTAATTGCGCCACTAGTAACAGAAAAAAAAATTGGTTTCGAAATTTTTTTTTTGGATTTTTTTTTTCAAAAAATGATACGTAATATGACCGGGAAGTTTTAAATATTTTTCAAAATTTCATCATACTCATGAACATGAACAAAGTCCTAGACATCAACAAGGTTTAATAGGATTGATATGATAGATATATCAACAAGTGCCTGTTAAGTGAGGTGGTGCTGGGGTTGGATAGAACTGCGAAGTTAAGTGTGCTCGGGCTGGAGTAGTGTGAGGATGGGTGACCTTCCGGGAAGTTTGACCACTTAGTGCGATTTGACTTGAGATTAAGCATATTGACTCGAGATTAAGCCATAGTGATCCGAGATTAAGAAAAAATTGAAAAAAATTAAAAAAAATCAAAAAAAATTCTGAAAAAATATTTAAAAACATTGTTAGTCATGGCGCACTTCTATGTGGTGCGCCATTACTAAGTTAGATAGTAATGGTGCACCGTGTGATATACTAATGGCGCACTCCCTTGTGCGCCATTAGTATACCAGATACTAATGGCGCACCAGGGTGCGCCACTAGCAGGCCTTGCCGTTCACACACGGGAGTCCTAACCGGACACGAGACATGGTCTTCTTCTATCTTGACAGCCTGTTCTTCATTTTAAAGTGTAGCTCACAATTACTGTTACCCATGATGTCATCCACAGGGTATCTATCGAGCAGTGCCTCGTCGCCTGGGGCGGAACCCACGCTACTTCTCGCATGGATGGGATGGTGCTATCCAATGCTGGATCCGCTAGCCGTTGCCGCTACAAAGACCCCCTTTCCTGGCTAATTTCGTCGATCTGCTACTGCTGCCGCTGGAAAGCGAGTGCCAACTCCGTGTGCACTGATTCTAGGCCTTGAAGGCAGTCTGCTTCCTGCTTCATCTGCTCCTCCTCCAGCTTCCTCTACTTCTACTCCGCCATCTTCCTTCTCGCACGACCTCTGTAGTGGGTGTTCCAGTTCGCAAACCCCTCAAACGACGGAACAACGCCTTTGCCTTGTGTTCTTCCCGGGTGCTCAAGGTTCTTCACGGCACGCGTAAGCTCGTCGTTCTCTCTGTTGGGCGTGAACACGCCCATTCGTGCCTCTTCTATTGCAACAAGTAAATTTTCGGTGGCTTCTTTAAGACTTGCCCGCTCCAAAACCTCGCCTGTCTTTGCGTCCAACATCCCCCCATGCGCATAGAACCAAGTCCTGGCCCTGGGGGTCCAGCTCAATGTAATTGGAGTGAACCCTGAATCCACCATCTGTTGCTCAGCGAGATCCCACTTAGGCCGGGCCACCTTGTATCCACCTGGCCCCAGCTTATGGTGCCATATCTTTTTCGCGGCATTAACCTTGTTTATTCTCGACCGTTCCTGAGCTACTTCCGATTCCTTGAATTTCAAGAAAGTATCCCAGTGATCTCTTGCCTTCTCTAGTGTTCCCTTGAATTCTAGAGTATTCTTTCCTCCTTCGATGTACTTGTTCCATATAGTTTTCTTGTGGTTGTTGAACGCTATCTCCATCTTCCTAAGAGCAGCGTTCTTGACTTTCTCCACATCTGCAGCTGTGAAATGATCTGGTAGCGTGAAATGTGACATGAGATATTCCCAAAGTCGATCTTTTGTTCTTTGGTCGACAAAAGTAAGATCTGGACGTTCCTTTGCTGGCTTCTTCCATTCTTGAATGGAGATCAGGATTCGGTCCTTCACAAGAACTCCGCACTGATGAATGAACTTGCCCGCATTCTTCTTAGGCTCGAGCGGTTCGTCGTTAGATTTGATGGCATCGTTGTTGTACTTTATGTCATCCTTCAACTTTTTGGTCAGGCCTCGCACTATCCTACTGCATGTAGACGATTTGCTCGATCTGGAGGGCTGAAAGAAGAAAGATCGATTCGTTAATATATATACAAATCAATTAAAACATGTGATGATCACCATATGCCTACTTATATAAATATACCTCGCCGGTGTTTGTTATAGACCATCATAGTTCTGGACTTCATCCATTCTTTTGTATTCATCGAATATCATATCACCCTCCCTGGTATTGTTCAGATATTTTGAGCTGTCATCTTCTTCATTCTCATCTGGCCGGCTCGGGGAGCGTATGATCGTGAACATATCCTCTTCTCCTTCTCTGCCGGTATTGTCCGCCATAGCTTTTATTTAACTAATCCAGAAGAACTATAAAACAATTTAGTACGCATCTCGAATAATAGTAGATAATTGATATGCATCTCGAATAATAGTAGATAATAGATATGCATCTCGAAAGATAAAAATGAGTCATAGTAGATAATATGCATCAGCGAATATAATATCAAATACCTCGTCTTGAATATTATTGAATAATATAATCTCGAAGACACCGTCTCGAATATCTCGAATAAAACACAAGCTAATGCAGATTGAATACTATCGTCCTTTTCACAAGAAGCTCTGGGTCGACAACGGGACCCGGGTTCCTCACCAGGATGCGCGCCCCAGAAGGTAGCACCTCCCAGTGCCATCCCGGTGGAGCCCAGTCCCGTACATGGCGCCTCTGAAGCAGGATCTCATCATGAATGGGTCGACGACGAGGATGCGGGTCGGGCATCGTTGACGTCGATAACAAATTCTATGCAAATATGTAACATTTTTTAAATGTTTTCCTAGGAACAGGATTCAGAATCATAACTCTCTTAACCTTTAAGGGATTTAACAAAATGGCGCCATTCTGGATGTGCAGAAGATGGTCCATATTTTTCTAGATCTCATCTACCTTTCTATATGTCACGTTGTCTAGTGTCAAAGGATTCAAGAAAACCATGGCTTCATCATTAGCGAAAGTAACAGGCTCATAATGGTACGAAGCTCTCCAAGTTGTTTTGGAACGGAGTCCCGAATAGTATAATTAGCTTTTTGGTACGAAGTTGAGCAAGAGCCTTCCGAATATCGCTATTTGGAAGGCCTTTGCTGAAATTCGTACCAAAAGCGAATTATTCTATCTGAAACTCCGTTCCAAAAACAACTTTGAAGAGCTTCGTAGCATCATACACCTGTTACTTCCGACTAATGATGAATCCATGGATTTCTTCAATACTTTGACAGATAACGTGACATATAGAAGAATATATATATATATATATATATATATATATATATATATATATGAGATCAGGAAAAAAATTGGATCAACTTGTCCGGATCCATAATGGGGGCATTCTTATGTCAAAATTCAAACTTTGACATATATGATCAAATGTTGAATATGTCAAAATTCAACCTTCGACATATGACCAAATGTTGCATATGCCCAAATTCAAACTTTGACATATGGTCAAATGTTGCATATGTCAAAATTCAAACTTTGACATATGATCAAACTTTGGCATATGATCAAATGTTGCATATATATGTCAAAATTCAAACTTTGACATATGATCAAACTTTGACATATGATATCTAGCTAATTCATCTAACATTAATATATCTAGCTAATTCATCTAACATTTGACAAAAGTATAAAAAACTAATTCATCTAACATTAATATATCTAATCCATCTAACTAAAAGTATAAAACTAATTCATCTAACATTTGACATTAATCTAATTCATCTAAAACTTTGACATTGATCTAACATTTATATATATGTGTGTGTGTGTGTGCGTGTGTGTGTGTGTGTGTGTGTAATTCATCAAACATTTCTATAACTAAAAGTATAAAAAACTAAAAAACAGCAAAACAGAAAATAATTAAGAAAATGTGTGTGTGTACTGTGTTTGTGTTTGTGGGCTCGATGAATGAGGGCGGCCATGGCGGCAGGAGGTCTCACAGCGAGGCGACGGCCGGCGAGGCGAGGCGACGGGGGCGGCGACGGGGGGCGGCGCACGACGGGACGGCGGGGATGGGCGGGCGGCAGCGGGATGGGGCGGCGACGGGGGCGGGGTCGGCGTGCGACGGGGGCGGCGATGGGGGCGGCGGCCATGTCGTCGAAGCAGAGATCAGAGAGAAGAAACTGCAAACTTTTGAAGTGTCTGCTTATATAGGAGGGACCTTTAGTCCCGGTTGGAGCCACCAACCGGGACTAAAGGTTTGTTTTGGCCAGGCCAAGCGGCGGGAAGCGCAGGCCTTTATTCCCGGTTGGTGGCTCCAACCGGGAGTAAAGACCCCCCCCCCCTTAGTCGCGGTTGGAGCCACCAACCGGGACTAAAGGCCTGCGCTTCCCGTGTGCGCGGTGCAGAAGTTTTGTCCCAACTCACCGAGTGAAGGGAAGCCACACTGGTTCATAAACCCAGCCGCGACTGCTCCTTCAAGCTCCACTCCAAAGCAGGCTTCTCGGCCTAAAACTGTGTGCTGCCCTGTGGGCCAACTGGGCCTTGCGGGCCTGTATCCTGGCCCAACTACAGGTTGGGTTTCTAGTCGTATGCAGGCTGTTGTGGCGTAGTAAGCGGGCCTTTTTTTCATATATTTTTTTGTTTTCTGCGTTATTTATTTTCTTTTATTTCTGAGTTTTTTTTTTTGCTTTATTTCGAGTTTCTTTGTGAATATTTTTGCTTTAGGTCAAAAAAATAATATAAACTTTCTGTTAGTGCGTGTAATTTTCAAATTTGAATTATTTGAAAATTTTGTGAATCACTAGTTAGTGAATAACTTTACTTCAAAAATAGATTTTTCAATGATTATTTTTCTTATTTAATATTAGTGTGTTTTATCATTATATTCAATTTGGTAATACTTAGGTTATTTAAAAATGAAACGCTTTTGTTTTGTTTTCTTCATTATTAATTTTCTTTTATTTCTGAGTTGTTTTTTGCTTTTATTTAGAGTTTCTTTGTGAATATTTTTGCTTTAAGTAAAAAATATTATAAACTTTCTGTTAGTGCCAGTAGTTTTTAAATTTGAATAGTTTAAATTAGAATTATTTGAAATTTGTGTGAATCACTAGTTTGTGAATAACTTTACTTTAAAAACAGATTTTTCAGTTATTCTTTTTTCTTATGTTTAATATTAGTGTGTTTTATCATTATATTCAATTTGGTAATACTTAGGTTATTTAAAAAAAATGAAATGCCGTTGTAACAGATGAGTTTTCCTTCGAAACCCTGATACTTCGAAAGAGTTTGTCCATTTTGTACAAGAAGTGCATCCAGCTTTTGCCGTAACCCTCTCAACTTTTTAGCACATGCTATGTGGGTGAAATGCTGATACCATGTGAACTTTCAAGCTTTTCAGAGTCCATTTGTAGTGCTTTTCAATTTCAGGGTCATTTAGCTCAAAACAATCAGTAAATGCATGAAAAATACCAAATGAACTAAGAAATGGTTGAAAATTGATGACGTGGCTCTGAATGGTGCATACTGAACGCACAAAAAGTCTAGAGTTGTAATAAGTTTAAAAAATGAAATGCCTTTGTAGCAGATGTGTTTTCGTCCGAAACCCTGATACTTCAAAAGAGATTGTCTATTTTGTACACGAAGTGCATCCTGTTTTTGCCGTAACCCTCTCAACTTTTTAGCACATGCTACATGGGTGAAATTATGATACCATGCCAACTTTCAACCTTTTCAGAGTTCATTTATAGTGCTTTTCAATTTTAGGGTCATTTAGCTCAAAAAATCAGTAAATGCATGAAAAATAGCAAATGAAGTCAGAAATGGTTGAAACTTGATGATGAGGCTTTGAATGGTGCATACTAAACGCACAAAAAGTCTGGAGTTTAAATAAGTTTAAAAAATGAAATGCCTTTGTAATAGATGAGTTTTGGTCCGAAACCCTGATCGGAAGAGATTGTCCATTTTGTACACGAAGTGCATCCAGTTTTTGCCGTAACCCTCTCAACGTTTTAGCACATGCTATGTGGGTGAAATTGTGATACCATGCCAATTTTCAACCTTTTCAGAGTTTATTTGTAGTGCTTTTCAATTTCAGGGTCATTTAGCTCAAATAAATTAGTAAATGCATGAAAAATAGCAAATGAAGTCAGAAATGGTTGAAAATTGATGATGTGGCTTTGAATGGTGCATACTGAATGCACAAAAAGTCTGGAGTTGAAATAAGTTTAAAAAATGAAATGTCTTTCTACCAGATGAGTTTTTGTCCGAAACCCTGATACTTTGAAAGAGATTGTCCATTTTGTACACGAAGTGCATCCAGGTTTTTTCGTAACCCTATCGACTTTTTAGCACATGCTATGTGGGTGAAATGATGATACCATGCCAACTTTCATCCTTTTCACAGTTCATTTCTAGTGCTTTTCAATTTCAGGGTCAGTTAGCTCAAAAAATCAGTAAATGAGCTACCAGATGAAGTCGGAAAGGGTTGAAAATTGATTACGTTTGTCCGAAGCACACAAGTACACCTTTCAAATGACAAAAGACATAAGCACCCTAACTATTACAAATATTCCCTGCGGTTTGTCCAAAGTGGGACTTTTCAGATATATATGTCCGGAAACTCACTAGAGAAGAAAGTGATGACAGTAAAGCCTGTCACATCCCAGAGTGGGATCTTTGGGTGTGAAAGTTTTTCTTCGCGTGTGTCCCTTTGCACCGTAACCATGGAAAATCTTCATCATTTAACTAGATGCTCGGGTTAACATTCACTGTGAAGGGCGCAATTTCATGAAACTTTTCCTAATCTTCGACATGTCTATCTTGCCATCCACTCCCATGATGTTTCTTTTCCCTGAAAGAACTATGTGGTGCTTTGGCTCATCGTATGATGTATTCGCCTCCTTATCTTTTCTTTTTCTTGGCTTGGTAGACATGTCCTTCACATAGAAAACCTGCGCCACATCATTGGCTAGGACGAATGGTTCGTCTGCATAAGCAAGATTGTTGAGATCCACTATTGTAATTCCGTACTGCGGGTCTTCCTTTACGCCGCCTCCTATCAGATTGACCCATTTGCACCAAAACAAAGGGACCTTCAAACCACTTCCATAGTCAAGTTCCCATATCTCCTCTATGTAACCATAATATGTGTCCTTCCCCTATTGCTTGCTGCATCAAAGCGGACAACATTGTTTAGGTTGGTGCTCTTTTTATCTTGGGCGATCATGTAAAATGTATCCCCATTTATCTCGTACCCTTTAAAAATCATTATATTCGAAGATGGTAACTGGGACATTAAGTACAGGTCATCTTCAACAGCATCGTTATGCATGGCACGTGTCTGCAACCAACCAGCGAAAGTCCTCGTTTGTTCACGTGTAACTAGTCGTCAGATTGCTCCTGGTATTTGGAGCATAGAATATTCTTGTGTTCCTCCATATATGGAGCCACCAAGGCGGATTTTTTTAGAACTGTGTAGTGTGCTTGAGTGAGAGAATGCCCGTATTATTTGATTCGGTCCTAGTGTGCCATTTCCACCCAGTCTTCCCTTATGCCGCGATTCAGGAACACCAATCGGCTTAAGGTCAGGAATAAAGTCAACACAAAACTCAATGACCTCCTCATTTTTATGTCCCTTAGAGATGCTTCCTTTTGGCCTAGCACGGTTATGAACATATTTCTTTAAGACTCACATGAACCTCTCAAAGGGGAACATATTTTGTAGAAATATAGGACCCAGAATGACAATCTCTTCACATAGGTGAACTAGGACGTGCATCATGATATTGAAGAAGGATGGTGGGAACACCAACTCGAAACCGACAAGACATTTCACCAAATCATTCTCTAACCTTGGTATGATTTCTGGATCGATTACCTTCTGAGAGATTGCATTGAGGAATGCACATAGCTTCACAATGGCTAATCGAACATTTTCCGGTAGAAGCCCCCTCAATGCAACCGGAAGCAGTTGCATCATAATCACGTGGCAGTCATGAGACTTTAGGTTCTGGAACTTTTTCTCTGCCATATTTATTATTCCCTTTATATTCGACGAGAAGCCAGACGGGACCTTCATACTGAGCAGACATTCAAAGAAGATTTCCTTCTCTTCTTTGCTAAGAGCGTAGCTGGCATGACCCTGATGTATGCCGTCTTTTCCGTGCATACATTGCTGGTCCTCCCGTGCCTCCGGTGTATCTTTTGTCTTCCCATACACACCCAAGAAGCCAAGTGGGGTCACACAAAGATTCTTCATCACGTGCATCACGTCGATTACAGAGCGGACCTCTAGGTCTTTCCAATAGGGTAGGTCCCAAAATATAGATTTCTTCTTCCACATGGGTGCGTGTCCATCAGCATCATTCGGAACAGATTGTCCACCAGGACCCTTTCCAAAGATTACCTTCAAATCCTTGACCATATCATGTACATCATCACCAGTATTGTGGTGAGGCTTCGTCCGGTGATCTGCGTCACCTTTGAAATGCTTGCCTTTCTTTCTTACGGGATGCCTGCTTGGAAGAAATCGACGATGTCCTAGGTACACATTCTTCTTACAATTATCCAAATATATACTGTCGGTATCATCCAAACAGTGCGTGCATGCGCGGTATCCCTTGTTTGTATGTCCTGAAAGGTTACTGAGAGTAGGCCAATCATTGATGGTCACAAACAGCAATGCATGTATGTCAAATTCTTCCTGATCGAGCTCATCGCACGCACGTACACCTTTTCCATTCCACAGTTGTAAGAGTTCTTCAACTAATGGCCTTAGGTACACATCGGTGTCGTTGCCGGGTTTCTTAGGGCCTTGGATGAGCACTGGCATCATAATGAACTTCCGCTTCATGCACAACCAAGGAGGAACATTATACATACATAGAATCATAGGCCAAGTGCTATGATTGCTTCTCTGCTCCCCAAAAGGATTAATGCCATCTGCGCTTAGACCAAACCATATGTTCCTTGCGTCACTTGCGAAGTCCTCCTAGTACTTTCTCTCGATTTATGTCCACTGTGACCCGTTAGCGAGTACTCTCAACTTCCCGTCTTTCCTACGGTCTTCTCTGTGCCATCTC
The DNA here is from genome assembly GCA_021605205.1 of Aegilops longissima. Lineage (NCBI taxonomy): Eukaryota > Viridiplantae > Streptophyta > Magnoliopsida > Poales > Poaceae > Aegilops > Aegilops longissima. Next base: position 665,100,362 of record CM038676.1, read on the forward strand.
ACATCAACTTGGCATGCTCTTTGTTTTGGAACAAATGTTTCAACCGTGGTATTATAGGAGCATACCACATCACATTGGCAGGAATCTTCTTCTTGCGGCGCTCGCCCTCGAGATCATCAGGGTCATCACGGTTGATCTTATAGCGCAATGCACCACATACTGGGCACGTGTTAAAATCCTCGTACTCATCATGGTAGAGGATGCAGTCATTAGGGCATGCATGTATCTTCTGCACCTCTAATCCTAAAGGGCAGACAGCCTTCTTTGCTTCGTACATACTCTCGGGCAATTCGTTGTCCTTTGGAAGCATCTTTTTAACATTATCAACAACTTACCAATCCCTTGTCAGATACACCATTCTCTGCCTTCCATTGTAGCAATTCTAGTGTGGTGCCCGGCTTTTTCTTGTCAGCTTCGCAATTTGGGTACAACAATTTCTTGTGGTCCTCTAACATGCACTGCAACTTCAGCCTCTCCTTCTCACTTGCACAGTTTCTCTTTGCATCGGCAATGGCCCAACCTAGATCATCTGTGGGCTCATCTGATGCCTCTTCTTCAGCTTCTTCCCGCAATATCGGCTCAGCTTCTTCCCCCGTTGTTGTACCATCGTATTCAGGGAACCCATCGCCAGGATAGCTATCGTCGTCCTCTTCTTCTTCATTGTCTTCCATCATAACCCCTCTTTCTCCGTGCTTGGTCCAAACATTATAGTGGGGCATGAAACCGGACTCAAACAGGTAGACGTGAATGGTTCTTGACTTAGAGTAATTCCGATCATTCTTACAGCCAGCACATGGACAAGATATAAAACCATCCACCCGCTTGTTTGCCTCAGTCGCAAGAAGAAAAGTACGCACGCCATTAACAAACTAGGGAGAGCATCGGTCATCGTACATCCATTGTCGGCTCATCTTCATTACACAGCATCGAAAAGACCAAATTAATACAAGTTCATACATAAATTTCATACACACGTATTATCATAAAAAATCATACAAACTCTCTAGCTAAAGCATTTAAATGCAACAACAAATGCGATCAAGATCACAACTAAGGTAACAATTGATCCAATAGCATAATGATACCAAGCCTCACTATCAATGGCATATTTTCTCTTCAAGCGCATCTTCTCCATCTTGATTTTGTGATCATCGACAACATCGGCAACATACAACTCCAATTCCATCTTCTCCTCCTCAATTCTTTTCAATTTTTCTTTCAAATACTCGTTTTCATTTTCAACTAAATTTAACCCCTCGGCAATAGGGTCGGTTGGAATTTCCGGTTCACATACCTCCTAGATAAAAATATCTATGTTAACTTGATGGGCGTAATTTTTCATAAATACAAAATGCAACAATTAGTTATAAAAGAGAATATACCACATCCGAATCATAAACCGGACGAGGGCCGACGGGGACAGATATCAAAACTATGGCACTATGTATAACAAATAACGTACTGGGAAGATAATTATACAAGTAACTGTATATCTAAATCACACAAACATGATTTTTTTGTATAAAAAAGATAAGAACAAGAGGCTCACCACAAGGTGGTGCCGGCGACAGGACGGTTCGGGCGATCGACGGTGGTTAGGACGGAGACGGGAAGGCACTGAGTAAACCACACCTACATATGCAAACTCAGAGTTATTTTGGGCTCAAATTGCATATAAATCAAATAAACTACCACATATAATGCCTCCCAAATTACTAAAATCCACAAATCACTATACTTATAGAGCATTGCAAGAGCTAATCTAGCAATGAGAGATGAAAGGAAAAAGTTGCTAACCTTTGTGATCACTTGGATGGATGGGGTGCCTTCAAATCTTGACAAATTTTGTGAAAAATGAACGATGAGCTCGAGAGGAGAGGAAGAAAACTGAGAGGAGAGGAAAGGGGAAGAACAGAGAGCTCGGGCTCGACGAAGGGTTTATATAGGATGATCTTTAGTCCCGGTTGGTTATACAAACCAGGACTAAAGGTGCATCTCTGGTCCCGGTTCATGCTAAGAACTGGGACTAAATGTGTTGGTGGGGCCGCAGCCTGCCACCACCTCTCTAGTCTCGGTTCGTGGCACGAACCGGGACTAATGAGCACCGCCCGCCTAGCCGTTGGAACCGGCACTAATGGTCACATTAGTGCCGGTTCAGTTACAAACTGGGACTAATGAGCTGAACATTAGGCCCTTTTTCTACTAGTGAATGCTTAGTCGCTTGCTGCAACCTCACCACTTATCCATTCCATACCCATTAAGCTTTGCTAGTCTTGATTGGGTTGTTCGTGAGAGCTTGTCGTTGTTCCGGTAGGAGGATTTTCCGCCGTTGATTGTGAGAGCTTGTTGTGGGCTAAGTTGGGACACCCCTGCAGGGTTTAAACTTTCGAGAGTCGTGCCCGCGATTATGTGGCAGATGGGAGTTTTTAATATCCGGTTGTAGAGAACTTGACACCATATCCAAATTAAAATACACCAACCGCATGTGTAACCGTGACCGTCTATTTTCGAGTGAGTTCGTGAAGAGAACACGGTGGGCTTATGTTTGAACGTAAGTAGTTCAGGATCACTTAATTATCATTACTAGTTGCGACCGTTTGCGTAGTTTCTCATCTTATTCTTGTACTCGTAAGTTAGCCACCATGCAATGTTTAGTCGCTTCCTGGAACCTCACCACTTATCCATTCCATACCCATTAAGCTTTGCTAGTCTTGATACCCATGGTAATGGAATTGCCGCGTCCTCGTGGCTCAAAGATTACTACAACAATAGTTGCAGGTACAGGTAATGTGATGATCTGACGTGAGAGCGATGTTTTCTTGTTTGGAGTTCTTCTGCTTCTTCTTTGATCAGGGGTTAGGTTTCTGGTCTGCAGCCTGGGCTAGCAGGGTGGATGTCGTTTGTGTTTTATTTGTACTCGGATGTTGCTCTTATGTATGATGTTGTTGTATTCATGTGGCATTATATGCCTTTTGTATGTATCCCCATCTATTATGTAATGGTACGATGTAATGATATTCACCTTGCAAAGCATCTTCAATATGCTCTTCTATCCTATGTGGGACCTTCGAGTTCCTCTAGGATAGGGTCGCATATTGGGCGTGACATCGGGGCACGAGCAGGGCACACACACCATGCCTACGGGCCACCCACACCGTAACCTCCGATCATGCCGCATGAGTGAACAAAGCAGGGAAAGCCAATCGGAGCGGGCCGCAGGGGCGAGCCATCTGTCGTGCTAGAACAAGGTCGACCTCCCGTCCCCCCACCTCAACCCTCATGAGAGCACAATAGACGGGCAACAGCCCCAGGAGGACACTCCAGTGCTCACCCATGAGGGGGAGCGGCCGGAGTTCAAGAGAGACCTCCCGTCTAGCTGGTCCCAAATCCAGGAGGCCCACCGAGTCGACACGCGGGAGTGAGGACGATGAAGCAGCTTGAGGAGGAGGCAATCATTCTGGCCCCCAAGGGCGCGGACCTCGAGACCACACTCGGCCTTGGCCCGGCAGACTCGATCCCAAGCGACGAGGCACTGAGCACCTGAGGCCCGATCAGCAGCATTCCACAGGAACGCCTGCCGCAGCCCATCAAGCTTGGTCAAGACTGCTGGCGGGAGTCGCATGGCAGCCATGGCATAAGTAGGGATGGAGTTCAGGACCGCGTTGATGAGCACAAAACGCCCTGATTGGGACAATAGTCTCTATCGCCACCCCGCCAGGTAACGGTCCACCTTAGCAAGCATGGGGGAAAAGTCTTCGATCTTGAGTTTGTCGCAGGAGAGCGGCAACCCCAGGTAAGTCTGCGGGAAGGCACCAACGCTGCACTCGAAGGACGCCACGACGGCCGCTAGCACCTCCGGCGCCACATGCATGGGGACGAGGGTGCTTTTAGCGAAGTTGATGATGAGCCCCGTCGCAGCGACGAACAGGTTGAGGATGACGCGTAGCCGAGCCGCGCCTTCCGGAGTAGCGCGCATGATGATCGCGTGTCGTCGACGTACTGGAGCACCACCGGCGGCGCCCCCTCGCTCATAGGGTGTTGGAGTGCCCCATCCGACCGGATCATGTGTTGGAGCACGTTAGCGACAAGGATGGACATGTAGGGGGAGACGGGGTCACCCTGCCGCAGCCCTTTTCGGACCATGAACCATCGCCTCGGGACCCCGTTGAGCAGCACCACTGCCTTTGAGGACTTCAGGATGAGTTCCATCCGGTCACACCAAGCAGCCGGAAACCCCCGCACCTCCATGATCCGGCGAAGGCTGGGCCAGGCAATGGAGTCGAAGGCTTTGGTGAAGTCGAGCTTGAACACCAGCGTAGGGGCCCCCCGCTTACGGCAGCACTGCACGAGCTCCGCTGCGTAGACGAAGTTCTCCGAGATAGTAGAGCAGGAGAGCGCATGTATGTGTCCTTTTCTCACGCTCATACTAGTGGTAAAAGAGCCAACCATATATTGGTCCAACTCTCTCATGTAGCAACATGCACAAAGGTTTCACCTCTTTCCATGCATGAATGTGCCGAATGTGCCTCTAGGAGTTATCTTAGGGTTTACTGTAAAGTAAATGAGCTTGGCCCAATAATTTCAAGTGTTGATGTGCGCCACCGATGAGGTGGTGGCTTAGGCAGTATCAGGCGCCATGAGATCGTAGGGGGCCAAAACACGCGCGCACCCCGGTTGAGGCAATGAGACCAGCTGAATTAGAATCAGCTAGCAGTATACTTTTTTTTTGTATCATTGGTGGTTTCAAAATGCAATGACTTGTTTTTACAATGAAAAAACAGTCCAGATATCCGATTGTAAAGTTGGCGCTATTACACACCTTGTTTGAGATCTGTAAATCGGAAGAGAGGGAGTATGACTAAACGCTATGTGTACAAAGTTATATGGAGGTAATCTACATGGACACGTACAGTCTTCCCTCATTCATCTAAGAGAAGTCTTACCCTCATTATTTCCCACTTGTGGCAGATCTAGATCTAGTCTGGGTTGTGCACTAATAATTAATTAATTTATAGTACTAGCTTCTAACGAGGAGTAATACTATACTAGTACATATTAAAATTGAAGAGCCAAGTGCACGTCAATCAGTGCAGAGATGGGAGATGAATCAAGTCCCAGACGCATCGTCTGTCTGTGTTGTCCTCCCTCACAGCATAGAGAGACGCTCGCATACGCTCCGTCGCTAACAGGTTGGTATGTATATATTTCTTCTTGGTGCTCCTCCGATACTATGTTTAGTTCCAATATACAGTATCTATTTAACACTGCTGATCATCTATGAAAACTTCCAATATCATCGATGTACAGTGGTACCTAGATTTTCTTGCGGATTCCTAGTTTTTGTTCTACACATCGGATTTTCTTCCAGTATTTTCATCTTTTGTACACATCATCGGGGTTTGATCTGATCTAGCCAAACCAGAAACCGCTACCTTAAATATCTCTTCCCTTGTCTATCTCTTTGTTGACTCTCGATCGAACGCCATTCTCTTAATCGATCCCAACCGTAATGGTTTCGTCCGGGGGATCGGCCGGCTATGGCGGCAGCGATTTCGTCCGGCCTGGCCGGTCACCCAAAGCAACGTCTGGCTAGGAGGGGAGGGGGGCGGAGAAGAGCTGCTCTGGTAGACACTAGCCACCATCCATGGTTGAGAGAGAGAGGAGGGGAATAGCTTGGCTTGTTTTTCGTCGAGGTTACTTAAAGTCTTTTTTCCTTCAATCACTCCGGCCGCCGGGTCATCTTATTTACTCTTTCGCGAGCCATTTAGTTACATATAGGAGTACCCAAGTTTTAGTCTAGATATATAACTGAAAGCATGTTTTTATATATTTCTATACAGGATTTTGATCACAGACATCGATCTTACTACAAAGTTCTCGTTTGTGGTTTCTGCGGTCGCATACATGGTTCCTACATTCTTACGGATTACAGATTAAGTCTTCAATAGGTACACTCTTAATTTTTGTTGACTGCTCTCAAGTTAAGTTGTATACTCTATCTTTCTGGTAAATTATTGAATTTGTTTCAGACTAGTAAGTACATGTCCGGCATTAATTCCTCCCTCACAAACAGATTTTCAGTAAAAAAATTTACAATTAATATCACCTACGATATATAAACTTGCATGGTGGGTACAAATTCATACCCAAACTTGCGAAATGACACAAATGCATCTAAAAGAATCCGAATCTGAACTCGGGATGACACCAGGCGTTTTTTATTTCACAAAAGGCCCCTGAAACTGAGAAAATTTGTGTGGTGAGGTCCTCATTCTTTAAAATCTCCAAATATAATCAGTCCCCATCATCGTTGCAGTCCTCTCCTCTTCAGCCCACAGCCCGCCGCCTCACACTATCAACCGCCTCCACCACCACCAGTGGGCCGTGCAACCCCTGTGCCGCCATGTCCGGCTGGACACGTCCTATTTATCGACGTTAAGCGCAACTCTAATGGGGTGAGTCATTTCGTCCGCTTGCGTTCGTTTGGGTCGGCGCGGACAAAAGTGGAGGCCTAATGCATCGGCCCAAACGCAAATCGCGTCCGTTTGGCGTCTGTGCCGACCCATTTCCGGCCCAAAATTGCGCCTGGAATGCGTCGGCGCGGATGCGAAGCGGACGCGCCGCGCGTCTTCTCGGCGTCCGTCGCGTCCCCACCTTAGGCCACCCAACCGCTATAGGGGTCTTATTTATGATGACCGCAGACAGCGGGCTCACTAGTCAGCTAGTGGAAGCGTCCTTTTTTAAGCACGCGTGCGGCGGGGGCCGGCCTCATCCACTTCTCCCGATCGCCGGCGACAGCAAACCCTAGCGCGCCATGGGCCTCTTCGGCAGCAGCAATGGCAAGGGCAAGGGCAAGGGCACCCCCGGCGCCTCGTCCTCCCGTGCTCCCCGTCCCCCTCCTCCTCCGGCGCCGGCGCGTTTCCGCCCAGATCGCCGGCTCCTGCACATCCCGGTGCACCGAGCGCGGTGGCACTGGGAGTACAGGCATCTGCTGTCGTACCCCGACGTCACGCTGCCGCACCATTGGCACCTGGATCCGCAGCGGATCCTGGTACCGGCGGTTCAAGCGGAGCCAGCAGGCGCACGACGAGGAGGTGCATCGGCGGCGCGCCTAGCTCACGCAGGAGCAGCATCGGCTGCCTGAGTATGCCGCCAACTCTCCCAACTGGGAGGCTTGGTCCGCCCTCGAACACGAGGAGCAACGGCGTTCGGGTGTCAACGTCATCCCGCCGCCGTTCCCACCGCCGCCCCCGCAGGTACAGCCGGAGGACATGAAGGCGGAGGTGGAGTACCAAGCCGCCCTCGAGGAGGCCCTGCAGCACACATTGGAGGCTAGTCGTCTCGAGGAGGACGCACACTGGGATGGGCTGGAGCAAGCCCTTGCCCTGTCGGCGGCGGGAGACTCCATCCACACCCCGTTGTTCGTGCCGCCACCACCACCGTCGTCGCCCATCCATCCCAAGCCGGAGCCGGTTACGAGGACATGTACCTAGGATAGGGTCTTAGGCCTGACCTAGACACCCTACCAAGGACACTGCCCTATAATCAAAGGCATTCAAAGACCAACAGAGAGTACCGACTGGAATCACCTTGAAGTGCAATCCACTCGACAGAAGATTCCACTCGGATATCCTAATTCCACTCGACCACAATAGGGTCACTCGACTATATGAAGAACCACTTGGAGTACAAAAGATCTAAAGTCACCCCAGGATGGCAACGGTCAGGCGTTCACTATGTAGTCTTAAAGATCATCAATGGCTGGCGTTACTAGTAACGCCCCTGTCTTAACTCACATTGAACCCCGTGTAACTGAGGGCTGCGAGGGTCCTGGTGCACTCTATATAAGACACCCCCTCCTCAGGCACAAGGGTTCGCACCCCTTGTAACATCCACGCATAATCCAGTCAACAAAGCCTCAGGGCACCGAGACGTAGAGCTGTTACCTCCTTCCGGAGGGGCCTGAACTCGTAAACTTGCATGTGCAACCTCATCGTAGCTAGGACCTTGCCTCCTCCTACGTACCCCCTTCCAGTCCACAAAGCATCAGGGCACCGAGACGTAGGGCTGTTACCTCCTCCGAGAGGGGCCTGAACTCGTAAACTTGTGTGTACAACCTCATCGTAGCTAGGACCCTGCCTCCTCCTACGTACCCCCTACTCTTACTGTCAGACTTACTTCCATGACAGTTGGCGCCCACCTTGGGGCAGGCGTCTAAGCGACTTCCGGTGAGGTTGCAAATTTCGTTCTCCGTCAACATGGTTTCCGGCGGTGGTTTGGCGTTGGGCAGCGAGATCCGTCTCGGCGCGCTCGTTTTCATCGTCGACGACTCTGCATGGCTTCAAGAAGCTCCCCTCGACGTCGAGGCCCTCCCCGTCTGCGGGGCGACGCACTTCCGTGCGAGTTCTTGCGGCGTTCTTCTTCGACAGTCGCCAACCCAGTATCGGCCGGCTCCGGTGGCATCATCGCTCCCCACCGTCTGCCATCGCAAGCGGTCCGGCCGTTCGCGGCTCCAACGGTGGGTGAAGAATGCAGTGGCTCGTCAATTGGCCACCCCTCAAGTTGCGGCGATTGAGCCCGACGAATGTCTTTATGATCTGTTAGATATGTCGACTGGTCACTCGGATTCCCTTTCCGAGTGCGAGAGCAATGATCCAGCGGCATAAGTCCTCGTGGTCAACTGCCAGCATGGCCCGCCTGGATTTCGCCGCAGCGGCGGCAGCGGCGGCGACGGCGGTGCCGGCCCGTCACAAGATCATGATGAGTACATCCCCGAGGCCCTCACTGCGGAGCAGAGGGAAGAGCTGCATCGTTGCAACGTCTAGGTGCTCCAGACCCCCATCATTGGGGAGACCTCCGAGGCTCGGGCCTTGGAGGCTGCGCGCTTAGCCACCTTGGCTGAGCGTACGCGTTTAGAGAATCTGCAGAAGGCACTCGACGAGTGTGCTCGTTAGCGGAACCCTTAATCCAGACGCGCGCGATGGTTGTTTCCGACTGAAACTTAGGTATACCGTACTCCGGTCCAAAATGTTTGCAGCAGCAGCACGCATAGCGGAGTCAATCCAGCCATCACATTTAGAAGCTGGTAGAGGTTTGGAGCAGATTCGAGCATTGCTTAAAGCCGCTGGGGAACAGAATTCTGCTGTCTCCCAGTCGTGTAACAGAATTCATAGTAGGTCAGTGGTTGCAGACACGGTTCAGTCGGCACATAGTCCGAGGTCGCCCAGGCATCTTGAAGATCATGGTCCCCGCCAGGATCAATACCTGGGGCGAGGCCACAGGCAGTATGATCATCAGTTTTCCCGTGATGACCACCATCGAGTGCTTACGCCCCCACGGAGGGGTGGGTCGTACGCGCCCTAGCGGTATGATGATAGGCACCCGTATGGAGATGAGCAGAGAGCCCCGGTCGACCCTAGAGAGGCGGAATTCGATGCATACACCCAACCTCTGATTTTGCAATTAAGGGTGCGTTTGGTTGCAAGGGTGGTCACGGATAGGTTGGGATCGTCCAAAAAATAGACATGTTTGGTTATAAAGCACTTGAATGGTTCGAGTAAAAAAAAGAGCATGCCTCGAAGATGTTGAACAGTTCCATCCAACGAAATCGGTCAAATCAAATGGCCACCCTTTGCATGCATGACCATATGAGCATGACCGGTGGTCCCATCCTAAATAATTAGTTCATCTCTTATATTGAGCCAAACACATGAATTGAATGGTCCAATCCCAACAAAATGGGCGGTCCCAACCCATTCATACTACATCTTCAACCAAATGCATCCTAAGGTACTTGAAAATGGTGATTTTCTAACCATTACGTCCAAAAACAGAAATATACAGATTTTTGCCCCAATCCCAAATGAAATTGGTGTTCCCGAGCCTTAGGAGCCTACGAACCATCATCTACAGCAGATGAGAGCATCACGGAGGGTGGGGAAACTCACCCTTGAGGCCCCGCTTGGTTCCTACTCCCTCCGTTTCTAGATGTAACTGTTTTTAGAGATTCTAATATGGACTACATACAAAGCAAAATGAGTGAATCTACACTTTAAAATATGTCTATATACATCCGTATCTGGTTCGTATTGAAATTTGTGAAAGACTTATATTAAGAAACCGAATACTCCCTCCGTCCCAAAATTCTTGTGTTAGAATTGTCTAAATACGGATGTATCAAGTCACGTTTAGTATTAGATATATCCGTATCTAGACTAGCCTAAGACAAAAATTTTGGGACCGAGGGAGTACCATTGTAAAATATTACGTACTAGTGAGGCCACGCTAAAAATCCGGCGGATCCAATGGAAACTACCGGAAATATTTACAATGCGAAATTTTGGCAGACATTCCAATGTACTCACCACCGGCCGGCGAACTAGCCGTGGCCGCCCCTATGCGAGATCCAGGGCTTGCTCGACGTGTTTGTACTCGCTGCCGAGATCATGGGAGAGTTTTTGGCAAAAAGACCTCATCTAACGGCGTTTATAGTGAACCGTTACACTATGTCAGTAAATGATGGGCTCCATCTGTCATAATCGTCGGCAAACGTGTCAAATCCTTGAATTAATGTTTTTTGCAAAAGAGTAGGCAGAGAATAAGTGATTTCTGGCAAAAATATTATAAACCGGTGTTTCTGCAAACCTAAACCTACGTGCCAACACTACTAGAATATGAGATTTCTCCTAGTTCTAAAAGTTTGCCGAGTGCATTTTATCGGGGAACCCGGCAAAGAATTATTTGCTGAGTTCTTTTTTTTTTGGCACCTGGCAAAGACTTATTTGTCAAGTTTTTCTTTTTTTGCACCGGGCAAAGAAATATTTGCCAAGTTCTTTTCTTTTTGCATTTGGCAAACAAATATCTTCATTTATATTCATTAAGTGACTTTTGTAGGCACTAGACATTTTAGTGAATATAATAATTTTTTGGCGATGCGACCGGTGCTTCATCCGTTGGCAATGAATTTTTTTTTCTACACTCAATATATTCCATTACATGATGCATATTAAAAAAATTGGCATCTTTTGGAGTCCGTTTTCTATATTTAAACCATTAAATGCATTTGTAGATATTTATTGCCATTACATAAAAATTTGAACTACCATTGAATGAAAAAGTTGGCAAAGTTGTATTGAAAAATCATATATGTATTCTTGAGTCCATATTTAGGACTTATACAAGAAAATGGAAGTAATTCCAATCATGAGGGCGCCAAGACTCTACCCCGAACATGGAGTTTTTAGGTTTTTAAATTTTGAAAAATGCAAACGGACTCCAAAAGGCATTAAACTTTGCATGGTTTCATCATACTCTAAGCAATGTAGTCATAACTTTTACGAAACCTTCTCGATTTTTTAACACGCACTACTGGGATCGCGTCTAGTTTGAAGGCGAAACGACCAACGCTTCATTTGTTGGCATTGAAGTTTTTTCTACACTCAATACAAAACATTACACGAGTATGTTAAAATTTGGCATCTTTCAGAGTCCGTTTCTATATTTAAACAATTAAATGCATTTGTAGATATTTAACAGATATAATTCAAATTTGAATTGTAAGTGTTTGAAATGGTTATCAAAATTGGATTGAAAAATCATATTAGTGTTCTCGAGTCTATGTCAGACCTCATGCAAGAAAATGAAAGTATTTCCAAACATGAGGGTGCTAAGATTCACCAGCAAACATGGAGTTCTATCTTTTTTTTATTCCAAAAAATGCAAACAAACTGTGAAAAACATGAAATGGTGTCACCATATAGTGCATGGTAAAAACTTGAGAAAGTTTCTCAAAAGTTATGACGTACAACCTTTGGAAACCGGACTATCTCGTAGGAAGAAACGTGGTTTCGAAAGGGAACAGGCCTGTTTCGAGGGCGATATGGCCGATGCTCCATCCGTTGGCACTATATTTAAGCCATTAAGTGCATTTCTAGACATTTAATGAATATAATTCGAATTTGAACTAAAAATGCTTGAAAAGGTTGAAAAATTGGATTGAAAAATCATATTTGTATTCTTGAGTCTATATTTAAGCTTTATACGAGAAAATAAAAGTAATATCAAACATGAGAATGCCAAAACTCGACCCCTAAAAATGAGTTTTTCAATTTTCTAATTCCAGATAATTCAAGCAAACTTTAGAAAATCTGAAACTTGGCAAGAAGGAAGATTTTTTTTTAGAAAAGGAGGAGGACCCCTGGCCTCTGCATCTGGACGATGCATGCAGCCACTTTATTAATTATTCACATAAGACCTTACAAAGTCATACAACAGTAAGACTAAAACCACCGTCTAGGCAACATCTGTCGCTACTCCTATCCAGTTGATGTAGGAATGCTGATAGTCTGAGTCTAATACCAAACAGACCTCGCAGCCAAACCTAACATCTAAGACCTGAGGTCCCAACCAGGACGTCTGCCGGGTATGGGGCACCCACCAGCCCGGCGCACTCCTTAACCAGGACGCCTGCCGGGTATGAGGCCGCCACAGCCACCTGCCACGAATTCATCTTCAGTGATGTACTGCTGCATCTACCATGCCCGGTTTAGCTGCTGTTGACGCCACCATGACGTCAGACAACGCCACCATCATGCACTCGTCCATCATCACACGCCCACCGCTGCTCCATGCCGCCGAGGCCCGCCATTGTCGACGTGCCAGATGCCACGCCGCTCCTCCGACGCGAAACACCACCTGTTGCCACTGGTCCCATCCCCTCCGCATGCAGTTCCTCAAACCGAGCGCCCAAACGCCCCAGGCGGCACCTCCAAGAAGGGTATGACACACGCAGTGCCGCCGCCGCCCAATCTAAGAAGATTTAGGGTTTTCACCCGGGCATGGGCTCGGGGTGGAGGGCAGGGACCTCGACGGCGCGTGCAAGGAGGAGAACGGCAACCGTCGTCGCCACCGTTGGGATGAACAAGTCATCCAGAGTTTCCTCCGGTCCGATGTCACCTCTACCAGCCCCTGTGAACGCACCGAAGCCGACGACCGCGATCGTAAGCCACCAAGTACAGCGGGAGAGAGCGTGCAGCGCGGAGGAGATCTAGCAGCGACTCACCGCCCACTCGTTCAAGACGCCATCCATCCACCCCCCGCGAACGTTGCCAGCCGAGGGCACCGTCGCCATGCCTAACGGGGCTGCCGTCCCTGGTCCAGGTCCCTCCACGAAGGCCGGAGTGGTGAGATCCGCCACGAGCGACGAGATCCGGCACCGCGCGGCCGACACCATCGCCCAAGCCCGCCGTCGACCGATCCCGCCGCCGTCGGGAGCCCGCACACTGTCGGGAGTCCCACACCCATGGATCTGGGCACCCGTGCACCGCCGCGAGTCCTCCGTCTCCGGGATCCGCCACACGGGAGGGCCGCACCTCGCAGATCAAGACGTCCACGCCGCCGCGGATCCGGGAACAGGAGGAGAGACCCTCCGCCGCCGCTGTCGCACGCACGGGCTTTGCCCGGCGCCGACCATCGGCAGCGGCGGCTGAGCCCTCCCGAGTCGCCCGTGGGGGAGGCGACGCGAGAGGACCGCTGCACTTGAAATGTTTAGATGAGTCTACCAGTGTTTGTTCAGGAAAAAAATCAGAGCTTCCTAATGATTTTGGGTCTGTTCTTTACTATGTTTGAATCAGCAAAGAAAGCACAAATTTTGGTTAATGCATACTTCCTTCCTATTGGTCAAGCACTTGTCCACAGGATCGATGACATGGCAGGTGCAGCACCACACACAACTCTGCAGCCCCATGCCCAACCTTTCTCTCTCTTTCCTTATCTTCTCACAAGCCAAACCAGAAGCAAATCCTCCCAGTCACAAACACTTTGCTGGGTTTTTTGGGCTTTTGCCGAGTGTGATTCGAACTCGGCAAACTAGCCGACTCCAATAGTGCAATGTGGTGGTTTTCTGTAGTTCACTCACTGCAGCTGCACTATAGTAGGTCGTTGACTCGCGCGTGAGAGTCAAGGAGGGGAGGCCAACCTTGGAGATGTGGATCAGGAGGAGCTCACGTGGTGGAGGCAAGGGATAAGCCATGGGGTTTGTGCAGCCCTGTTTTTTTTTTCCCACTTTTATATAACACGAAGTCAAAATGAATAATAATCATAACCCTTGGAATGAGATAGACCGGTACAATGCATCCGAAGTGCAATTTGAAACGAGCCCGACGCATCTGCGGCATTGGATTTTTGATTCAATGAATGAATACATTGAAAGATGGATTAAGGAAGTCCAAGAGCATGATTTATCGGAAGTTGATTGGTGGAAATCTGGGGCGCTACGAGAAGTAAGCATAGGAGGATTAGGTTTTTGTGGATAGTTTGGGCTGGGACCATGGTTTTCAATTTCAGTTTTAGAAAAATTTCAGCACCAACCGAAATCACCGAAATTCAGTGATTTCAGTTTCCATTTCAGCCAAATGACTGAAATATTCACTCAAATTCAATTAAAATTTTGAAAAATTGAAAAAATATTTTGAAAAATATTTGAATCCCTGTGTTGTACTGAAACTGCTGAAATATTTGGGCTGAAACGTAATAATTCCGTGTCTACTGAAATTACTGAAATTCAGTGAATTTCACCGTAATCTCACTGAAAGTGAAAACCATGGCTGGGACAAACCTGTTTATCTGCTGGGATGGAGAGTGGGTCGTACACACAAAAGAAAAGGAAATTTCCACACAGTTACCTATGAAAAGTCCATTTCCATTGGAGTTCTGGCAGAAAACAGTGTTCTGTTTCCATGATAATTTTCTATTTCCATTTCCTTTATCTAAATTGGCTAAACAACCAATAGCACATGTTATGGCGGAAGATTATTAATCACAGTGAATTAATAAATCGGCTAAACATTTGAAGTATTAAGCAACAACATACCAGTGTTTGAACATCCTTTATAAACGTAACATATACCACATTTTGTCGAACGAGTGTTTGATGTTTTATGTAACTTGGTCATTGTCGGTGGTTTTTCAGGAGCAAATGGCGGAGGCTATACTCCATGCTTTGTCAAAGATTACAGCAATCCTTTCAAATGATGAAGTCTGGGCTGTCATACAGAAGCTGTCGAAGAAGGTTCCTAACCTATGTGAATTGTCAAAAAAGACCAAAATGTTTGTGGTAGAGCTAAGGACGATGAATGGTGTAATTTATGATTTTGACACAACACATCTCACCAACAATGTCATCAAGGGTTGGATTGCAGACGTCCGGAAGGTGGCCTACCATGTTGAGGACGTAGTTGACAAGTACTCGTACGAGGCTCTCAAGCTCAAGGAAGATGGCTTCCTACGCTGGTACGACATCAGAGGTTCACGCCACATAATGGTTTTCTGTAAAATTCTTGAAGATGTCATACAGATAGAGGAGGAGATCAGATGCGTCAATGAAATGCGCAATTACAGGAGTATAACAGTCCAATCCAGTGAAAATGAGGATGCAGACATTGGTAGGAACAAGCCTGAAGGTTCCTTTCCAGAGCTTGTTAGTGATGAGGATCTTGTTGGAATTGATGAAAACAGGAGCAAGTTGACTGAATGGCTGACCACCGACGAGAAAGAAAGCACGGTGATAACAGTTTCTGGAACGGCATGCTTGGGAAAAACATCCCTTGTGAAAATTGTGTATGATCGGGAGAAAGCCAATTTTCCTGATGCTCATGCTTGGATTGTGGTGTCACAAGTATATAATGTAGTTGATTTGCTGGCGCAACTGCTCACCAAGATACAAGGGCCGAGTGTTGACGTTGATGTCTATGACGACTTAATAGAGGCAATACAGAAGACATTGCAAGATAGGAAGTGCTTGATCGTGCTTGATGATGTGTGGGATAAAGAAGCATATACTCAGATGTGCAGTGCATTTCAGGGTCTCCAAGGAAGCCGTGTTATCATCACAACACGGGAGGAAGATGTTGCTGCTCTAGCTCCTCAAGGACGTCGCTTGCTACTCCAGCCATTGGGTAGCGTCGAGTCATTCAAACTCTTTTGCTCAATAGCTTTCCGCAACAACAGCCCTGCCTGCAAGTGCCCTCGGGAGCTTGAGAAGGTGGCAGCTGCTGTAGTTGAGGGATGTCATGGCCTGCCATTGGCCATTGTATATTCTGGCAGCGTATTGTCCGCCAAGGAACAAACAGAGCACACCTGGAATGAGATATACAATCATCTCTGGAGCGAGCTGCGGGTAAATGACCATGTCCCTCAGCTCCAAGCCATACTTAACCGGAGCTACCAGGACTTGTCGGGTGATCTCAGGAACTGTTTCCTTTACTGCACCTTGCTCCCTCAAGGCCAACCAATGCCTCGGGAGAGCCTTGTGCGGCTGTGGGTTGCTGAAGGATTCGTGATCAAGAGAGGAGAGAGTACTGCAGAGGAAGTGGCGGAGGAGTGTCTCATGCAACTCATCGACCGGAATATGCTGGAAGTTGTGGAGAGTGACGAGCACTTTAGGGTTATTACCTGTAAGATGCATGACATTGTGCGAGACCTGGCGCTCGTTGTTGCGAAAGAGGAGAGATTTGGCTCCGCAAATGACGAGCGCGAAATGAAGCTCCTGGACACAGATCAAGTTCGTTGGTTCTCGACATGCGGTTGGAGTGACAGCAATAAGACAGCTCCAGCAGGAGTCAAATTTTCGCGACTCCGCACCTTGGTGTCGATCGGGTCTTCTAGCAACATGCTTTCCTCAATTTTCTCTCAATCCAGCTACCTTACTATTCTCGAGCTTCAAGACTCTCCAATCGACCAAGTACCAGCATCCATCGGGAATCTGTTCCATCTCCGCTACATTGGCTTGAGGCGCACCCAGGTTAGGTCCCTGCCAGGCACTATTGAACAACTATCAAACCTCGAGACACTGGACCTCAAGCACACAAGAATAGAAAAGCTACCACCAGGAATTGTCAAGGCCGAGAAGCTACGTCACCTTTATGCTGACAGGTACGTTGATGAGAAGCAGACGGAGTTCCGATACTCCGTCGGAGTGGAAGCGCCTAAGCTGATTTCCAACTTTCGACAGCTGCAGACCCTCGAGACCGTCCATGCCAGCAAAGACGTAGCGCTACAGCTGGAGAAGATGAACAAGTTGCAGACTGTTTGCATTGATAACATCGATGCATCTATTTGTGACGAGGTTTTCTATGTCCTCTCCTGTATGCCCCTACTTTCAAGCTTACTTTTGTCAGCAAGGCATGAGGAGGAGATACTTTGTTTACGAGCATTCTATCCAAAATCAGTCCGCAGGCTAATCGTCAGAGGTGGCTGCTTCAGGGGGGCATTCAGTTGCCCAATATTTAACGGCCATTTCAAGTATCCGTATTTCAGCTATCTGGATCTAAGCTGGTGCGATCTTGAGACAAAAGACCCCCTGCATCAGCTGTCAATGCACCTACCAGAGCTCACTTATCTCAGCCTTAACAGGGTGAGGAGCAGTGAAGGCATATTGGTTCTTGATGCTGGGTGCTTTCCGCATCTCAAGACGCTCGTCTTAAAGCGCATGCCTGATGTGACGCAGTTGGTGATTGAAGAGGGTGCCATGCCGCGGGTTGATGGGATCTACATCACAACACTCTTGGGGATGAATGTTGTCCCTCATGGCATCGAATCCCTTGAACGCTTGAGCAAGTTGTGGATGCTGGATCTGCACAGGGAGTTCAAGGCTGACTGGACTCAGAAGCACATGGATTACAAGATGAAGCATGTTTCAGACCTCCGCGTTTAGCCTACCTCTCCTTCCATCCATCGGTAATACTCCTCAACTAAGAAGCCACACTAACGTCTCATACGAGTACGTTGTATAAAGTGTGCATGTTTTTAATTTGATTTGTTTGCAACTGCACGCATTGTTGGAATTTATTCATTCTTCTTTCCAACCGCGCTAGACCTCTCTTCTTCTGTAATAAGTCCTTAAACACGGGCATTTATTCGGTTTGATCCCATACCAAGCCATGCCATGAGGAACTGAATTGAGTTTGTTTCATTATACAGTATGAGCTTAATTATTATCACTGACTGGTTTTGCTTCATGTCACACTAGCTAGGCCGACTATCAAATCATTTAGTATGTATTTATGTACCCGTGCGTGCATCTCCACGTTTTCAGTACTATGTCCAAAACCCAAATGAGTGCTACCTATCTTTTCAGTAAAGTCGAAAAGGAATGATATTAGTACCGTCGACAGACTCCTCGGAAAATCAACAGGTTTCTTGTACCGATTGACGACGACTCCTCGGAAAATCAACAGGTTTCTTGTACCGATTGACGACGACTCCTCTAAAAATGGCGCCCCGCTCTGCAAAGAACCCACACTCATCTTCATGAACGAGCAGACCACACTCATCTCCATTTTTCGCCTTTTCCCTTTCTTTTTAAATTTTCGTTTCTTTTTCGTTTTTTCCTTTTTTCTTGTATCTTCTTTTTCGTTTTTACCAATTTCACTGGGTTTTCTGAAATCTGGGACATTTTTCTCAAATCGGTAAACATTTTTTCATATCGACAACATTTTCTAAATTCATAAGTGTTCATCAAAATAAAAAAAATGTTCAATATATTAAACAATGTCACGTATTTCTAAAAATGTTCTTCATACCAAAAATGTACTTACAATAAAAAAAGTGTTCTTGAATTCAAAATATGTTCATCAAATTCAAAATTTATACTTCACAATAAATAAACATTTATTAATTTCTAAGAAATGTTCATCATATTAAACCATGTTCAACTAATTCGAAAAATAATATGAGATTCAATATTTGTTTATCCTATGGAAAACAATGTTCATTGAATTCAAATTTTGTTACCAATATACAAAATGTTCATAAAAATCAAGTAATTTCGTCAAAAGACAAAATAATTTCAACAAAATGAAAACGTCCTATCAAAATTCAAGTTCTTTTAAATTTATAGAAATTGTGAACATTTTTCCAAATACATGAACATTTTTTTAAAGTACAAATTTTTTTTATACTTTGATGACATTTTAAAAAATTTGAACCTTTTTTGCACTTCCAAATTTTTTTAAAGAAGCAAAAAACTAAAACAGAAAACGAAAAGAAGGGAGCCACGCCCTACACCTGGGCGGGCCCAAGGTCGCGCCTGGGGAGCGAGGGGCTGTGCGCAGCCTTCTTTGTCAGGGCGCAAGTCGATATATAGGAGGCCCTTTTTGGGGTATTCCTATTTGAGCGATCGTCTAAAGAGCATACAAAGCACATACAAAAGTTTGAGAGCGTATGTGTACAAACGAGATGACTTATGAAAACTGAACAATTTTTTTAAAAATATGGTAAAATAAAAAAAAGTTCCATATTTTGATTTGTTTTGAATCTGAATGTTTAAAAAATCAAACAATTTTCACATTAATTTTCTCACTAAGAACACCCAAGAGAGAAACCTTAAACAAGGTATTAATTTTCTGAAATACTTGTTCCTGTTGAGGATCAAGATCCTCCTCGGGTTTGCCAAGAGTGATGTCATAGCAGCTCATGCTTTGAAACCATAAAACTGCTCATACGGGCCATTTCTTATAGTGCACATCCTCAAACATAGAAGGCTTTATCTTCTTGTATCACCGTATGATATACAACGTCCGTCACCAACTTGTCCATCTCTCATTCCTTTGCCACGACACCAAGGTTTAACTTCTTCTCTGGTCCTTTTTTAGGGCAAGTGTAAGTGCGATGAAAAAATGATGTGAAATTGTTGCATGTTCTTATTAGTAAATCTTGAGCTGAGCCCCAACAATCAAAGAGGGCTTTATTGGGGAAAATACGCACGCGCTCCTGGGTGCTCCACTCCCCTATATGAATATTACATTCAAAAAAGTTAGGAAAATTCCACACAAAAAACTGGAATTTAACGATATCAAATCTGGGTGCCCAATCTACTCCCATGTGAAGTCTCGTGAGAAAAAAACCAGAAAAGTCAAAGCGTGAGAATGCGACTCACCATCAAAGGTTTGAACCGCTAGCCCATATTATTGATCACCGTGTCAAAATAAGTAGGGTTCTTCAGTTCTTTTTTTTCATCGTGCATTTTAGAAGAACATCCTTCGTGTATTTCAAAAATGTTGATTGTATTTCTTGAAAATGTTTTTGTTTGTATATAAAACAAAATCAGAAAAATAAAACTAGAAAGAAAAAATGTTGCAAACAGCTGAATGGGCTTGGCCCAATGTGATGTCTTTGCGAGCAACAAAATAATAGGGTTTACCCTTGTCGTCAGGGGAGCTCCTATACGGAGCTCGCTAGCTGCGCCCGTGGGCCGGCCCACGACACGCAGCTCAGCGAAAATGTATATATGAAATGTTGCTCCCAAACCGTTTAGCTCCAGTGCAGGTTGGCTAACCACTAGAACAACGATGCACTAGCGCGAAATTCTTAAAAATAATTGTAGTCATGCTATTTATTGCACATACATTTTAGAAAAAACATGATTTCTCGGAGCAAAAAATGTGTACAAAATTTAGAATGTTCACAGGTTTAAAAAAAATATAAATTTCAAAAATTTCATGAAATAAAAAGATTCATGAATTAAAAAAAGTTCTTTTCAGAAAAATTCACAAATTTGGAAAAGGTTCATCCAGTTTGAATATATGTTCATCGATTTTAAAACAAGTTCATCGATTTTCAAAATAGTTCAAATTTTTTCAAAAATCATTGATTTGGAAAAATATAAATTTATTTTTCAAAATTTTATCACTTTTCAAAAAAGTTCACAGTTTTTAGAAAAGTTCACCGATTATGTAAAAATTCATTAAATTTTAAAAAAGTTCACTGAACTATAAAAAGTTCAACAAATTTGAAAAGAAAAAAAAGCAATTTTGGAAGAAAAATTCATTAGTTTCGAAAAGAAGGTTCATCAATTTTGAAAACAAATATCATTCAATTTAGCAAAAGAAAAGGAATAAAAAACTGAACAAAAAGAAAAAAGAAAAAATATACGAAAAAAAAGAGTGAAGAAGATGCAATTGAGCACATGAGGTGAGGTCAGTGGGGTGGTTATCGCAGTCTGCGAACAACTGGGAGGTTGCTTGTTCGAATACCATCGGCCGCGCGCTCATTCTTTTGGTTTATACAATAGATAGGAAGAGGAAGATGGGCCGAGCCTAACTAGACGCGCCTTTCGGGCAGAGGATCCTCTCGGAAACATAGTAGGACGAAGAACCATGGCAAGGGGAAGAGAAAGAGGTTGGACGACACAACTTGAGAATGTGTACAATTGATCATCTACGCTTGTGGGTTATAACCGCACAACTTGAAATTTGATACCATTGGAGAACATATCACTCCTTTGCGTAATGCATTTAGACTCTGTATGTTTCTCGAAGTCCATCAGCAGAAATAAGTTTCATAAATCCACCATGTGAAATCTCCATGCGCAAGTTTTCAAGAGAATCCACCATGTGGAATCTCTCAATTTAAATAGATCAAGATCTATGTATTTTGTTAAAAGTGGATTTTTTTTATTAGCGTTTTGCATTTTAGGAAAATTTGAGGGTTAAGTTATCCTTATTTTCAAATAAAAAATTAATTAAACATGTTTATTATAGGATTTATAATTACTACTATTAATCTAGGGCTGTTACAACCACTTGTTGTAGTCATTTACTTTTATTTCTATTTAAATTCTTGCACCTTCTCTCTCCATCGAATAAACAATAAAACAATCTTTTCTGGGTTTTTTTTTCATTTTTCCTTGCTATTTGATAAGCCAATTCCTTACAATCCTTGTTGGGTTTGACACTCTACTTATCGAGAAGATCTACAATTGATCGTTATAACCACACAACTTGAATTTTTATCCCATTGGGGAACATATCACTCCTTTGCGTAATGTGTTTAGACTCTATATGTTTCTTGAAGTCCATCAGCAGATCCAAGACCGACAAGCTCATATGAAACTATAGGAAGACCTTGTGGGGCACCAGTTGCAGCATCTTGAAGAATAAAACTTTCACGAATTATCATGTTTATTAAGAATATTTGCTTCATTTGAATAGCATGTTGTGTTTGAATTTCTATTTGGAAGTTTAAAACATTGAGTTCAAAAAGTTTTAAAATATTTGCATAATTGACATCAATGTTTGAATTAATATGTTGTGGAAAGTTAGTTGAAAAGGAAGGATAAGATTAGAAAAGGTGACGAGAAAAAGCAAAGGAAAATTGATGAAAGAATGATGTGCAAATGTTGCTTTTACATTCTTATTAAAAAATCCCGAGCCCAAACAGTCAAAGAGGGCTTTATTCGACCAATCCCAAAGCATGAGAATGCGACTCATTGACAGAGGTTTGCTCCTATATGATGTTTAGTGTGTGGCAACTTTCTCAGCGCATGTGTCCAAAAAATGTTCGATGCATTTTATGAAATTTATTTAGGACAGTAAAACCGCACCTAAACCGAGCTCTCTCACACCACCAACTGCACCTAAGCCCAGCTCTCTCACGCCCCCAATAATTGTAGCCGTTGGATTTCGTGTTTCAATCATTTGTGCCCATATAGCGCCAATTTACTGCGACCTAGGGCGACCTAGACCTCATGTCCTAAAGGGCTGTTATTCTCTTGACTTTTTTGAAGGCATGTGGTTTTTTCTTGGGGGGGTGTTACGAAAGTCAAACTGCCCGTGCCGAAACTGATTAATGGGAGTAATTTACAGTTTATTTACTACGATGAACCCACACCCGACATGATGTAAATCGAAATATGGTGTAACCAACCGAAGGGTTACGAAAGTCAAACTGCCCGCGCCGAAACTGATTAATGGGAGTAATTTACAGTTTATTTACTACGATGAACCCACACCCTGACATGATGTAAATCAAAATACGGTGTAACCAACCGAATCCAATACAACTGGGTACAATTTGTGTGGGCCTCCCTCAACGCAAATCTTGAAGTAAACGGCCGGTGGATTTTGCAGTGGTACATACACCGGGTTTTTTCGTTCTTTCTCGGTGTTACTTGTTTTTTAGTTTCTTCCTTTCTTCTTTGGTTTTCTTCGTTTCTTTTCTTAGTTTTGTTTTATATATACAACTTTTTTGGGTGATATTTATATATATACAACTAAAAAGAAAAAAACTAGAAAGGAAAAACGCTGCAAAGAGCTGCTAAATGGGCCTGGCCCAAGGTGATGTTGTCTGTGTGAGCAAGAAATACCCAAGCCTCTATATCCGGAAGCTTTTTCGCTTCAAGATTCACCCACTTGGCTGAAAATGACTTTTGGGTAAGTTTCTATATGGCACGTGTATTATTTTGGTACCTGGCTGTGTACAAATGAGTTGTGGATCCAGGTTTTCATATGAAATTTTTTGAACGTGTGTGCAGCTTGGTTTGGTTTGTTTAGTATTTTTTTATGGTGTTTCTTCGGTTTTGTGATTGGTCGCTGTCGATCTCTGACGATGTTGGCCGAAGTCGCTTTTCTTGTTTCCTATTCGTCATCGGGGCGTGTATCAGTTCCTGTCGCTGTTGTTGCCTGCATGCCGCTGTTGGTTCGGTCGTTGTGTCCTTCTTATAGGGCGGTACCGCTTCGCTGCGTTGGTTCTGCTGCCTGCTAGATCGGCGCCACTCGCAATGGTCCACGACGAGCGGGCGACCTTCTCGCTCGCGTGGTGCTGTGGTTGGTAGGCGCGGTGGGTCGGGCCGGTCTGCTGCTTCGGCCGTTGCGTCCGACCTCGCCGTCGGCTCCCCATCTCCCTTTCAAGCGTCGGTTGTCATCTTTCCTGTAACCAGTCGAGGTGGTAGAACCCAGGGACAAAGCGGAGGCCGCGTCTGTGAGGAAGGTGGAACCCAGGCCGTGGCGGCGTGAGGTCAACGCAATGGCCGCGGGGCTCGAGCAGCTGGTGTGTGCAGTGCCGACATCAGTGGTGGATGCATCAAGGCGGCGGTATCCTGAGCAGGAGGCCCTGTGGTGCCGGCGGCCGCCTCTTGATTTTTCTATGCGGCACCGCTGCTACCTTTCCCATGGTCCCACCACGCCGGTGAACTCACGGTCCACAGCATCCGCCGGCGCCAGCATGGCGTGTCTCGAGGCATGCATGTATGGCAGGAGCAACGCGGGGAGCCGGAGGCCATCGTGTTGTCCCCAAGCCGGACAACCGGCCGTAGCTCCGCAGCGCTCTGCTCGAGATCGAACAGTGATTGCTTGAACGAGTCGTACGCGCCGGCGAGCGTAAGAAACCGACCGCAGGTGACTGCGTCGGCCTGCAGCAATGCCCTCGCCGAGCGCGGCCAGGACGGCCTCCACATGCGCGGCCCCGTATACCCGTATGCGGCGGAGGCCGACCATGCCTTGAGCGCGTGCACTCTGGCGTCAAGGCGCGTGTCGACGGGGTGACACTGCCATGCCTTGAGCGCGTGCACTCCGGCGTCAAGGCGCGTGTCGACGGGGTGACACTGGCAGTGGCACGGCTGACTCGCCGATCGGGCGTGCCAGCGCTTCCAAGTGTGAAGTCATGATGTGCTGAGTACCAGCAGCGCGGTTGCGCGCTGTTTTTGTTGGCGCGCTGGTGGATGAAATCGAGAGTATGTGGTCGTGCCCGGGCGCTGTGGTTTGCTGCAACGCAAAATGTTATACCATTGACAAGCGATAATTCCAGTGCTTTTTCTGCCACTAGAAATCCCCTGTATTATATTATTTATATCCAAGAATTGCGAGGATAAACTCCACAGAAGAGTACAGCAGATACATGAACCGGCAACTGGCTACAAAAATAAAATAAAATTGTAACAAAGCCAGCAGAATTGACGAGCCTAGCAACGAGATAATTCGCGAGAAAACTTCAGGAGGCAATACGTAGTCTCCCGGAAGAACTACGCGTGTTCCAAGATCGCCGCTGACCAGAGAGGATCGTCGCCGGTCCACGCTCCGGTTGCCACCACATTGATGTAACGAACACCAGCAGAAGCACCTCTCGATCCACCATGGGATCCAGAGGAAGTCAAGCAAGCCAACGCTATAGTTGAAGAAGATGCACATGCGCCGGCCGCTCAAAACTACAATTTATTTTTGACTAAATTTGTATGACACTATATATTGGACGTAAAGTGAGAACCTAGATATATTTTGGCTATTGGCCATCAAAATGAGAACCTAGACTTAATATTTCAAGTGTGTATAGTTTTGTTTGTAAATTATCAAAGTGTGTTTGCATAAACTCATGTTGATCTCATCTAACAGACCGGCTTTCTTAAGTATGTAGTCCATCTTTCTTTTATAATACATTTCTTCATTGGATGCTACATATGTGTCATGTGTCACTACACATGAGGATTCACGACGTATATGCAGGTGATTATCCTGCTGCATGGTCTCCACGTGTAGAAACAAGCACCGATGTTCATTAGTAGAAAAATGACCATTTGTCCCTGTTCGTAAGGGTCTTGTGTCCCGGTTTAAGAACCGGGACTAAAAGGTCGGTACTAATGCCCTTGGCCTTTAGTCCTGGTTCTTACACGAACCGGGACAGATGGGCCTCCACGTGGCCACTGCGGGCAGCCCAGACGGGGGGGCCTTTGGTCCCGGTTGGTGACATAAACCTGGACCAAAAGGCATCCACGCGTCAGCAGCTGGCTGGAGCTGAGGTTTTTTTTTTGGAAAGGGGCTGGTTTAGGGGTTTGGGGGATTAATTTAGGTTGTTATTAGCTAGCTAATAGAGAGAAGTGTCCTCTCTTATATCTTCGTGCTTGGTTTACCAACGCTACTGCTATGTTCATTTCACCCGCTGATATATAATAACTCTTCATGCTCGCATCATACATCATCATATATAATAACAAGTCCTACTAATTATGCATCACCATACAACTTCTACTCGTTATTAATAACAAGTCAACGATCATCATTATCGTAGTCATCAAACCCAACCCTACTTAATTGTTCTTAGCACATGATCATCAGTATCAGGTAGGACCTAAACACCCTTAAGGTAAAATAGCATAAAACAATATAGACCCTGATTCTCCATTATGAAGAATGGAGATCATCCTGTCTCCAATTCTTGCGCTTCGCTTCCTTTTGCTTCCAATAACCTCCTTACGACTGTCCATACATTTTTTCCATTCTGTGATTGTCATGTCTCCATTTCTTTTAGAAATCTGGTATGGACAGTTGAGATTCGTAGGATGACCTGGTTGTATGTTCAAAACATCAAGGCGACCATGCGTATACATCAGATGAGGCACACAATCATTCGGGATTATCTGTTGAAAAACATAGTAATAACTTCGTAGTTAGCAATGATGTACTAGTTTTAGAAGTATGCAAAAGATTCACGGATGTCGTAATAGTAAAAAATCTTACCAGGGTATCTTCATGGTAGTTACCGTAGTTCAACACGTGCACTAGTGGCACGTATTGACCATAATGTTGAGGAGTTCGATTGTAGATATTGTAATTCTCAAGATCGGTACAAAATGCGATCAGATGATTTTTCTCCTTATAAGTTAATTCGGAGCCATCGGTGTAGTGGGTTTTGTCTACCATCTTTCGCACATTCTTTGAAGATTGAAAATAAGCTGTCAATGGAAATAAGCTGTCAACTATTTTGAAATAAATAATATAAATTACGTAATAACTATGTTTGAGAAGCTCACATGGGGAAAGAATTGGAAGTGTATGAACAAGGACCCAAATGTCCATATTGTCTTGCTCGATTGTAGGATCACCAAGATCCATGGTGACAAGCATACCCTCATCAAAACCATATATCTTGCAAAGTGCTTCCCAATTTTTGCAATCAAAATGGGTTACACTCTCAGAACTGTACAACTTTACTTCAAAATTCACACCATGATGGGTCCTTAGGTGAATTTTTTTGGTGTTCATACTTTCATGGTCTTCAAAACCCATCCTCTCCAAGACATAGCGTCTTGCATAGCATGGGATAAGCTAGTCGAATTGGAAAAGATGAAAAATACACGTTAAAATAGTTGAAGTCGTGCTTAATTACAAAAAAAACTATTGTCGTCGTTGCGTACCGTTTCAACATCGAAGGTCTCCTCGAGATTAATGCTGAAGCGCCGATCTTCGTCCAGCTCAAGGAACCTGTCGCACATACCTCGGTCGTCGTGGCACCAGTCGCACTCCCCCGGGCAGTTTTCGTCGTCCGAGTACGACATTTCTGGCATATGTTCATAATTCAAATATTAAACTTGTATAATTAAATATATGTATTAAAAAACCTAAATTGGATCATTATTATTAATCACCGGTTGACTATCGGTGATGGTAGCTCCTCCTTTCATTCCCGAGTGCATTATTACACCAAATTGTCTAGCACACGGGAATGAAGGACAAACTACCCCCACGACGGCGTGGATGATGGAGGGGGCTCCTAGATTTCTGCATAGTGCTCTCCAATTTTAGCATTCAAAGTAGGAGTACTTTTCCAATATGAGCATTCAATAAGCAAAACCAAATCATAAAATAAAGTAGTATTCAAATTAGCATGCATTCAATTATAAGAAAAAGTACATAATCTCTTGTGTCCGTACATCGTCGAATATTATCACTAATACTCATCGAATACTATCATACATATAGCATCGCTAATACAGCTAGAACCGTAGCGCCCGACGGGTATCATCGCGGGCGGTGGACACCCAAAGATATCAATTTAAGGAACACTTCATCTATTTCCCTTCTTTCCTTCATAAACATATCATTTTCATGGTCAAGCAAATATTGTTCTAACGGATCAGTAGGAGGCACGGCAATAGAAGCAAGACCAATAATCTCATCCTTACTAGGTGATTCTCTATCACGAGGTTGTCTATGAAACTTAGCAAAATTAAACTCATGAGACATACCATCTAAGCCAATTGTGACAGTAGCCTTTTCACAATCAATCGTAGCACACTAGTAGAAAAAGGGCCTATTGTCCCGGTTGGTGAACCGGGACTAAAGGGTCGGCACTAATGCCTCCCCCCTTTAGTCCCGGTTCAATCCAGAACCGGGACTAAAGGTCGCGGCCACGTGGAGCTCCACCTTTAGTCCCGATTGGTAACACCAACCGGGACTGTTACCAACCGGGACTAATGAAAATTTTATGATTTTTTTTTGAAATTTTATTTGAAATTTTATTTGAATAATTTTTTATTTTCAAATTTCTGAACTATTTTAACCCCTAATCTCTAATCAGCACCCCTCATCACTGCTCAATTTATCCTCTTCTCTAATCACCCTCATCATTCCAAATCACCTAACTTCCCGAACGGTCACCCATCCTCCCACTCACCCAGCCTGAGCACGCTTAACTTCCGGGTTCTATTCTCCCTCGTTTCCAAGTCTGCACTTGTTGTTTTCCTGACAATACTAAGATGTCAATCCTATTAACCCTCAGGAATTTTGCTTGAGCATGAATTGACACATTTCACTGTTTGAGTTTCAAACTATTGTTTTCAAAAACAATAATTATTTAGAAAACAATAGTTATTTTGAATAATTAGTTTGACCATGGTTTGACCATAGTTTGACCACAGTTTGACTACAGTTTGACCAGATTTGACCAAAATTCAAAATAACTGAACAAATTAGTTAGTAACACTAATATTCTAGAATAATTAGTTTGACCATGGTTTGATCATAGTTTGACCATTGTTTGACCATAGTTTGACCACAGTTTGACCAGATTTGACCAAAATTCAAAATAACTGAACAAATTATTTAGTAACACTAATATTCTAGAATAATTAGTTTGACCATGGTTTGACCATTGTTTGACCACAGTTTGAAATTTTTTCGATTTTTTCCACTCTAGATATTAAAAGCCCTGTAACTTTTTTTTTGTTAGGTTTTTGAGGATTTTGAAATTCCCCCGTTAAATTTGGATGTAACTTTTCGAGTAGATGATTTTTCATATAAAAAACTTTTTCATCCGAGTTAGTATGCAAAAGTTATGCCCATATTTACAAATTCCAGAGAGATTTTGCAAATAAAGTCGAAATTCACATTTGCAAATTTTCCCAATAACTAGACCACATATCACATGGGAAACTTATTTTCTTTTATTTTTTTGACATTTCCATCATTTTGTTTTATTTTTATTTTAAATTGAAAAAGCGACCCACCAGAGGGGGTTAGGTAGAGTTTAAAAATGGGACCTTTAGTACCGGTTCGTAGCACGAACGGGACTAAAATCTCAACCATTAGTCGGTTCGTGCCTCAAACCGGGACTAAAGGTCTACTCTTTAGTCGGTTTGAGGCACTAACCGACTAATCAAACATCGCCTGCTTAATCCCAGTTTGAGGCACAAACCGGGACTAAAGAACACAGTGAACAGGACTAATGCCTTAGCCGCACGAACGGGATAAATGCTCACATTAGTCCGGTTACGGATTGAACCAGGACTAATGGGCTAAACTGTCCTGGACGAAAGCCCTGTTTTCTACTAGTGGCATTAACAGTATTCACGAAGGGTCTATAAAAAATAATGGGACAAAAGTCATCTTGTGGGGAACTAAGAACAAGAAAATCAGCAGGATATTTAACCTTCCCACACAAGACTTCAACATATCTAACAATCCCAACTGGTGAAATAGTATCTCTATTGGCAAGCTTGATAGTAACATCAATAGCTTCTAACTCAACGGGTGCAATATCATGCATAATTTCTTTATATAAGTCATAGGGTATTGCACTAGCACTAGCACCCATATCACATAAGCCATGATAACAATGATCTTTTATTTTAACAGAAATGACAGGCATGCCTACAAAAGGTCTATGTATTTTAGTATCTGGTCTAACAATATTAGCAGTCTCACCAGAGAAATAAATAACATGCCCATCTAAATCATCATCCAAGAGATCTTTAACCATAGGAGGTGTATAAGTCCTAGTACTACTCTTACGAATAGCAGTCGAAGTTTTAGCATGATCCTTTATCCTAACAGGAAAAGGAGGTTTCTCAACATAAGTAGTAGGAATAATAGGATCACTATAAGTGACAGTCTTTTCTTCAACTGTAATAGGCAACTACTTTTACTTCAATGGGAGGATTATATTTGAAGCACTTCTCTTTAGGGAGATCAACGTAAGTAGCAAAAGATTCACAGAAAGAAGTTACTATCTCAGAGTCAAGTCCATACTTAGCGCTAAATCCACGAAAAGCATCGGTATCCATAAAAGATTTAACACAATCAAACTTAGGTGTCATACCTGACTCCTTACCATCGTCGGAACCCCAATCTTCAGAGTTGCGTTTAATTCTTTCCAATAAGTCTCATTTAAAATCAATAGTCTTTAGCATATAAGAACCAGCACAGGAAGTATCGAG
Organism: Aegilops longissima; assembly: GCA_021605205.1. Taxonomy (NCBI): domain Eukaryota; kingdom Viridiplantae; phylum Streptophyta; class Magnoliopsida; order Poales; family Poaceae; genus Aegilops; species Aegilops longissima. Next base: position 665,130,621 of record CM038676.1, read on the forward strand.
CAGGTTGCGATCATTGAGAGAAAGCCGAGCATAATTTTTTTGAATAATCATTTCTCTTGAGAGCTCATGATTGGGGCATGAATATAACATTGACTTAAGCCTCCCCCAAGCTTGAGCGATGCTTTCTCCTTCACGAGGCCAGAATTTATATATGTAATTACGATCACGATGAACAAGATGCATAGGGTAGAACTTCTGGTGAAATTCCAACTTCAATCGTTTATAATTCCAAGGTCTCGTATCATCACATAGCCTATACCATGTCAATGCATCTCCCTTCAAAGATAAAGGGAAGACCTTCCTTTTGACAACATCACCAGGAATACCTGCACGCTTAAATAATCCACAGACTTCATCCACAAAGATAAGGTGTAAATCGGGATGTAGTGTTCCATCTCCTGCAAATGGATTAGCTAGCAGTTTCTCTATCATACCCGAAGGAATCTCAAAGTAAATATTTTCAAAAAGTTCAGTAGGTTGAGGAGCAACTCTTTGCTCTTCTGGTCGGGGTGAAGATACCCCGAACAAGCCCCTCAAAGGATTAGTTTCCATAGTGACAAATAATAGAAAATTTCAGCACGCTATATAAATGTTTCCTTACCAAGTTCCACTCACCAAAAGCGCTACACTCCCCGGCAACGGCGCCAGAAAAGAGTCTTGATGACCCACAAGTGTAGGAGATCTATCGTAGTCCTTTCGATAAGAAAGAGTGTCGAACCCAACGAGGAGCAGAAGAAAATGATAAGCGGTTTTCACTAAGGTTTTTCTCTGCAAGCACTGAAATTGTAGGTAATAGATAGTTTTGTGATAAGATAAATTGTAACGAGTAACAAGTAAATAAAGTAAATAAAGTGCATCAAGGTGGCCCAATCCTTTTTGTAGAAAAGGATAAGCCTGGACAATTTCTTCTAATGAGAAAGGAGCTCCCGAGGACACATGGGAATTATCGTCAAGCTATTTTTCATCACGCTCATATGATTCACGTTCGGTATTTTGATAATTTGATATGTGGGTGGACCGGTGCTTGGGTACTGCCCTTACTTGGACAAGCATCCCACTTATGATTAACCCCTATTGCAAGCATCCGCAACTACAAAAGAAGTATTAAAGTAAACCTGACCACAACATTAAACATATGGATCCAAATCAGCCCCTAACGAAGCAACGCATAAACTAGGGTTTAAGCTTCTGTCACTCTAGCAACCCATCATCTACTTATTACTTCTCAATGCCTTCCTCTAGGCCCAAATAATGGTGAAGTGTCATGTAGTCGACGTTCACATAACACCACTAGAGGAAAGACAACATACATCTCATCAAAATATCGAAAGAATACCAAATTCACATGACTACTAATATTCATGTTCATAATAAGAGGAGTAATAATATGCATAAAGGATCTGAACATATGATCTTCCACCAAGTAAACCAATTAGCATCAACTACAAGGAGTAATCAACACTACTAGCAACCCACAGGTACCAATTTGTGGTTTGGATACAAGATTGGATACAAGAGATGAACTAGTGTTTTGAGAGGAGATAGTGCCGGTGAAGATGTTGATGGAGATTGACCCCCTCCTGATGAGAGGATCGTTGGTGATGACGATTGTGATGATTTCCCCCTCCCGAAGGGAAGTGTCCCCGGCAGAACAGCTCTGCCGGAGCTCTAGATTGGTTCCGCCAAGGTTCTGCCTCGTGGCGGCGGAGTTTTGTCCCGTAAGCTTGCCCACGATTTTTTCCACGGTAAAAGCCTTCATATAGCAGAAGATGGACACCAGGGGGCCCAGGAAACAGGGGGCGCGCCCAGTAGGGGTGGGCGCACCCCCCACCCTCTTGGCCAGGGTGTGGGCCCCCTGAGGTGTTTCTTCCGCTCAATAATTCTTATTAATTCTAAAAATAAGTTTCGTGGAGTTTCAGGATTTTTGGAGCTGTGCAGAATAGGTTTCCAATGTTTGCTCCTTTTCCAGCCAGAATTACAGCTGCCGGCATTCCCCCTCTTCATGGTAAACCCTGTAAAATAAGAGAGAATAGCCATAAGTATTGAGATATAATGTGTAATAACAGCCCATAATGCAATAAATATTGATATAGAAGCATGATGCAAAATGGACGTATCAATCACCTTCTGAGAGATTGCATTGAGGAATGCACATAGCTTCACAATGGCTAATCGGATGTTTTCCGGTAGAAGCCCCCTCAATGCAACCGGAAGCAGTTGCGTCATAATCACGTGGGAGTCATGAGACTTTAGGTTCGAAACTTTTCTCTGCCATATTTATTATTCCTTTATATTCGACGAGAAGTCGGTCGGGACCTTCATACTAAGCAGGCATTCAAAGAAGATTTCCTTCTCTTCTTTGGTAAGGCGTGGTGGCGGGACCTTCATCTTGCTTTGGAGGCATGCCGTCTTTTTTCGTGCAAGCGTTGCAGGTCCTCCGTGCCTCGGCTATATCTTTTGTCTTCCCATACCGCCCAAGAAGCCTAGCAGGTTCACGCAAAGGTTCTTCGTCACGTGCATCACGTCGATCGAAGAGCGGACCTCTAGGTCTTTCCAGTAGGGTAGGTCCCAAAATATAGATTTCTTCTTCCACATGGGTGCATGTCCCTCAGCGTCACCAGGAACAGCTAGTCCGCCGGAACCCTTTCCAAATATTACGTGTAAATCATTGACCATAGCAAGTACGTGATCACCGGTATGCATGGCGGGCTTCTTCCGGTGATCTGCCTCGCCTTTGAAATGCTTGCCTTTCTTTCGACATTGATGGTTGGTCGGAAGAAATCGACGATGGCCCAGGTATACATTCTTCCTGCAGCTTCTCAGGTATATACTTTCGGTGTCAGCTAAACAGTGCGTGCATGCATGGTATCCCTTGTTTGTCTGTCCTGAAAGGTTACTGAGAGCGGGCCAATCGTTGATGGTTACAAACAATAACACGTGCAGGTTAAATTCCTCCTGTCTGTGCTCATCCCACGCACGTACACCGTTTCCATTCCACAGATGTAAAAGTTCTTCAAGTAATGGCCTTAGGTCACATCAATGTCGTTGCCTGGTTGCTTAGGGCCTTGGATGAGAACTGGCATCATAATGAACTTCCGCTTCATGCACATCCAAGGAGGAAGGTTATACATACATAGAGTCACGGGCCAGGTGCTGTGATTGCTGCTCTGCTCCCCGAAAGGATTAATACCATCCGCGCTTAAACCAAACCATACTTTCCTTGGGACACGTGCAAACTCAGCCCAGTACTCTCTCTCGATTTTTCTCCACTGTGACCCATCAGCGGGTGCTCTCAACTTCTCGTCTTTCTTACGGTCCTCACTGTGCCATCACATCAACTTGGCATGCTCTTTGTTTCTGAACAGTCGTTTCAACCGTGGTATTATAGGAGCATACCACATCACCTTCGCAGGAACACTCTTCCTGCGGGGTTCACCGTCAACATCACCAGGGTCATCTCATCTGATCTTATATCGCAATGCACCGCATACCGGGCATGCGTTCAAATCCTCGTATGCACCGCGGTAGAGGATGCAGTCATTAGGGCATGCATGTATCTTCTGCACCTCCAATCCTAGAGGGCATATGACCTTCTTTGCTGCGTACGTACTGTCGGGCAATTCATTATCCTTTGGAAGCTTCTTCTTCAATATTTTCAGTAGCTTCTCAAATCCTTTATTAGTCACAGCATTCTCTGCCTTCCACTGCAGCAATTCCAGTACGGTACCCAGCTTTGTGTTGCCATCTTTGCAATTGGGGTACAACCCTTTTTTGTGATCCTCTAACATGCGATCGAACTTCAGCTTCTCCTTTTGACTTTCGCATTGCGTCCTTGCATCAACAATGACCCGGCGGCGATCATCATCAGGCACATCGTCTGGTTCCTCTTGATCTTCAGCAGCTTCCCCCGTTGCAGCATCATCGGGCACATCGTCTGGTTCCTCTTGATCTTCAGCAGCTCCCCCCGTTGCAGCATCACCGTATTCAGGGGGCACATAGTTGTCATCGTACTCTTCTTCTTCGCCGTCTTCCATCATAACCCCTATTTCTCCATGCCTCATCCAAACATTATAGTGTGTCATGAAACCCTTGTAAAGCAGGTGGGTGTGAAGGATTTTTCGGTCAGAGTAAGACTTCGTATTCCCACATTTAGTGCATGGACAACACATAAAACCATTCTGCTTGTTTGCCTTAGCCACTTCGAGAAAAGTATGCACGCCCTTAATGTACTCGGAGGTGTGTCTGTCACCATACATCCATTGCCGGTTCATCTGCGTGCATTATATATCTAAAGTAAGAAAATCAGACAAATATCTATCTAAAGTAAGAAAATTAGACAAGTATCAGAAAGAAGATAAGAACAAGAGGCTCACCACGGTGGTGCCGGCGACAAGATCGGCGCGGGCGATCAACGGCGGTGAAAACAGGGACGGGGCATGACGGACCGCTAAATCTAGACAAATCTCGGGAAAAATGGAGCTCCGAGGTCGAGCTTCGAGAGGAGAAAGCTTAACTAGTGTGGCTCGGGCATTTCATCGAACACCTCATGTGCATAGGAGGTGAACTGGAGCACCCAAATGCCCTCTCCTCGCCGGATTGAAAAAACAAAGGACTGTGGAGTGCTCTGCCGCGGCGATGGGTATATATAGGCAAATTATTTGTCCCGGTTCGTCGCATAAACCGGGACTAAAGCCCCCCCTTCTACACCGGTTCAAGGCATGAATCGGTACCAATGGCTGTGGGCCAGGAGCAAGGTCCATTGGTCCCGGTTCGTGCCTACACTACTAGAAAAAGGGCTATAGATGGGATTGACACTAATGGCGCACCAGACAAGCGGTGCGCCATTAGTATATACTAATGGCGCACCACCTTCTGATACGCCATTAGAGTTGAAACTACTAATGGCACACCTGGCCCAAGGTGCGCCATTAGTATCAAAACAAAAATTGAACTAGTGCGCCTGTCCAAACATACTAATGGCGCATCTAGACTCGATCGCCATTACTAGTTGTAACTAGTAATGGCGCACTATCGAAAAGTGTGCCACTAATGTTTTTATTATATTTTTATTTCTTTTTTGCAAAACTACTAATGGCGCACTGTTCCACCGTGCGCCATTACTAGTTTAAACTAGTAATGGCGCCTTATCGAGAACAATGCGCCATTAGTATATTTTGCAAAACTACTAATGGCGCACCACCGGAAGGTGCGCCCTTAGTAACATGGATTACTAATGGCGCATTTAGAGTTGGTGCGCATTAGTAAGTGGGCAGCAACAAGATATTTTGGACAGCCTCTCCTACCCACACTCACTTTCTCCCCACTTCATTCTCTCCACCTCCTCCTTGTCTCGGTGCCTCCTCTTTTCACCTCATTTCCACCATAGATTCATTCAAATTAAGTGGTTAAATTACCTTGTTTTGATAGGTAAGTAAGGGGAAGCTATATTTATGTTGTTCTCCTACAACAATGTGCACATGCACTTTTATGGCCTAGCTAGATCTATGTATGTTCGTGGTGTTGCATATGTTTGTGGTGTTGCATATGTGTTTGTGTTTGGAGGTGTACCGGTATTTGAAATCACGATAGTTGCCAATATTTTGCGGAATGTTGATTCATTTCCGTTTAGCGAGAATTTTGGCATTAAGCATTCTTTTGGTCCTATTTTAGGGAAAGTCATGCCAAATTTTTCTTGGTTCTAAAATATCGTTTTGCTCTACCCGCAGCGACCATAGTCTCGCACGATGACCGAAGGCATCGTGAATAGGTTTTGAGGTCCCGAAGGCGAGATGCTTCAAAAGAACGAGGCGGAGATAAGATGTACGTGTCGAAGATGCAAGCTGAAGAGCCTTATTGCGGACCCGGATTCCGGCAGGTGTGGGACCACCTACTCTTGCGTGGTTTCATGGATGGCTATCGGTGGCAAGGTGATGAAGATGACTCTGAAGTCGTCCATGGGGGCGGGCAAGAAATGAGGAAGGGCAGCAAGACAACCACCGCGGCTCGGGCGGGCGAGAAGACGAAGAATCCCCGGAGATGATCATGCGGTGATCTTGTACACAGTCATCATGTAGAAGATGCAGGACATGATGATGAGGAAGATGCGGAGCAGGCGACGGGCATGATCATGAAGATGATGATGCGGCGCGGAGCGAGCGACGCTGCACCATCGATGGGCTGGGTGCAGGACCCTCATATTCAAGAGCTGCTTCTCAAGCAGATGGATAACGCAAGAGCTGCCGCCCGAGAGAAAGCCAAGATGGATCAACTTGAGTTAGACGCGGTTACTCCATTGTATGAAGGATGCAGGCCGAGGATACCCGCCTGAAAGTGCGCTCATGACTCGGAGATGAAGGTAAAACACAAAATGACCGGCGATGCTTCGGCGAGAACATGTCATTCGCACGAACGTCTTCCCAAGGGAACAAGTGCCCGACCAGTTTGGAGGAGGCTAAGAAAATTGTGTGTCCTCTGGATTTACCGCACGTGAAATACCATGTGTGCATGAACAATTGCATCATTTATCGGGACGAGCACGCGGAGTCTACCATATGTCCGTGTGCGGCGTCACTCGATACAAGAAGAGGAAGAAAGCTCCTCGAAAAGTGGTGTGGTACTTTCCGATCACTCCTCGTCGCAGCGGTATTTCCGGACCCTAAGGTAGCAAAGCTCCTGCGTTGGCATGCGGATAGGGAGGAGAAGAAGCGAGAAGATGGCGCAAATGATCCGGAGATAGATAAAAAGACAAGATGCTGAGTCACCCTAAGGATGCGAGCGGTGGAAAGCGTTGAACTCGAAGACCCAGAATTTGGGAAGGATCCAAGGAACATCGTCTTTGGGCGCGAGCACCGATGGAGTCAATCCGTTTGGCAGCCGAGAAGCACACATAGCACCTGGCCTGTGTTTGTGTGGATGTACAACCTTCCCCCCTGGTTGTGCATGAAGAGGAAGTACATTCACATGAGTATGCTAATTGAAGGGTCGAAACAACCAGGGAACAACATCAATCTGTATCTGGGGCTGCTGAAAGAGGAGCTTGACACGCTGTGGAAAACGCCAGTGTCGTGGGACGCCGCAGAGAAAGAATATTTCCCTATGAGAACCGCACTGCTCACGACGGTGCACGACTATATCGGTTACGGATATCTCGCGGGGCAGGTAGTCCACGGATTTTCTCGATGCGTAAGGTGCATGGATGACACAACGTATCCCCAGCTAGATAGAGATCCCGGGTCTTGAAAACCGTGTTCATGGGACATCGAAGGTGGCTTCGCGACGATGACCCGTGGAGAAACGCAAGGATCTGTTCGATGGTGAAACCGAACCCCAAAACGCCTGCACGAGGAGCGGCGAGAAATAGACAAGCTGTTGAAAAATTGGAAAGACTGCCCTTTGCCGGAAAGAAGCAAAAGGCGCGAGCCGGAAAGAAGCGAAAAGGCGAGCAGCTGCTGAAGGTATGGAAAGCGAGGTCTGTTTTCTAGGACTTGCCGTACTGGAAGATCCACCGTGTGCCTCACAGCCTTGATGTCATGCATATCACGAAGAACGTGTGCGAGAGTCTGCTTGGTACCCTGCTCAACATGCCAGAGAGGACCAAAGATGGGCCGAAAGCAAGGGCAGACTTGAAATCAATGGGCATCAGGCAAGAGCTTCACGCTAATGATGATGATGATGATGATGATGATGATGATGATGATGAGGCGAAGCAGGACACGATGAAGTCGTCGCAAAGGCAAAAGGCCAAGAAGACCGGAAATGACTACCCTCCCGCGTGCTTCACTCTAAGTCGGGAGGAGATCGAGCAGTTTTCACCTCCCTCCTAGGAGTAAAACTTCCTTCTGATTCTGCTGGGAAGATAAGCAGATACCTAGACCCAGTGAAGCGAAGTTCGATGGGATGAAGTCTCACGGTATCACGTCTTGATGACGCAGATACTTCCAGTTGCAATCCGTGGGATCATGGACGCGCACGTCCGTGAAACGCTATTTGGCCTATGCAACATTTTCCACGTCATCTCTCAGAAGTCGATTGGCGTGAGGCAACTCAGAAGGCTACAGGAAAAGATCGTGGTGATACTATGCGAGCTTGAGATGTACTTCCCGCCTGCATTCTTCAACATTATGGTGCATCTGCTGGTCCATATAGTGGAGGATATCATCCAACTCGGGCCAACGTTCCTGCACAACATGATGCCGTTCGAAAGGATGAATGGTGTCATCAAAGGATACGTTCGCAACATGTCACGTCCAGAGGGAAGTATATCCAGGGGCTTTCTGACCAGAGAGTGCATCTCCTACTGCATGAATTATCTAGGCATCGAGAAACCCATTGGTCTGCCCGTCAACAGGCACCTCGGCAGGCTCGCTGGATGGGGTCACCGTGAGGGTCGCCGCGAAATGCATGTCGACTTAGAGGGTCGACTCGCCGACTTTGAAAGAGCAAACCTAGTCGCGCTACAACACATAGACGTGGTCGATCCTTGGGTGGTAGAGCACAAAACCTTTATTAAGAAGACGTACAATGACCGAGGCCAACAGAGGACGGACGGAGATATAATCAAAGAGCACAACTCATGTTTCACGCGTTGGTTCAAGCAGAAGCTTCTGTCATACCCTTTACATGAGGATTCTTCCGCGGAAGAACAACTCATATTCGCCTTGTCACAGGGCGCCGAGCACAACTTGATGACCTATGAGGCGTACGATATCAACGGCTACACATTCTACACCGAGGCCAAGGACATGAAGAGCGATGGTTATCAGAACTCCGGGGTAACGATGGAATCCTACATCGGTAATGACAAGGATAGATACTACGGAAGGATCGAGGAGATCTGGGAGCTGAGCTACTGTTGGAGAGAAGGTCCGATGTTCCGTGTCGAGTTGGCGAAGAGCGTCCTAAAGAAGACCGGTATTTCACCACCATGGTTATACGAAGCCTAATCCAAGACCATGGGCATAAGCGTCACCGCGAAAAATGAGCCATGGGTACTGGCTTCCCAAGTTGACCAATGCTTCTTCATTACCGACCCGTCAAAGCCCGGTCGTGTTGTCGTGAGGAGAGGCAAAAGGAAGATCATCGGAATGGATGGAGTAGCCAATGAGCAAGACTTGACAAGTACGGCGACCGAGGATCGAACATGGCGACGATGATGAAGTAGCAGCATACACCACAAGAAGAAGCAGGACCACCCTACCTAAAGGCGTCCTTTCCACGAAGAACTCCATTTGCGAAAAAGAAGGGCAAGAAGATTGTGAACAGATAGCTAGCTAAGATCGATTGTATTTAAATCGTAGCCTTCATTTCTCGATTGTATTTCATGGGCACTTTTGAACTATCATGAATATTTTAAATTTCATGGACACTCGATCTCGATCCCCTCCATCTCGATCGCTATCCCACCTCGCCAGATCCGGTCCCCTCGCCGCGAGCACCCCAGTCCACGGCCGCCGCCGCCGACCCCCGCACCTCGATTCCCTACTCAACCGCCGCCGACCCCCGCACCTCCCTACTCAACCGCCGCCCACCCCCCACCCCGCACCCTCCCGCTCCACGGCATTACTGTTTGATGATATTTTAAAAAATTATTACTGTCTTATAAAAAAAATATTAATGTTATGATTTAAACAAGTTTGAACATATTTAAACACAAATAAGTATCAAATAGCATTTTAAATGCATAAAAAAATTGTGGAGCCTGGGAATCGAACCCAGGACCTCCTGGTGTGAGAACTGGCTGCTGACTAGTCGAGCTGTAGAGGGAACTTGATGTGGATCAGGTCAGGTGGAAGATAACCTGTTGGCTCGAGCAGAAATCAAAAAAAGAATATTAATGGCGCAGCAGGGCGAGGTGCGCCATTAGTATGGATGTACTTATGGCGCACCGAGGTGTGGTGCGCCATTAGTATTGTGCCGCCCCCATCCATATTTCCTCCCCGGCCCAAACCTATCCCCTCTCTCTCCCTCGCCCTCGCCCTCGATCCCCTTCCCCTCTCCTCTCCCGACGCCGCTGCCCCGCCACCTCGACGCCGCCCCGACGCCGCCTCGACGCCTCGACGCCGCCTCGGCGCCGCGCCGCCTCCTCACCGCCCCTGCCTCATCGCGGGCTCGCCACACCGCAGCTCGGCCTCCGCTCCAGCCACCGCCGTCCCCGCGGCGTCTTGCTGACCGTCGCCGCCGCCGCGTCGCCGGACGTCGAGAAGGAGCCCTCCTGATCGCTCCCTGCGCCTCCGGACGAACCCTCCTCCGACTTATCGGTGAGCAGTGAGCAGCGCCATGGCCTCGCAAATAGAGTCCCATCTCTAATTCTCCATCTCAGTGACAAAAACTGTCACTACGCCCAAATTGGCTGCCATTTAAGAAGGTTTCTTGGTTCTGGTTTATCGCAGGTTGCTCGAGAAAGGAAGCTACTTCCCGGTGACCGCCGTCCAGCGCTTCGACGCCGCGGTGAGTGAGCTCCTTCCTCGTGCCTCTCTCACATTTTGCCTTTATCTGTTGGTGCTTGCTAGGATCACTCCAGTTTCTGCTGCTTAGAGTGTGTGCAGTTTCCTTTCTCTGACAAACTAGGGAAATGAACCATTCCAGAAACAAATGAATTACAAATGCAGTTTCCTTTGTCTGAAAGATGGCTCAAACAGAACATGTTCAGTAAATACAGATAGATTGCAGATGGGCTACAGTATGCACTAGAGCACATTGCTTCCAGCAAGCACATGGAGTAGCAAGTTTAAAATTACTGAATGTATTACCGCAAGTAAATGTACTCCAAATGGCACCATCAGTTAAGCATGTACTCCAAATAAAAAAACCAGGACATTATGTCTATCAAATCTTGCAGTTCTCCTTATCAAACGCTCCTTTCCCTTGCTCTAAACCTCTCTCTGCTGCTGCTCTTCTTTTCCTGCTACTCGCTGTTGCTCTTCTTTTCCTAACCAACAATAAATAAAACTCTGAAGAAATGTTGACTGAAGAAAAATTCCAGCTTTGGATCCTAAAGTGCAGTCATGTTTGGCAAAAGGCTTCAGTAGTTTAAAATGGAGTAGTTAGAGTAGATTCAGTAGCTTAAAAATGGAGTAGAGGCAGGGGCGGCGAGGAGGCCCGCAACTCAGGTTCCAAATTCCCCTTCAGACTCTGTAACTGCAATGTTCATTTTTATTTATTTTTTGTAAATGGAGCAAGACCATCTTGAGTACCATTAGCCGAAATCAGATTTGCCTCAAACAGAACATCACCAGGAACTGGGTCTCAACCAGATTGTCTCAACTTCACTCCAATCATATGCTCTGGATGTACTATGTGACATTGGTGATTGCTCAGCTACCCACATTCAGTTTTGTGAATCTGCACTTCATGTGATGTTCGATCTCAACTTCGGCTTGAGAAAACATGTACTGATAAGCAAAATAACGGTTATCATGGTCCGACTCATGTTGAAGATTGTGCACCCCTGCTAGTAAATAGCATCAGACTGAATGTCTTTTATATATGGTACTGCTAGTAAATAGCTTCTTCTATATACTAATTTGCATCAAAGTGTAGAACAAAGCATCAGACTGAATAACTAACAGTGGGTAATTAACCTAACTATTCATTTTTCCTTAGGTTAATATTAAAATGTCCAGTGTATATATATTTGAAAATGATTGCTGCTAGATGTTAATTTGCTGGTACTAGCTAGAATTTGGCACTGAAAAGCAAAATCAAAAGCTAATTAACTGCTGGGTAATAGCACTGGTACTAGGTAGCTAAAATATGTGTTCGAAACAACGAGAGCGAAACACTTACTACATACATATGCTCAAGAAACACTTACTAACCAGAAAAGGTTTTGACTTGAAATGTTAATAGCACAGAGAGCACCACAAGTTAAACACCTCAATCTCTTAGTATTTGTCTGCATTTTCTCACATTCTTCTTGTATCTGATCCAGTATTGCTTGTAGTGGTTTGTCCAAAATGTTGAATGATACTGCTTGGAGATGCATATATTGTTTCACCTCTTCACATGCCAATGTATTTTCCATGTTGTGATGGAGGCCTTTTTTGCCTTGTCCACCCGAGAGGCCCTTGAGTTTGCTGGAATGTCGATTAACTTCCGTTCCAGCAAATTCGGGTACTCCATATGTCCTATTTTCAGCAAAGGTCATGCTGAAATTTTCCGTGAATTTTAGCATGACTTTGCTAAAAATAGGACATATGGGGTACTTGTGACTAATGCATGGGCCGGGGTACTTGTGACTAATGATGAAAGCTTAGGCTTTTAGGGTGCCTCGGCGTCGAAAAACCCTCAATGATAAAAGCCTAGCTTTTAGGATGCCTCGGTGTCGACAAACCCTAAATGATGACACCATGATCTTGTTCCTTGACAATAACCAACTTTTTGACCAAACTTTGTTCCTATTTAGAGAGAAACATGGCCAACAACAATGAGGCCGGGGGTTCGGGCGGCAAGGCATTCTGGGAGCTTTCCTAGGAGATGGAGGAACAACCTCACTTGTATGAGGACGCCGCCTTCCCCACCGATCCTGAGACCACTGATGGTACCGCCGAGGATGACCCCACCGATGCCACCACCGATGGTGCCGCCGAGGATGCCACCACGATGATGGCGGCGCGCGAGATGGCAGCCAACCGAAGAGGCAACGAAGGACGGCGCCCGACCGTGCTCCGCACCCTCAAGGAGGAAGTTCTTGAAGTGGACTCGGCGGAATCCAACGGCGCTGAGCGAATAGTCAAGGGTACTCGCTTCAGCTCGGGTGCATTCTCCGAGCACCGTCTCGATCAACACCGAGAACACGAGGCATCTGACCGAGGGAATTTGCGCAACCTCCTCTTCACGAAGCTGCACGAACGATACAAGTTCCCCGCTGAATTTAAAAACACAAGCCTCAAAGGGAATAAAGTGAACAATGCTGCCCTCACGAAGATGAGCAAGGCCCTGTCTACTTGGAAAAGCAATGTGAAGAGAATTATCGAGAAAGGTGAGAGTTATGAGAAGATCAAGGTGAAAAATCCTTCGATCACCGAAGATGACTACAACGACTTCAAGATCAATTGCTCGAGCACCGCAAACTCCCAATCAAGTCAGTGGGGGAAAGAAATGCGGGAGCTGAACTTATGGGAACACACACTGTCCCCGCGATTCTGAGTGGCGGAGCCTATATGGGACAAGGAGGAGGCGGACCGTGCGAGCAAGGCCTACCGCCCCTCTTCGATAAATCGGTGACAAGCGGACCAGGAACTTTGTCGGGGCCGGTACAAGAAGGACCCGAAAACAAAGGAGCTTACCACGGATCCAAGACCAGGGCGCTTGAGCTTGTTCAGTAAGGAATACACCCAGCGTAATTAGCTCCATATGGTTGAATTCTAATTAATGAAGCCAAATTTCTAAATGGTTCACATTCCTTCCGCAGCGATCGAAAGCGATGGCGCTGGGTCGACTAAGAGCAACCCTTGGGACACCACTCTAAATAGGGCGCTGAATGTAATGAAGAACAAGGATAAGCTCGAAGAAGCGACGCCGGCTGGTCGTGTGGCGGCAAAGGATTGTCGACAAAATGGTCGTCATACTATAACTTTGGTGGGCGAAAGGAGAAAAGACCAGCTCGGAAAGCCGGTAGCGAGGTTCAAGAACTCAAGGCACATGTGGCGCGGATTCGGAGATTGTCCAAGAGCAAGTGCAACAACAACTCGGAGCGACGATCACCGCCATTGTGCCTACCTTGATCGAGGGGTTGAGTGCGTGGATTGCGGGCGGCCAACAGGGGCCGCCCCCGATTCCTAGCTTCACGGCCAGCAACTCGCAGAACGCGATGGCGGGGCCATTGGTGTCTCCGGCGGAGGCGACATTGGTGTCTCCGACGCCGGCACGGGAGCTTAATGCACCCGGGTGTACGCCGGCCGCCACCTCTGCAGCAAGCGACCCCTCCGTCAACTGCACACCCGTCGTTGGCGGTGCCTCGACATTAGCCGAGCTCTACGCCATCATCACGGTAACTAATTAAGCCTCTCTCGGCCGAGGACTTCATCTCCTTGCCTTTGATCGGGCATCCCGACGCCCTACATGTTTTCGCGGGCGCCGCCGACGCCGTGCACTCTCACGCACGTCGTGAACAACGAGTTGGTCGATGTCGCCAAGGGCAAAATCGTTCAACCGGCAACCCTTGTTCCACGGTACCCGGATGCCACCCAACTTGTTTAGGGTTCAACTGGTTCGGTGCTGCCAGAGCTGCGACGAGTTGTTACCTCCGATTCGACCCGTCGGGGCGGCGATGATGACGTGATGACCCTCGGCGCCGCTGAGCTGGCCCTGCTTTGGCGAAGAGCGATTCATTTGGGGCGGGGACACCACCCCAAAGACAACACCGCCCCGTCGTGCGGCGCCAAGTAGGCCCCATGGCAAGACCGCCGAACGGTGCGGACATCCCTATGCCATGGATCCAAACATGCATATGGCACAGGATCGAACGACGACGACGACGATACATTTGGCAACGTCGATCAAGTACTTTGCCGATCATGGGTGCGGTGGCGACTTCATGGGGCCTCCTTCTCAAGAACCCAACCCAACAAAAGACGTGCGCGATCTAGCGGTACCGCGGAGAAGCCAAGTTGCAACAGCGTCGTCGCCGTTCAGCTCTCGTGGAGACGCCTCCCTGCCGACTTCACCGAGCCTCGGATAGGCGAGGTGCGAAATATTATCAGCCCCAACACACTCAAGAAGGCGGTCTGTGAGCAGAACTCGGTCCCATTACAGGAGAAGAAGAAGGCACGCAAAAGAAAGACTAACAAGGGTGCGGGCCAGCTGGCACCGAGTACAATCCGTGCTTAGGACGGGCCACCTTCACCTGAGGATATCTCGAGGAGGGTGCATGTGGAGGGTAGGGCGATGCTACTGACAAATATGCTCAATGATGCAACCGGTGCTATGCGGAGTCTGCATGACAGTGTTCTTTCTTTGGAGAAGCGGCATCTCAGAGAGAAGGATGTGGCATACCCGGTTTTCGCGGCCAAGGTGCCAGAGGGCAAGGGCTTTGTGGATAACTCCATCGGGCGTACGATCATCCTGCGGTTTGATGACATTCACGCTATGTTGAACCTTCATCCGCTGCACTACACCTTCGTTCGGCTATTTTCGCTGAGTATGGAGATGCGGATCATTCGCGACAAGACCCGGACATCGTGATAGTCGACCCTTTTACATGCGTGCCAAGATCTTGGCAGCGCGGGGACCGCAAGTCGCGAGTTCTTACCTCGAAGGCGTCATTCGGCAAACCAAGATAAGGATAACTTCCTCATGCCTTACTTTCCCGAGTAAGCTCTCCCTCAACCGCCCGTAACATATGAATTCTTAGATTTGATCGTTTTCTTTTAACATTCCGTGTTTTCTGCAGTGACACATTGCACGCTCATCCTCCTAAGCCCGAATATTCCATGGCCACGTATTTCGACCGGACCGTCGATCGAACGTAGACTACACAAATGTCAAGAAGGTTCTTGATGATGTTCTCCCGCCACGCCAAATCTGGAGGCACCTTCACCAGGCCTATTCGTAAAGCACGGCAAGAACGTGTTCTCCCACAATCTGACGTTTTGCTGCGTCAAGCAGCCGCTGGCGGTCGAAGGGTGCCTACTCGCCATCCATCACATGCGAGGCGATCGTGCGGGACCATCATCAACTTCGCTACCGAGTAAACTCAAAGATTGGGCGCGGCGTGTCGGCAATCCAGGACGCGGACATCGGACAAGAATTCTTTCGCATCGATCGGAGTTTGCGGAAATCATCCATCAAGATGTCGCCTTACCTCGGGGCAGTTCTACCTCGAAATCAACCGTCCAACAGTGACATCGACACAATGCTACAAATGCAGGCTGACAACGCCCGTTATTTCATGACTCCCACGATAGACGGCGGCTTCATCCACGCTCCGGTCCCTTGAGTCGAGTCGAAAGCGGTGATGCTGTGTCTAGTTCGAAACATCGATTGGCTCATGTTGTAATTAAACTTTAATGAACTTGTAGTATGTCTCTTTGGTTTCGAGAGTCGTTCAACTTAGATGTAATCGATGCTATTAATGTCTTTCTTTTCTCTTCCGATCGTTCTGTTGCATACTTATATATTGCTTATGTATTGTCTGTGAATTGGTACTAACGTTTCGTTTGGCTAGTGCATAGCGATGCCGTCGTATGTCGTGTACAAGGGTAAGGTTCCTGGAGTCTACGACAACTGGGAGGAGTGTCGGAGACAGGTTCACCGATTCAGCGATAACAGTTAGAAAGGGTACACCACTAGGGCGAGGCGAATCTAGATCGCCCGCTATCTAGCGGGAGAGGGAGGGCGTTGGAGGAACCGGATGAAGGCGAGTTTCATCGTGATGATGCTCATCGTGATGACCGCAGCTCTCTTCTATGTGATGGTAGTTTAGATGATCGATATCGACTTGTAATGTGAAGATAAACTCGCTACTCGCGGTCTCGAGACTTGTAATATAATATTCTATCTTTGTTCGGTCTTTTCAATTCGGAGACTAATATGATGAATTGTATTCGGAGACTAATATGATGAATTGTATTCAGAGACTAATCTTCTATTGTATTCGATGAATCTGTTGTTGATGTGTGCTGTCTATATTTTGTCCAATTATACATTTTGTAACCTGTGCAAAAAACAGAAAATAAAAAAATAAAAAAAACCTAATATTCATACTAATGGCGCATCACATCACAGTGCGCCATTAGTATGTCAAATGATACTAATGGCGCATCATTAAACAGTGCGCCATTAGTATGCCGGGTTAATAATGGCATCTTGTTGTTGTGCGCCATTAGTATGCCAAAGCACTGGTATACATGGCCCCACGGGAGGCATACTAATGGCGATTGTTGTATATACTAATGGCGATCGAGGTCCGCCATTAGTATACCAGATACTAATGGCGCACCAGTGATGCGCCATTAGTAAAATATACTAATGGCGCACCACTAATGCGCCATTAATGGCCAAATTAGGTGCGTCATTAGTAGGCCTTTTCCTAGTAGTGTTAGAACCGGGACAAACGGGTCCAGACGACTGGTGCGCCATTAGTAAAATATACTAATGGCGCACCACTAATGCGCCATTAATGGCCAAATTAGGTGCGTCATTAGTAGGCCTTTTCCTAGTAGTGCTAGAACCGGGACAAACGGGTCCAGACGAACCGGGACCAATGCCCACGAGGCCCCGGCCAGCCCCCTGGGCTCATGAACCGGGTCTAATACCCCCATGGGTCCCAGTTCATGAAGAACCGGGACTAATGGGCTGGCTAGGCCCGAACGATAGCCCTGTTTTCTACTAGTGGTTATATATCATGCCCCCGGTGGCTCTTTACTTGCATGCAAGTCTCTGGTGCAGCCCTCCAAGACTTGCTGCTTGCATGCATGACCTCTGTGTTAGTTTACGTTTATTTTCCCTGTGTAATATACAGAATAAATTGTATCATTCTCTCTCATGTCCTATTATGCGAAATAAGTTGTTTTACTGTTCAACTAATATCTGTGCTTCTGTCACAGTACTATCGTCTACAATCTATCACAAACCACACTTATAAATATTCACATTCTACAAGGATCTACATTGCAAATACTTCAAGGAAAATAATAATTGTATATATAAAATGTACAAAAGAAGAGCACCGAATTACTTATTCATGTCTTTCCTAATCATACATTACAAATTTCTATCAAATTAATACCAGGCAAATGCACAATTAAACAAATTTCTATCATCTTAAATTAATACAACTTATTGTAAATAGTAGATAATCCATACGGACATAGTGTATCAACAGGCGCGGACATAGTGTATCAACAGGCGAATTCCCGTAACTCTCCGGTACTCCGAAAAATACCCGAATCACTCGGAACCTTTCCGAACTCCGAATATAGTCGTCCAATATATCAATCTTTACGTCTCGACCATTTCGAGACTCCTCGTCATGTCCCCGATCTCATCCGGGACTCCGAACTCCTTCGGTACATCAAAACTCATAAACTCATAATATAACATCGCATCGAAACCTTAAGCGTGCGGACCCTACGGGTTCGAGAACTATGTAGATATGACCTAGAACTATTCTTGGTCAATAACCAATAGCTGAACCTGGATGCTCATATTGGCTCCTACATATTCTACGAAGATCTTTATCGGTCAAACCGCATAACAACATACGTTGTTCCTTTGTCATCGGTATGTTACTTGCCCGAGATTCGATCGTTGGTATCCAATACCTAGTTCAATCTCGTTACGGAAAGTCTCTTTACTCGTTACGTAATGCATCATTCCGTAACTAACTCATTAGCTACATTGCTTGCAAGGCTTATAGTGATGTGCATTACCGAGAGGGCCAGAGATACCTCTCCGACAATCGGAGTGACAAAACCTAATCTCGAAATCGCCAACCCAACATGTACCTTTGGAGACACCTGTAGTACTCCTTTATAATCACCCATTACGTTGTGACGTTTGGTAGCACCAAAGTGTTCCTCCGTAAACGGAGTTGCATAATCTCATAGTTACAGGAACATGTATAAGTCATGAAGAAAGCAATAGCAACATACTAAACGATCAAGTGCTAGGCTAACGGAATGGGTCAAGTCAATCACATCATTCTCCTAATGATGTGATCCCGTTAATCAAATGACAACTCTTTTGTCCATGGCTAGGAAACATAACCATCTTTGATAAACGAGCTAGTCAAGTAGAGGCATACTAGTGACACTATGTTTGTCTATGTATTCACACATGTATTATGTTTCCGGTTAATACAATTCTAGCATGAATAATAAACATTTATCATGATATAAGGAAATAAATAATAACTTTATTATTGCCTCTAGGGCATATTTCCTTCACGACAAGCGTTGAGGGGCCTTATGGGCCAAGGGGAGGGGGTACACCAGCCCACTAAGGGGCTATGCGCCCCTCCCACTCCATCTCACGTAACTTGGAGAGGTGGGGCGCCTCCCTTAAGGCAGCCGTCCCCTCCCGGCTTGGGGGCCAAGTCTCCTAGGGGTGGGGGCGCTCAAACCCATCTAGGGTTTCCCCTGTGGCCGCCGCCCCTCCCCTAGGGAAACCCTAGGGCGCCTCCTCCTCCCCCTTCCCCCTATATATAGTGAGGGAGAGAGAGGGCAGCCGCACCCCTTCCCCTGGTGTAGCCTTGCTCCCTCCTACACCTCCTCCTCCTCCATAGCGCTTAGTGAAGCTCTGCCGGAGAACCACGAGCTCCACCACCATGGCATCGTACTGCCGGAGTTCTCCCTCAACTTCTCCTCTCCCCTTGCTGGATCAAGAAGGAGGAGACGTCCCCGGGCTGTACGTGTGTTGAACGCGGAGGCACCGTCCGTTCGGCTAGATCGGATCTTGCACGATTTGAATCGCCGCGAGTATGACTCCATCAACCGCTTTCTTGTAACGCTTCCGCTTAGCGATCTTCAAGGGTATAAAGATGCACTCCCTATCTCTCATTGCTAGAATCTCCTAGATTGATCTTGGTGACACATAAGAATTCCTTTAATTATTACTACGTTCCCCAACAGTGGTATTAGAGCTAGGTCTATGCGTAGATTCTATGCACGAGTAGAACACAAGTAGTTGTGGGCGATGATTTGGTCAATTTGCTTACCGATACTAGTCCTATCTTGATTCCGCGGCATTGTGGGGATGAAGCGGCCCGGACTGACCTTACACGTACGCTTACGTGAGACAGGTTCCATCGACTGACATGCACTTGTTGCATAAGGTGGCTAGCGGGTGTCTGTCTCTCCCACTTTAGTCGGATCGGATTCGATGAAGATGGTCCTTATGAAGGGTATAGCAATTGCCATATCACCGTTGTGGCTTTTGCGTAGGTAAGAAACGTTCTTGCTAGCAACCCATAGCAGCCACGTAAAACACGCAATAACAATTAGAGGACGTCTAACTTGTTTTTGCAGGGTATGCTATCTGATGTGATATGACCAAAAGGATGTGATGAATTATATATGTGATATATGAGATTGATCATGTTTTTGTAATAGGAATCACGACTTGCATGTCGATGAGTATGACAACCGGCAGGAGCCATAGGAGTTGTCTTAATTTATTGTATGATCTGCGAGTCAATAAAACACCATGTAATTACTTTAATTTATTGCCAACCGTTAACCATAGTAGTAGAAGTAATAGTTGGCGAGACAACTTTATGAAGACACGATGATGGAGATCATGGTGTCATGCCGGTGATGATGGTGACTATGCCGTGCCCCAAAGATGGAGATCAAAGGCGCAAGATGATATTGGCCATATCATGTCATGCCGGTATGAGAGGGTGCGCGGAGGCTGTACGATTGAAGCATGGGCCTCGATTGGGGAGGCGTCGACCCCATGATGCGTAGGTAGGACAGATGAGCATGCACTGTAAAATTGGGTTTTACACAAACACGCTGTATAGGGAAGATTAGATCAATCAACAGACCTTGATTGATTTTTTTCAGACATCCTGTGTGTACCAAGATAGCAGTAACTCACGTATATTTGAGATACTTTTAGTAAGCTTGTGACACCAGGGAACTCTTCAGTGTGGCTAAGCAATTAAGACGGGCATAAGTGGCACCAGAATAAATCCTTCTCTTAAGAGACTATAGTGTCCATAATTTCTTTCCTGGCAGAAAAGGTTCAGAATTTCCCTAACACTATTCAGTTTCAGTGATCCGTCATCGACCAAATGAAAGGAACTGCAGAATAATTTAGGGTATGCATCCATAGTATATGCTCTTTACCTAAAATCTACATGGAACAATTACATTTTGGGAAGTGTAGAGGAACTTGAACAAAAAAGGAAGCGAGCCATCATGATTTGCAGTAAAACATGTATATTTGCATATACCTTCAGATTGAAGCGTGTGTCGGAGGTAATCTCCATAACACAAACGCTCATAAACTAAAGTATAAACACTACAGGAAAAAACTTATAAGCCGTGTATCTAATACACTCGGCTTACGCCTGTTTAAACTCGGTTTATGTATAAGCCGAGTAAAATACCCGGCTTATAGGACACGGTTTACAAGTGACCGGCTTATACGGTATAAGCCGAGTGCTCAAACAAAAAAACTCGGTTTATGTATAAACCGAGTGTTTTCACAAGGCACTCGGTTTAATAAAGTAACGTGACGGCGGTCGGGTGTTAACGATCACGTGTTACAGTCTGTATAAGCCGAGTGCGTCTGTGCGCTACACGGTTTACCTATAAGCCGAGTGCCTCCTCTCAATGCACACTTTATATATAAGGCGAGTGCCTTCACAAGCCGCACGGGTTATATATAAACCGAGTGCCTTATAGCTGCTATACCGGTTTGTATAAAGGCTCCCGTGGCTTCCATATGGCCTATAAGCCGGGTGTTTTTGGCTGAGTTACACGGATTATAACATGCCCTGGCTTATACATGGCCTATAAGCCGGGTTCCTTTGGCTGAGGTACACAGCTTATAGCCTACCTGTGGCACATATGACCTATAAGCCGGGTGCTCTTCGCTGGGGTACTCGGCTTATATGCCATATAGCAATTTTTTTTGCTTCCTTCAGGGAGCAGCAAATTATACATATCCAGGAATACATGATCAATCAAAATATATCCAGCAATATATATCCAACGAAGGTTCACAACAACAATATAACAACGAAAAACCGACCCTGAGTTCAAAGTCTGCACATGCATACATACGCAACACAAGTTCACAAACGAATGGACCGTGAGTTCCAAGTCCGCACATGCATACATATCCAATGAAGATTCACAACAACATACATACATATGCATCCAGAGTTCACAAATGAAAGGACCGTGAGTTCCAAGTTGACACCAGGCATGAACCTAAAAGATGCAATGACCTCCACCGCAACATGTATGCTCACTCCCAACAGCATCCACGATGCAAACCTATAAGTCAATTATCACACGCATGAGTTTACAAAAGTTAAGTTGCAAAGATAGATAAGACACTAGACTCAACAAGCATCAACATATAAGGTTCAGATTGAAGCTAAGATGTATGAACAATATAAGCATCAACACTTGTGGGCTCGACCATCAACAATGCACAAGTTGTAAGTTGAGAAGCACAAGCAACGACAAGACGTAACCATCAACAATGCACAAACATAAACAACTACCTCGATTGATCATTGTTGCGGGGAGGTCAAAGCGACATAAATCATAGTGGGTGTCACTGGGCTTTCTTGGCCAGGTGTAGATTCACCTACCACACTGTTATTGGAGCCTTGTCACGATTGAGAAAACTTCAAACACGAATCGGTGATGTAAGATGCATGATCTTTAAGCAGGATGGTAAGATGCATGATTGAGAAGTTGGAAGACTTACAAAGTTGAAAGTAGGAAGAGGCAGAAGTGAGGGAAGATCCGGCAAAGTGGAACCCCCTGCATATTAGTTCTGAACTGAGCGAACGTCTCCTGCAAGGCTGCTTGTTGTCTAGCCTTGAATTCCTGTTGTTGAAATAGGGCTTGCTGCATTTTCATGGCTTGCTCCAGTTGAAGCACAGCATTGGCATAAGCCTCCTGCCGCAACCTGGTTTCTTCCTCCAGGCGGGCCTACAATATGCCATCGCAACAAGTTCACCATCGTTGCAATACAAAGAAGAAATCACAAGGAAGGTCAATGAAGCAAAACATACCTCAAATTGATGGAGCATGTGCATCCCAGGGTGTGGGCAATGCTCTATAGCAGGACCTGAACTCGACGTGGCAGCACGGAGGTGGGAGAGTTTCGGAATGTCCTTCTTCCAGATGGCGTCGTCGCCAACGTATAACCGCCACCCTTCTTGCCTTGTCTTGAGTAGACGGAAATCGTAGTGTCAATGTCCTGTGAGGCCGGATTAGAGTCGGGCCCCTGTTTGAACTTCCCACCGTATACATCAATCCTCAAGCCAGCACCTTCGTTGACCCACCCCCTTCCGGTTTCTTTGACAAGCGGGAGACACATAAGCCCATAAATGTATTGAGTGGCTCGGTGCCGATTTTCCCTCCAACAAGAAGCCCTGCAACGACGGTCCCGTCTTCAAACTAATGCATGTCCTGTAATAAAGTGCAAACTGAGATCAAACATAAAACAAAAATGCTTCTTTTATCATCAAAAAGCTCTTCGCAAGGAATAAGCTGCATCTCATACACTTTGCTGTGTCCATCACAATCACATTCACATAAAATTGCAAACTATTTAAGTGCTTCTTTTAATCAGTGGACACTCACACACACTTTTTTTGGCAAGATGAGAATTTTAATATTGGTTTATAATTTGCAGGGATATATGAACTTGGGAATCGATCATTTGAGAAAGTTCATAGAAGAAAAATCTCCACTCCGCATAGGTACTGTTTCTTCTCGACTCCCATAACCTAACAATTGTTAGTTAGTAAAATCATTTCAGATCATTGAATTTCAATCTTAAGTTATTAAATTTCAAATATGAGACTGTTGTTGTTCTTGACTCCGCATAGGTACTGTTTCTTCTCTATTCCCATAGCCTAACATAGGTATTGTCATCATTTTGGTTCCTGAAGATGCAATTGGGGGAGGGAGCAGAACCAAGACCTGGTTGATGCTGTTGTTGTTGCAGACGAGGAGGAGACTAGCAGAGGCACCTTGCTGCCGGAGCACCTTGCAGAGGAGGAGGAGATCAGCAGGGGCAACCTGCCGCCGGAGCACCTTGCACATTATTTGGCTTATTAGTTTCTACTCCCTCCGTTCCAAATTACTCGGGTAATTTAGAACGGAGGGAGTACTAGCAGTAGTGTGTATAGTCAAACATTGAGCAAAATTGTTTCTTTAATCATCAAAGCTCTTCACAAGGAAGAACACACTGTATCTCATAAACTTGCTGCTGTGTCCATCAAAATTGCATCAAATAAAACTGCAAAACTACTGTAATGGACAAATGCAAACTGAACCGAACATGTGTATGTACTGAAGATGCAAACTAAACCAAAACCGTGTAAAGAGAACACCTTGTCGCTTTGCCGCTGGGGGAGCTGAGCACCTTGCCACCGGAGGAGCCGAACCGGATCTGGGTCACCTTCCCAGCATCCTTCTCCTCGGCAAGCACCTTGCCGCCCGAGGAGCCGAACCGGATCTGCAAAGAACACGGCCGGTCGAGAGAGAGAGAGAGAGAGAGAGAGAGAGAGAGAGAGAGAGAGAGAGAGAGAGGGATAAGTACCTGCCGGTGGAGGGAAGGTGGCGCGGCGGAGAAGGCCGGCGACCTCAACCCTAGCAGGCAGCGAGGGGCGGCGGGGCGGCGGCCGGTCGGAGGGCCTGCTCGGGGGAGCTCATGCTCGGCGAGGGAGGTGGTGGGGTGTGGATCTGGTGGAGAAGGGGGGGCAGCGCGGGGGCGGGTGGCGGCGCGGCCGGCGGTGGGTGGAGGCAGCGGAGTAGCAGGCGATTTTGGATGCGCGAGGTGGGGGACGGCACGGGGAAGAGATTTGGGGGAAGATGAGCGCGCCTGTGTTTTGGAAAGCCCCACGCATTCTTTTTCCTACTAGGCAAGTCCCGCGTTTTGTGCTTCTGTTTTTTATTAGGTTATAAGCCGAGCACTACACACGGTTTACAATATATATATTCATCCCTCAAAAAAGATACAAAATATATGTTCTATTTCATTAAAAAAAGTATTTCCCAATTGGTTTTTCAATCTTTTTGTATTTTCTTTTATTAAATTGTTTACTTTTTTATTTTTTGTTATTGTATTTTTTGTATTCCTTTTTATTTCATTGTTTTAGAAATGAAATCACCCTTTATTTTGTTATTTCGTACATATATTAGGTCATTGTGAAATGGCATATCAACGCTGGGCCATATGCAACTCGCGGCCTTACGACATGCGTAGGCCTTGTGCAGTAGAACTATCTGAACACTTCCCTCTACGCGGATTGCTCTTCGCGTATCTACGATTGTGGCCGGCGGCCTCCGGGGGCTAGCCATGCCACCAAATCTTGCGTCGGGGCCTCTTACACGTCTAGAAGTGTGGTGGTGGGTGCCCAGATCCGGCACGCGTCTCAGGAGTGCGACCCCCTTCACGGACGGCGCCGCCGTCAGCACCTGGATGGGGGAAACGGGGTCGACACGGAGGGAATCTTGCGGTGGGTTTGGCCCGGACCTTGTTCCGAAGTGTTCCTATGGGCTGACCTACCACAACCGAGTGGAGAGGTCCATTGGTCAAATCCCGTCCGGCGGAAGTCAAAGAGTTAGATCTCTTGGTCAACCGCTCTAGGGTTAGGCGGGACAGGGGCCTTGGGGGCAACAATGCGACCGGAGCATCACGCGGGGCCCTCATACATGCCTTAAGGTGTGGTGGCATGTCTCAAGAGGCAGCACGCGGCTCCGGGGTGTGGCCCCCCTCACGGACGGTGATGACACGGTATAGTAAATGTTTTGCGGTAACTGTGCGGCGTGAATATTATTGAACAGTCAAAGCGCGATAAAATCATGATTTTTTTACGCGCGCGTGGACACATGTGATATAGGACGGATGGTAATTTTTCATAATTTTTGGTGATGCAGAAGTATCTGAACACTTCCCTCTACGCGGATTGCTCTTCACGTGTCTATGATTGTGGCCGGTGGCCTCCGGGGGCTAGCCATGCCGCCAAATCTTGCGTCGGGGCCTCTTACATGTCTAGAAGTGTGGTGGTGGGTGCCCACACCTGGCACGCGTCTCCAGAGTGTGACCCCCTTCACGGATGGCGCAGCCGCCGGCACCTGGAGGGGCGAAACGTCTGTGTTGGGTCGACACGGAGGGAATCTTGCGGTGGGTTTGGCCCGGACCTTGTTCCGAAGTGTTCCTATGGGCTGACCTACCACAACCGGGTGGAGTGGTCCATTGGTCAAACCACGTCCGACGAAAGTGAAAAGGTTAGATCTCCTGGTCAACCGCTCCAGTGTTAGGCGGGACGGGGGCCTTGGGAGGTTGCAATGCCACTGGAGCATCGCGCGGGGCCCTCATACATGCCTTAAGGTGTGGTGGCATGTCTGAAGAGGAGGCACACGGCTCCAGGGTGTGGCCTCCCTCATGGACGGCGATGACACGGTATAGTAAACGTTCTGCGGTAACGGTGCGGCGTGAATATTATTGAACACTCAGAGCATGATAAAAATCATGATTTGTTTTACACGGCATGGGACATGTGATATAGGACGGGTGGTAATTTTTGATAATTTTTGGTGATGCAGAAGTATCTGAACACTTTTCTCTATGCGAATTGCTCTTTTCGTGTCTACGATTGTGGCCGGCGGCCTCCGGGGGCTAGCCATGCTGCCAAATCTTGCGTCGGGGCCTCTTGCACGTCTAGAAGTGTTGTGGCGGGTGCCCATACCCAGCACACGTCTTCATAGTGTGACCCCCTTCATGGACAGCGCAGCCACCGGCTCCTGGAGGGGGGAAACGGTCGCTTCGGATCGACACAGAGGGAATCTTGTAGTGGGTTTGGCCCGGACCTTATTCCCACGTGTTCCTATGGGCTGACCTACCACAACCGGGTGGAGAGGTCCATTGGTCAAAGCCCGTCCGGCGAAAGTCAAAGGTTTAGATCTCTTGGTCAAACGCTCCAACGTTAGGCGGGGACGGGGCCTCAGGGGGTAGCAATGCCATCGGAGCGTTGCGCGGGCCCCTCGTACATGCCTTTAGGTGTGGTGGCATGTCTGAAGAGGCAGCACGCAGCTCCGGGGTGTGGCCCCCCCTTACGGACAGCGATGACACGGTATAGTAAACGTTTTGTGGTAACGGTGCGGCGTGAATATTATTGAATACTCAAAGCGCGATAAAATCATGATTTTTTTACACGGCATGGGCACATGTGATATAGGACAGATGGTAATTTTTCATAATTTTTGGTGATGCAGAAGTATCTAAAAACTTCCCTCTACGCGGGTTGCTATTTTTTTGAGCTAAATGACCCTGAAATTGAAAAGCACTACAAATGAAGTCTGAAAAGGTTGAAACTTGGCATGGTATCATCGTTTCACCCATACATGGGTAGGCCATTTGCAGACAAGGGAGGGTGGGCGCAACCAGGGGGGAGGGGATAAAATTACCTTAGCGCCATGCCTGATCCAACCACTTCAATCCTCGGAATCGTATGATGCCGGAAATCCTCGAGAGCTTGCACGGTGTCATCATATGGCCCCTTTAGGGTGTGGTAAAATTTTGGGCACGTTTCGAGTAGACCTCACCTGAGGCTGCTTGTAAACTACACCATCTCCGATGTAGTCTCTGGGTATCAAGAGGGAACGAGTGAGGTTTGTGAAGGAAGTGCGGGCCATGTTGTTCCGTTGGCCTCGAAACTTCTCGTCCTCTCAAAGGAGTTCATCGAATGACACGTGCCAGGCCCCTGCATTTTTCGGACCTGCCTGGAATATTTGTGACATTTATTGCACCGCTAGTGTTTCGGCACCGGAAATTGCAGATCTGCAAGGCGGCACATGAAATCATGCCCGAAGCGGCATGTAAATCCTACATAATATCTTTGCGACATGCGTAGGCCTTTTGCAGGCAAGGGAGGGCAGGCCTAGCCACCTAGGGAAAATTACCTCGAGGCCATGGCTTACTTGGCGTTACCGAGTGCCCGTGTCTTGGCTCGGACGAGGAGCAAAGCACTCGGCGAGAGTGAACTTTCAGTAGTGATTTTGCATGTCCACATAATATGGGTGCGCTAGGGGTGAAAGAGTCATCAAAATATTAAAGTGGCGTTAAATTGAGAGTTTCACAAATAAGACCCATGAAAACTAGTCGACAGAAAATAGGTGAGAATAATAATACTAATTAAGTAGTAAATATAAATGCAATGAAAACCATCTTAAACCAATTTCAGTATAAATGTTACGGGTTGCAAAAATCCGCAAAAATGTAAGCCTAGTGCTTTAAGTCAGACACGGCTTATATGTCCTATAAGCCGAGTGCTTACGCAGGGCACACAACTTATAGACAATGTAAGCCGAGTGCTTTCATCGGACACACGGCTTATAGGCTGCTCCGTGACGGCGCCGTCAACTACTTCCGCCGCAGGCACGTGGCAGATGTCTTTGCCGAGTGTGTGCTGTAAGCCGGGTGCTTTTTCCCATAGATACCGTGTGGTTCATATAAGCCGAGAGCTTTTTTGCAACACTCGGCTTATAGATGACCATAAGCCGAGTTCTTCGTATTTACCGGGTGTTTTTCTCGTGACACTCGGCTTAGAGGAGCGTAAGCCAGGTGCCCGAAAAATAGCACTCGGCTTATAGGCTAACACGGGAAAACCGGATTTTCCTGTAGTGAAATCTGCGTATAGTCGACGAAAAAGGGAAATATCCCGAGAAATATAAAACGAAAGAAAAAAGAAAAAACGCTGCAAACAGCTGCTAAATGGGCCTGGCCCAAGGTGATGTCTGTGCGAGCAAGAAATAAAATACTGTTTGCCCTTCTTGTCGCCTGTCCTCTACAGGCGGCCGGCGACTAGGATCCGATGGAGTAGCATATAGCATAGGAGGATGAAGAATCATGGCAAGGGGAAGAGGAAGAGGAAGAGGAAGAGGCTGGACGGCGGCGATGGCGGCACAAGGAACAGCGATAAGCTCGAGGGCGAGTGCCGGCCGATCTTCTTCGTGGTAAATATCTTGATCGGCAGCAGCCGCGCGGTGGCCTCCCTCTACAAGGTGGATCATCCCTACCCGTGCTCCCCGAGCCCGACTCCGAGGCGGCTGCACCCGGTCGCCACCATGGATGCCACGGCCGGCATCACCTACGTGCCCCTGCAGACACGCAGCCGCAGGTGGATCGTCGCCATCAGCGCCCGCCGCACCACCGTCTTCGACGCCGACACCGAGGAGCTCATCCCTGGGCCGGACCTCCTCAGCGAAAAGGAATGCCCCGCGCTCGTGTCCGTGGAGGACAAGATCTACGCCCTCTCAACCTTTCCCCAGATCAAGGGAGAACGAGATCTGGAGCCCTGGTTCGAGGTCCTTGACCTCTCCACTGCCACTGTCGTCGACGGCCGCCTCCAGGGCTGCTCCTGGGAGGAGCTGCCCACCCCGCCTTGCTTCCCGTCTCCCTCTCGGCTGGCCCCCCATGAGCTGAGATACCCGCCGATGGTCACCGTGCACTCGTATGTGCTCGTCGGCTCCTACCTACTCATGTCGCTCAAGTCGGCCACCCGCCATGCCACCCATGCCTTCCACACCGTCTCGGCCAAGTGGCAGACGGTTGATGATCGCAAGAGTCTGCCTTTTGTCGGCCGCGCCACCCCGCATGACGCCGCAGCCGGCGTATACCTCGGCGAGTCATCTGGGGACAACCGATGGTGGTCTTATGCCGGTCAGGACCAGCCAGCTGTCTTAACTGCTTACTGCATCAAGCTCCTTCCTGCTGCAAGCCTGCCGAGCAGCAATGATGACAAGGTTGATCCTGCCATGAAGTTATCCATCACTGGGGTTCCAGTAAAATCATCCTCTGAGACGACGACAACCGGTAATGCTGGCGGTGTCGTCGTTAAGGGCATCTTCTGCTCTTCGCTGCATAATGGTGGGAGCTTCTGTTCGTTGAACTGGAGATCCCGCAAGCGCATACGACAGTCTCGGGATGATGACCTCCTTGCTCAAGATATTTATTTGCCAAAGAAGGCTTACATAACCTTGAAAACCTATCAAATGGATGAGGACAGCTCTCTTCTACAGCAGGACAAGACAACACACAAGATTGCAATCACTGAGCCACCAGAGCAGGAGTTCAAGATTCGCACTAAATCTGGAGGCTTCGTTTACCCAGATTTTCTCGCTGTTCTTAATACCTTCAGTATAAATGGGTAAGTCTCTTTGACACCTTCAGTAAATTTGTAGCAAGTTACTTTAGAAATTTATGTTTGGGTTACTATGTGGGAGGGAGCTTCCACACTTGGAAACTTTGATAAATGGGGCGTCCTATTACATGAATATGACATATTTATTATCAACTTATCATGCTTGATTACTTGTCTGGTAACTTTCTTGAGCTTAGTGTCATTGACGGCTATACATAATGGAAAATGATCACTGACTAGTAGTTCTGTTGGGGAGTTAACTGACGTCTTTTGTGGACTTCGCCCCCTTCCTTAGTTAGCCGTTATCTCAAGTACCAGACCAGTATTACCACTGGATGCAAAGTATACCAAAAAAAATCCTATCCTGCTATGTATGTTGTTTGGGTGATACGGTCAAATAATGCAAAATCTGGTACATCTTGAGTCAAATATAAGTTGAATACACTTGATAGGCTAGAGCCAGTTTGTCATTGACCAGGAAGGAGATTGAAAAAAGACTCGGCTTTTAGTGTGGTCGCTTGTGAACTAGTAGGATTTACAATTTTCTGGAGAAGTCTGGCAAGCTTGTAAGTTAATTACTGTAAATATCTATTAGGGTATAATATACTAAGGGTATCAGAATTAATGTAGATCAATTAGCAGATTGTGTGAAAGAAAAAACGTAACCATGTTATTAGAATACGAGGATTAAAGATTTACTTACTGGAAGTAAAAGGTTTGAATAGTTTATAACAATATTATCAAGAACTTTGCGGAAGTATCTCCATAAAGGTTTTATTGAAAATGTTTGCAATTCATACAGGTAGAATAATAAAGAGGTTGTGAATGGCACATGCCCCTGCTAATCTGCTCATTGTGCTATGTCAAGATATTTCTTGGAGAAGGAGGGTAGGACATAACACAAATAATATGCCTAGAGATGAAAAAAAACTGCAGAGTTGTATATACACATGAACATGATACGTAAAGACTTGAAAGTAGAAAAAAAAGGAAAAACCCAAGCATTTGGTGATAGTATTTCTTGGCGGTTTTTTTTTGCCATTCATTAATCAGCGGTATCCATACTTGGTGCTCTCACTTGCCACTTGTTCATTTTTGTTTTAAAAATCAACAGCATCTAGTTTCTTGTTTTTATTCGGTTAGATTAGATAGTATGTAAGGGTCTTGCATATTTGTTGTATTTGTGCACAATCTTAACAAAACACTTGTGTTATCTGTTTGCCAAGAATGAGTGCGCTCAAGTGTCGGAACTTTTACCTGACCTGATAATTTTTGTCTCAGGCCTTGTGCTGCTACTGGAGATGTGGTTGCAGTTTGAGATAGTAGATGCTGGACTGGCCAGCATGGCAAAGCTGAAGAACACCAACTACTACGTACCTCCGAATCTGAACCTATAGAAGGTCCATTGTATTTTCGAGTCTAAGCTTTGACCGCCGGTTTAACAAAGAAAATATGAGTCATATACCTCCCAAACTGTGCTGTTGGATTTTCATGGGAAAATGTTTCCAGCAGTATACTTTTTGAAGAAGACAACTCATATTTTTTGCGGTTAAATTTGTGGCCAAAGTTAGACTCGGTGTACAATGGGGGGCCCTTGTAAACTGGTCCGGCTGGAGTATATTTCTTTTGCTTGGAGAGAATGTTATATTTGTATGCCGAAAGACTAGGATTCTGTCTGTTTAAATCGCTTGACTACTATACTACTATTATTTTCATAGGAGTATCATCATGAAAATGTTGCATCAACTCATTGAAAAAAAAAATGTTTCACTAACTGTCTGAAGCAGTATTACATAACTAGCTCTCTCCCGAATTAACTATGTCTGAAATGAGTGAATCCACACACTAAAAACACTTATTTCAGGGACAGTTAGTTTGGACAGAGTGAGTACTTGATTTGATTTGATTCATATATTACTCCCTCCGTCTCAAAATAAGTGTCTTAACTTCGTACTAACTCTAGTACAAAGTTGTACTAAGGTTGAGACACTTGCTTTGAAACGGAGGGAATATTAGAAAGAAAGATGGATGCCGCTGTTTTCCTCTCCATGAACGAGACGAGCTTGGTAGCTTAGGGGAGCTGTGCTGCCTTACATAGTTACATGGGTGATTTCGCTCGCAGAGCCCGGATAATCTTGCTGTGCACAGGCGACGGCACTGGTTTGTCAAGTCCCATACATGTTCGTACATCGCCTTCTTCTTCTGAGGGTGCCACTGTGTTGCTACCATTACTACAAAAAATGTCGAGAAAAAACATATACTACTCCCTCCGTCCGAAAAAACTTGTCATCAAAATGAACAAAAAGGGGTGCATTTAGAACTAAAATACATCTAGATACATCTTCTTTTATTCATTTTGATGACAAGTATTTCCAGATGGAGGGAGTATTTCATTACACCGAAAATCTCTTGTACGAGTGTTGTGATTGTCGAATCCTGAACAAGTTTAATATGCTACACAACAATTCAGGCATCTGTGCCACTGGACTACCACTTTACAAATCCCCCCCATGACCACCACTTTCGTTTTATTAATCTTTCACTAAAATTTACCACTGTGTGAGTGACCGACTGAGCTCAAACTAAGGACACGACTATGACAGCTATGGCCCACCCTTTTTTTTGGGAAAACCTCCAATTTCTTAATCTTCAATCCAACAAAAATAATAAAAAATACATCCATTATCGTCCCTCCCTCGTTGGAGCCTGCAAAACTTGTCTACTAGACAGTTTTTTTTTTGAGGTGAGTCTACTAGACAGTTAGGACCAGCGCACCCATACCTGGCCAAATGGGCCAGCCCGGCACGGCACGGCCCGGCCCGGCCAGGCTTACACGGGCTAGGCACGGCACGGCCCGGCCAGGCACGTATAATACATGGGCCCTGCCGGGCTAGCACGCGTGCTCGCCTCTCCGGCCCAGGCACGGCACAACAGCCTCATGGGCCGGCACGCTTGCCCGATTAGCACGGCGGCCTGAGTGGCACGGGAAGGAGCGAGCAGCCGAGCGCCAAGTCGTGGCGGACGGGTTCGTCGGCTCGTGTTGTTGCACCTGCATGCACGCCACCTTTTTTTATTGCATCTGAACTGCATGCACGCCTTCTAGCTCAGGGCGTTCGTCGGCTCGTGCCGTTGCACATGCATGTACGTATACTATACATGTACGCCTCTTGGCTTCCTGCGACGTGCTAGCTGCTAGCCGTGCCGGGCCGGCACGCGTGCCTGGCTAGCCAGCCCAGGCACGGCCCTAGCCGGGCCACGTGCCGAGCACGGCCCGTTAAGCCATGGGCCGGGCACGCGGGCTATTGGGTCGGCACGCTAAGACCGGCCCATCTGGCCAGGTATAAGCGCACCTAAACAACAACCGCCACCTATGAGGAGACATATAGATTAGAAGGATCCAACCTGAAGACACATGAACGAATTCCGGATCCGAGCAGATCCATCAAAGACAACCACCGACCGAACCTTGCGAGATTCATCAGAGACACACCTCCACGCGCCCTTCGAGGATGCACCACCGAGACAGTGGCTAGGCGGGGAGAACCTTACCCATCTTCAGGGAGCCGTTGTGGTCTCGCCTTCCCGAGCAGAACACAAATCCTAACAAATATCAATCTAAACACGGAGCCCTCCCGTCGTCAAGGGCTGGGATCCACCGCGCCCCATAGCCCTAAGCACCGGAGACGAGGCAGATCGGTGCACGCCATCGATGGGAGAAACAAATCCTAGTTGTTGTTCGCTTGAGAGGCTTGGGATGCACAGTGTTTACTCGTGTTTGCAAGGCCATTATTCCTTTGAATATCTTCTCCTTCTCAGGAACCCTAGTTGTTGTTTAGGGCTGACGTGGCACGAAAATCAGCTCCATTACTCTGGACCGTTATGACATGTGGGACTCACATATTAGTCTTGGTAAAAAAACAAACGCCAACTGATTACTTCCTGTGGTGATCCGAAAATGGAGCAACAAGGATCCTCGCGCTTTTTCCCAGAGGTGACCTTGAGTTATCGAACCCATGGAGGGTGATCCCCTTGAAGCTAGGGTCTCAAGCTATATTTGATCAATGAAAGGCAAATGATAATGATCTTCCCTAGTGGCTTCATTTAATTTTATAAAGTCAACCACCATCCTATAACCGATTACAATTCTTTGTGGGATAAGTTCATTTGTATCATTACGAACAATAGTGATGCCACCCTTTTTAGGGACACAATGAACAGGACTTGCCCATCTACTCAACTATAGGATAGATTAGACCCGCCTCCAGATGCTTTAATATTTCTGTTCTTACCACATCCTCCGAATTGGCAGTTTCTCGCGAGCCTGGCTGGGCGCGGTCGCGCGTGCGGGGCAGTTGCACGCCTCGGGCAACGCAGGAGATGAAGGCGACGTCTCATTACTCGTCCCCCACTCTCCTGTCACCGCCCACCCCCACTGTTCCCACCGCTCGCTCTCTCTCCCTCACCGCCCCTCCCTCTCCTCACCTCTTCTCCGATGGCTCCGCCACGCCCACCGCCGCGCCGCCCTTTGACCCCGGTCGACCAGCGCATCGCCAACATCCAGGGGCGCTGGCTGGCCGGGCTCCAGAACTCGGGCCGCGACCTGGCGTCGGCGCTGCGTGCGCCGTCCCCCATCTGCTGCCGCCCTCCACGAGCGCCGGCCAATGCGGTGCCGGCCGCTCCTGCTCTGCCGCCGATTCCGGACGTCTTCGTCCTGGGCTCGGCGCCAGTGCCGTTGACGGAGCCGCCCCTTCTTGGGACACCATTGGGCTCGGGGGTTTTCTTGACCCCCATCCAAGGGTTTTCTCCGGTCGGCGGGCCGTCCTTCTCGACCTCCGGCGTGGCGTTCAGCACAGGGCCGATGCCGCAGGCCGTCGCCAGGGACGGCTCGTCCTCTGCTCCGCCACCTCTATCCTTCCCGCCGGGGTTTTCACCCCGGCCCGGCCTCGGTTCGTCGCGGCTGCGCGTGCTCCGGTGAGTCAAATCCCCTCAAAGCTTGCTCCTAGATGTAGATTAGCGGTTAATTTCTTAGGCATATGCTAGGATTGATAGGATTCTAGCAGATCCGATTGGATGCGATCCCAATCGAATCCAATCGGACTGATTTGTTCTTGTTTTGTACAGTGTGTGTGCTAGGATAGTTTTCTTGTGCTACTGCTTGTGTGTCCTAAGATTTGTACTACATGCTAGTAGTTGTGTTCATGCTAGAATCATGTTCATGTTGACTGATGAATGTTATATTGATGGCATGTTCATGTTGAGTGATGAATGCTAGAATCATGTTGACTGATGGCATGTTCATGTTAGGATCATGTCCTTGTTTCATGTTGCATGTTGAAGCTAGGGTTTGTGCCATGCATCAGTGGATATTATACGTGCATGTAGTAGGACTATTTTAGGATGGTCCCAAATCTGCATGGCTGCACATGGGTGCTATTGGCACTTGCTGTTGCTATTTTTAGATGTTTCCTTATTTAAGATAGTGCAGTGATCAGTGCCAGTTGCAGCAAAGAAGATGCCACTGATCAGTGATTGTCATTGATAAGTGGAATTTGCCTAGGGGCAAATGCCACTTATCAATGACACTTGTTGTTGGGCAAAATGCCACTTATCAATGGCACTTGCTATTGGGCAAGTCACTGATCAGTGCCATTTGCACCACAACAAGTAGATTAGTGCTCTTGCCCAACACCAAGTGCCACTGATCATTGCCATTTGGCCATGAGCACATGGCACTGATCAGTGGCACTTGCTGTTGGACAAGTCCACTGATCAGTGGCATTTGCTTGCTTGTTTGCTTGCTTGCTTTGTTTGGTACTAATACTTGTCATGTTGCCTGACAAGATACTGAAGACTGACCGGGATGTGGCGGGTGGAGGAGCTCAGGTGGTGGCCGGAGCTGAGTGCGCCGAGGATTTCATCCCCACGAACAGGTGGCTCAGGACGGTGGACCTGCCTGGCAGGATCGCCTTCATGAGCGTGCCTCGTTCAAGGGGACGATCTCGGAGGGGCCACGAGGAGGAGCCAGGGAGCCGATGAGATTCTACCAACAGATCAAGGACAACGAGGACCTCGCCATGCTCGTCGTCCCTCCCAAGTTCGTGGAGGTGATGAACACCTGGCTGGTCATCAAGCGACTCTCGCGCGTGGTCAGGCTCTCGGCCAACAAGCGGTGTGTGTTCTGGGTGCAGGTCCAGAACTTCGAGGGCCACATGGTGCTTGGCTGGGGGTGGAACTACTGCCGCCGCCACCGCATCGTCCCCGGCGACCTCGTCGTTGTGCGCATCTCAGGACTCGGACTGAAGGTTCAGATCTACAACCACGACTCGTCGGTGATGTGCAGGTATCGTTGCACCAGGCACAACTGCCTTGGTGGCATCGAGCAGGCTATGTAGTTAAGTTAAGTAAGGTGTTAGTGGAGAACTTTTATGGTGTGTGGCGAGACTTGTGCTGGGAACTTGTTCATATTTTTGGCCAGGGCAGCACCCTGGCACGGAGCAGGGAAGGAGGATGCCCCTGCTCTTAATCTAGACTTATGCTATCTAGTTAAGTAGTTTGTTGTGTTAAGTTTGCTGTCATTACATTGCTTGCTTTGTTTGATCTTGTTGTTGTGTTGTTGCTGTTGTGCTGATCATGTGTGGTGGTAAGGCCACCACATTCGAATGGGGTGAGCAGAACACAAACGATGTTTGCAACCAAACAGCTGAAGTTTGCATCTGCTCACACCTTAAGCACAAATGCGGGCAACCAAACAGCAGGGGGTAAGTGCCTCTCGATGCGATGCGGGCAACCAAACAGGTTGCATCTACTGCATATGAGGCTGTATTTCAGCACATGCAATGTAACTACTGTTGCAAATTACAACCAAACACGTCCTAAATGGGCCTGGCCCAAGGTGATGTCTGTGCGAGCAAGAAATAAAATAATGTTGTCTCAAAAAAAATACTACTGTTTACCCTTGTCGCCTGTCCTCTTCTCTCTACTCTAGGATTAGGATCCGATCGATCGAGTAGCATAGCATAGCATAGGAGGATGAAGAATCATGGCGGCAAGGGGAAGAGGAAGTGGCTGGACGACGGCGGCACAAGAAGCAGCGATGAGCAGTCGGCCGGAAACCAGCAGCAGATCCGCAGCAGCACCGGCACCGAGGGCGAGGGCCGGTCGATCTACTTCGTGGTAAATATCTTGATCGGCGGCAATCGCGCGGTGGCCTCCCTCTACAAGGTGGATTATCCCTACCCGTGCTCTCCGACCCCGAGTCCGAGGCCGAGGCGGCTGCACCCGGTCGCCAGGATGGATGCCACGGCCGGCATCACCTACGTGCCCCTGCAGACACGCAGCCGCAGCCGCAGGTGGATCGTCGCCATCAGCGCCCGCCAGACCACCGTCTTCGACGCCGACACCGAGGAGCTCATCCCTGGGCCGGACCTCCTCAGCCGAAAAGGGTCTCCCGCGCTCGTGTCCGCGGAGGACAAGATCTACGCCCTCTCAACCTTTCCCCAGATCAAGGGAGAACGAGATCTGGAGCCCTGGTTCGAGGTCCTTGACCTCTCCAGTGCCACTGTCGTCGACGGGCGCCTCCAGGGCTGCTCCTGGGAGGAGCTGCCCAGCCCGCCTTGCTTCCCGTCTCCGTCTCGGCTGGCCCCCCATGAGCTGAGATACCCGCCTATGGTCACCGTGCACTCCTACGTGCTCGTCGGCTCCTACTTGCTCATGTCGCTCAAGTCGGCGACCCGCCATGCCACCCATGCGTTCCACACCGTCTCGGCCAAGTGGCAGACGGTTGATGATGGCAGGAGTCTGCCTTTCGTCGGCCTCGCCACCGTGCACGACGCCGCAGCCGGCGTCTACCTCGGCGAGTCATCTGCGGACAACCGATGGTGGTCTCGCGTTGGTCAGGAACAGCCAGCCATCCTAACTGCTTACCGCATCAAGCTCCTTCCTAGCAACAATGACAAGGAGGAGGATAATCCTGCCATGAAGTTATCCGTCACCGGGATTCCAGTAAAATCATCCTCTGAGACTACCACGACGACCACCGGTAATGGTAAAGGCAATGCTGGTGGTGTCGTCGTTAAGGGGATCTTCTGCCGTTCGCTGCATAATAATGGTGGGAGCTTGTGTTCGTTGAACTGGAGATCTCGCAAGCGCATACGACATTCTCGGGATTATGATCTCCTTGCTGATGAGATTTATCTGCCAAAGAAGGCTTACATAACATTGAAAACCTATCAAATGAAGGAGGATGACAGCTCTCTATCTCTTGTACAGCAGGAGGACAATACAGCACACAAGATTGCAATCCCTGAGCAACATGGAGAGCAGGAATTCAAGATTCGCACTAAATCTGGAGGCTTCGTTTACCCAGATTTCCTCACTCTTCTGTAATACACGCATGCATGCATCCATGATATGAGCAAGTCCCTCAGTAAATTTGTACGTAGCATGCATGTTGCTCGAGAGTGCCTTCTTTATAATAAATAAATAAATACCACCATCTCTTGAAACGATTATATATGAAATTTTCATCCTCCACCATACTGCAGATACAGCTAGTATGTCAACGGTCTAACAATGCATGCTCACCAACTCTCTTTTTCTGTGGTCGCTTCGCTTGTGAATTTACACTGGGATTTACAAATTTCTGTACAAGTCTGACAAGCTTGTAAGTTACTACAAATATATTAGAGCAATTAATAATATACTAGGGTATCAGAATGTATCGATCAATTAGCAGATTGTGTGGAAAAACAAAATCATAGCCATGTTATGAGAATAGGAGGATTAAAGATTTACTTACTGGAAGAGGAAATCATAGCTAGCCATGTTATGAAAAAATCATAGCTTTGCTGAATTGGAAAAGGAAAAAACACAAAACAGGCAGAAGAGCTGCAGTTACAAAATTTACCTCCCATCAGGGTAAATAGCACTACAAACAGCTCCTCCTGGTTTTGACACTCAGCAGAGACAAGATAATGTCACTAGGGTTGGTACTCCTGTCCTATGACAGCCAGGGATGCAGGGCACACTCCTATGTTTGAACAAATTTTACCCTCCCAACAGAGATAAGAAACTGTGGCAACAACATATGAGCAAGACATGCAAGCACAGTTCATGAAATCTATTGTATGACAAAAGGACCTAAACTTGATTTTCCTAGGTTTTCTGGAGAAGACACGGTAGGTTGGATAAGGCAGTGTAACAAGTATTTTCAGATGTCCGATGCACCAGAAGAGTACAAGGTTTCCTTAGCTCAAATGTATATTATTGATGAAGCTGGTGTCTAGGTGAGGGGGTCTGGCTTATTAAAGAAACAACTTACATGGAAACAGTTTGGAGCTCAAGTGGTTAAAAGATTTTCTGACAAGGGTTCATATGATTTAACTGAAAACTTCAATTCAGTTAAGCAACACAACAGCACTGTCTCTGAGTAGACAAAATAATTTGAAGATCTTATGGCTGATGTGCAAGACGAAAACCCAGACTTAGGGGAGTCTTGGTTTGTAAGGTGCTATGTGAATGGTTTAAGAGATGGCATCAAGTATCAGGTCAGGCCATTGAGACCTCAAACCCTAACTGCATAGTTACTGCTTTGCTAAAGATGTAGAGTCCTGCCATCCACCTGCTCCTCATGTTCCAAAGAAGCAGAGATTCTCTTATTCAAATTTCTGTGATCAGAAAAACTCTCCAACTCCATATCAGCAATCCTTACCAATCAGACACGCTAAAATACGTAATAGTACCAATCAATGTTAAGGATATCTCTTATCGTTAGCGCCTCGGCCAGCCCAGGATTATGGATTAATCGGAAATAGACCGATTAATCGATTTTATCGGTCGACTATTAATCGGTCATTTTTTTTGCAAATCTTAGGTTCCCAACACTAAAATGTGCTATATTCAACACCAAAAATATATTGGACAGAAGTGTTATCTTGATTCCTAGCCTCTGAATCATGATATAATGACAAAAAAAATAGAACAATAATACATATTGCTTAACAAGGTTCACAAAACACAAATAAACATAGTTTTTGTGAAAATAGTGCTAGGAATAGGTTCGATTTATCAGTAGATTCTCGATAAATCGCTTGTTAGAGTGATAAATCTGCCCAAATGATAAACGGTGAAGATAAGGCATAATCTTATCGGTCACCCCAGGAGTAGTGATAAATCGTTGAATCGGAAGATTTTTTGAACAGTGGTACCAATCAGAAGATTAGGAAAGTAGGGGGTGTTGGAGATGTTGTTGGTGACAAATGGTTCCATGGACACAAATGTAAGCTGGTTCCTAATGTACATTTACTGCAACAAGAAACAGAGGAAAACAATGTTACTGAACCATTTATGTCTAGGCATTGTAGGAAGGAGAGCACAGTTTGCAGCAATAGCAGATTTCTCATTGACTGACAAAGGAGGAAGTACTGCCAGTGTCTCTTTTCCCATTCAGTACATGATGACAGACAGTAGGAGTTGTTGAGGAACTGGTGCCCCCTAAAGCCTGAGCTGATATGGACATTTGTTTCCTCTATTTGCTCCTGTTGTGCTTGTCCAGTATCAATGTCCATTTGCGTTGGTCAGGAACAGCCGGCTCTCCTAACTGCTTACCGCATCAAGCTCCTTCCTAGCAACAATGACAAGGAGGAGGATAATCCTGCCATGAAGTTATCCGTCACCGGGATTCCAGTAAAATCATCCTCTGAGACTACCACGACGACCACCGGTAATGGTAAAGGCAATGCTGGTGGTGTGGGTGTCGTCGTTAAGGGGATCTTCTGCTGTTCGCTGCATAATAATGGTGGGAGCTTGTGTTCGTTGAACTGGAGATCTCGCAAGCGCATACGATATTCTTGGGATTATGATCTCCTTGCTAATGAGATTTATCTGCCAAAGAAGGCTTACATAACATTGAAAACCTATCAAATGAAGGAGGATGACAGCTCTCTATCTCTTGTACAGCAGGAGGACAATACAGCACACAAGATTGCAATCCCTGAGCAACATGGAGAGCAGGAATTCAAGATTCGCACTAAATCTGGAGGCTTCGTTTACCCAGATTTCCTCACTCTTCTGTAATACACGCATGCATGCATCCATGATATGAGCAAGTCCCTCAGTAAATTTGTACGTAGCATGCATGTTGCTCGAGAGTGCCTTCTTTATAATAAATAAATAAATACCACCATCTCTTGAAACGATTATATATGAAATTCATCCTCCACCATACTGCAGATACAGCTAGTATGTCAACGGTCTAACAATGCATGCTCACCAACTCTCTTTTTCTGTGGTCGCTGCGCTTGTGAATTTACACTGGGATTTACAAATTTCTGTACAAGTCTGACAAGCTTGTAAGTTACTACAAATATATTAGAGCAATTAATAATATACTAGGGTATTAGAATGTATCGATCAATTAGCAGATTGTGTGGGAAAAAAATCATAGCCATGTTATGAGAATACGAGGATTAAAGATTTACTTCCTGGAAGAGAAAATCATAGCCATGTTATGAAAAAATCATAGCTTGCTGAATTTTAAAAGGAAAAAAAACACAAAACAGGCAGAAGAACTGCAGTTACAAAATTTACCTCCCATCAGGGTAAATAGCACTACAAACAGCTCCTCCTGGTTTTGACACTCAGCAGAGACAAGATAATGTCACTAGGGTTGGTACTCCTGTCCTATGACAGCCAGGGATGCAGGGCACACTCCTATGTTGAACAAATTTTACCCTCCCAACAGAGATAGGCAACTGTGGCAACAACATATGAGCAAGACATGCAAGCACAGTTCATGAAATCTATTGTATGACAAAAGGACCTAAACTTGATTTTCCTAGGTTTTCTGGAGAAGACATAGTAGGTTGGATAAGGCAGTGTAACAAGTTTTTTCAGATGTCCGATGCACCAGAAGAGTACAAGGTTTCCTTAGCTCAAATGTATATTATTGATGAAGC
The DNA here is from genome assembly GCA_021605205.1 of Aegilops longissima. Classification (NCBI taxonomy): domain Eukaryota; kingdom Viridiplantae; phylum Streptophyta; class Magnoliopsida; order Poales; family Poaceae; genus Aegilops; species Aegilops longissima. The sequence continues at coordinate 665,172,420 of CM038676.1, forward strand.
TGGTGTCTAGGTGAGGGGGTCTGGCTTATTAAAGAAACAACTTACATGGAAACAGTTTGGAGCTCAAGTGGTTAAAAGATTTTCTGACAAGGGTTCATATGATTTAACTGAAAACTTCAATTCAGTTAAGCAACACAACAGCACTGTCTCTGAGTAGACAAAATAATTTGAAGATCTTATGGCTGATGTGCAAGACGAAAACCCAGACTTAGGGGAGTCTTGGTTTGTAAGGTGCTATGTGAATGGTTTAAGAGATGGCATCAAGTATCAGGTCAGGCCATTGAGACCTCAAACCCTAACTGCATAGTTACTGCTTTGCTAAAGATGTAGAGTCCTGCCATCCACCTGCTCCTCATGTTCCAAAGAAGCAGAGATTCTCTTATTCAAATTTCTGTGATCAGAAAAACTCTCCAACTCCATATCAGCAATCCTTACCAATCAGACAAGCTAAAATACGTAATAGTACCAATCATTGTTGAGGATATCTCTTATCGTTAGCGCCTCGGCCAGCCCAGGATTATGGATTAATCGGAAATCGACCAATTAATCGATTTTATCGGTCGACTATTAATCGGTCATTTTTTTGCAAATCTTAGGTTCCCAACACTAAAATGTGCTATATTCAACACCAAAAATATATTGGACAGAAGTGTTATCTTGATTCCTAGCCTCTGAATCATGATATGATGACAAACAAAATAGAACAATAGTACATATTGCTTAACAAGGTCCACAAAACACAAATAAACATAGTTTTTGTAAAAATAGTGCTAGGAATAGGTTCGATTTATCAGTAGATTCTCGATAAATCGCTTGTTAGAGTGATAAATCTGCCCAAACGATAAACGGTGAAGATAAGGCATAATCTTATCGGTCACCCCAGGAGTAGCGATAAATCGTTGAATCGGAAGATTTTTTGAACAGTGGTACCAATCAGAAGATAAGGAAAGTAGGGGGTGTTGGAGATGTTGTTGGTGACAAATGGTTCCATGGACACAAATGTAAGCTGGTTCCTAATGTACATTTACTGCAACAAGAAACAGAGGAAAACAATGTTACTGAACCATTTATGTCTAGGCATTGTAGGAAGGAGAGCACAGTTTGCAGCAATAGCAGATTTCTCATTGACTGACAAAGGAGGAAGTACTGCCAGTGTCTCTTTTCCCATTCAGTACATGATGACAGACAGTAGGAGTTGTTGAGGAACTGGTGCCCCCTAAAGCCTGAGCTGATATGGACATTTGTTTCCTCTATTTGCTCCTGTTGTGCTTGTCCAGTATCAATGTCCATTTGCCCTGTGTCCACTTCCTCACTTCCCGGGAAATTGATGTTAGGCGCAAGTTTGCATTTGTGGCCTTGCATCCATTTATTCCCACACCTCCAGCATTCCCCCACTTTTCTACTACTCTGTCCCATAATGTAAGATGTTTTTGCAGTTCAATTTAAACTGCAAAAACGTCCTATATTATGGGACGGAGGGAGTAGCTCTTTGGAACTGTGCAGAGGATGACCTGCTAGAGGAGTTTGTTTGTTTGTTTGAGTGTTATGCTAGCAGATTGCTTCCCATAAAAATAAATTGTTATAGGGCACACTAAACTAAACTTTTTGGGAGGCTCGGTTTATCTAGCTAACCAATAAGCATCTGTGATGTGATGGTTTGTGAGTTCTGACTTGGAATTTAATCCCCTCTCTCAGTCCATTAACATAACACCTGACAAACCAGAGTTCAGGAAGTTGAGGTGTTTCTTCCTGAATGTCTGCCATCAAATCCTCAAAGTCTCTTGTGTAATCTGCCACAGACAGTTGCCCTTGTTTAATAGTGTTGAAGTTGTCATTTAAGTCATAGGATCCCTGAGTGGAAAATGTTTTTGTGAGTTCCTTGCAAACAGCTGGCCAGGTCATTGCTTCTTCAGCAGACCAGATCTTCGCAACCAAACATCAGCCTCTCCCACCATATACATCTTCAGGTGCTGCAGCCATTTGAAAGTATCTATTGCATTGTCTGATCCATCCCACGGGATCTTCACCTCCAAACTTGGGAAATTCCATTTTAGTTCCTTTTGTAATGGATTTCATACACTCAATCTTCATTTCCTGCTCATATGTCCTTTTGTATTAGCCTTGCCACAGTTGCCTCTCTCTGCTATTGTTGAGCTGGTGAAAACCAGGAGTGCTATCCAGGTCTTGTGTGAACTGATGGAGATTTATCCTTTGCCCCTCCAGAATGTCCCTCTGTCCCTTCGTCTTTGGTTGTTCGTGTTCTCGGTCTTGATGCAGGAGGAGCGACACATTGTTGGTCGCCTGGGAGGCTATCTACACTGGATGGAGCCACGTCCTCGCGGCATTGGTGAGCTTCCTCCGGACTACGGTATGTAATCGATCTCTGCCGCCCTTGATGCATTAATTTGGTCGCTGTCTCCCCTGTCTCCGCCTAGGGTTTTGATCCTTGTGAAAGTGAGATTAAATGTCTGGCTTTTGTGGTCGTATGGTTCACAATCTGTTATGATCTTTGTGCTATGTTCATATGTACAGCTCTAGTTAGTTTTGATTTGCTTGTGGTACTGTCTGCCCACGATGCGAAGAAAAATGATTTTGTTTTGGTTCAGATAGAATGCTCCCACTTGATTCGAGTTGAAGATGTGTTGAAGATCCGCACCGGTAGTAGTAAGTGCGAGAAACACAGAAGATCTGTTGGCTGTTATATAGGTTCAGAAATTAGCATTTTCAGAGTAGTTTCAGACTTGTTTCAAAGTTACAGATTTGGAACAGTGTGCATGTATGGTTTATCACTTGATTTGGAACAGAGTTTCAGAGTTTGTTGTATGGTTAGTGAACTGGTACAGATTGCATGCTACTCCCTCCGTTCCTAAATATAATAAGTCTTTAGGGACTCCACTACAAACTACATACGAATGTATATAGACATATTTTAGAGTGTATATTCACTCATTTTGCTCTGTATGTAGTCCATAATGTAATCTCTAAAAATACTTATATATTTAGGAACGGAGGAAGTATAAAGAAAGAAATATACAGTAGTGTTTGTTTAGCTTATACAGAGTTTCAGAGTTTGTTGCTATGTTATAAAGAAATATAGTGTGTGCTCAACTTGTACAAATTCATGCGGATGTGTCGTAAAGAAATATTGTCTTGGTTCATGGTACAGATTACATTTTCTTTAACAGTACGGATTTGTTGTCCTTTTTAAGTTTATCCACCACCAGTTGTAACAATATTGTGTGGTTTTTATAGAATGAGACAACACAGGAGGTAGCTAACTTGATATATACATATGGTTTATTTCATTTTATTTGAATGGATGAGTGTTGAATACTCTCCCTGCATATTTGTTGCTTACTCCCTCCGTTCCGAATTAGTTGTCGCAGATATGGATGTATCTAGATGTATTTTAGTTTTAGATACGTCCATTTCTGCGACGAGTAATTTGGAACAGAGGGAGTACATGTCTAAGGGACTCCATTCCTGAGAGAAGATCAACTATCTAGCCTAGGAGGGGAAGGAAAAGGCAAGGCAAGGCAAGGGCTGTTAGATGAGGGAGAAACTAACTAGTGCTACTGCAACAAGAAGAGAGGAAAAACCAAGAGAGTTAAACCAACATTCCAGTAGGTGTTGCAAGGGGAGGGGGCCAACACTAGAGTGCTGCAAGAGGTGGAGGAACTAGCTAGTGTTACCGAAAAAGGCTTTCGCCCCGCTTTATAAATAAAGCAACCACCAAGCACAAAATCTACAAGGTATCATCCCACACACACACAACGCCACCGCCCAAAGGACCAACACAAACGCACAAACACCACACACAACATAGGATCCGCTGTGGGCACAGCACAACAAGCCCAAACACCACAAGGGTGGCACAGACAACTCACGGCGGCGGCGTCGAAGACGGAGAAGAGCTAATCTGGCTCGGGTGGTGGTGGGGGAAGCGGCGGTGCCATGCGGAGAGCCATCGCGCGAAGCTGGGTGACTAGCTAGTGTTGGTGGAACAGTAATTGGAAGGGGCTGATAAGATACCACCAAAGATAGACCCCTACTTGGCTGACCTTAATTTCGAAGCAATACCCCAGAATTCTGAATTTCTTTTCTTGTGAGTGGATTCTGAATGCGTACATGCATGCATGTTCACACAGCATGTCCTGTGAGTAGATTCTGAATGTCCATAATGCATACATACATGTTCACACAGCATAATATACTGCATTATGAATGCTGAATACTCTCTTCTTCTTCTTTTTTTGCGGGGGTCTGAATGCTGAATACGTACACACATATATACTGAATGTCGACTGCTGCAGAGCTTAGAACACCTACTAATTCACTGATCTTGCATGATTCAGATTACTCCACTGGATGGCCTTGTAAAAGCCTCCAACTAGAGCTAGAGCGGTTGCTGTCTAATTCATACCAATTTCGTTTTTCTCATACAGTATATAATTGGGTACAGAAAAACGTTTTTTTTCTGAGACAAGCTTCAAATCAACAAGTCATCGTGTGCTCTGCTAGCCGCGGCCCAGCCCAACTACTAGCCTCCTCCCTCGTCTCAAACCCTCCTAGCCTCCGCCTCCGCGTCCCCATCCTCCGTCCCCGTCCGCAAGCGCCGCCGTCCTTCTCTGCCCTGCCGCCAGAAGCCAGAAGCCAGAAGCCAGAAGGTGTCCTCCTCCTCCTCCTCCTCCTCCTCCTACTCTTCCTCCTCTCTTAGCACCTCTTCATCCTCTCTTAGTCTTAGCACCTAGGGTTGGTATGAAAGAAATTTGTTTCTTTTATAGGAGGATATCCCACCATCACCATGGCCCAAGTCGTCAGAATAGTTTCCAGCCTTGCTGATGTTGACGCTGCGCTTCAAGATCTGGGCATCACTGAGGTGAATCAAGCTAATCAGGTTCGATTTCAACTGGATGAGCGAGCCCCCCTTCAAGATGCAGCAGAGATCGGTGTAAGGACCCGTCCAGGAAGGCATGGATTCATATTTGTTAATCCAGAGTTGTTGGAGTGCAAGTCTAAGACCAAGGGGACATTAGAGAGGTCCTTCAACATCATGCTTAACGAAGCCCTGGAGCGGATTGATCAAGAGATGTTGGGAGTTGACGCAAGCATCTCAGAACTGAAGGTCCTTGTGCTCAAGAATGACAATCAGATGCCACATAATGGACCTCCACTTGTCGAAAGAAATCAGGGAGTACAACATGTCATCTATCCACACCCTCCTGTACGTGACGTTCTTCTCTCTCTTTTTTTCTCTTTCGTCTTTTGGGATAAAGATCACTTTAAACCAGTTTTGGGTACATCTTATGAAATTCGCTTGCCTCCTGCCTGTCGGAAATATCATATCTGTGTTACTATCAAAATTTGTTTAGAAAGGAAAGAATTATGCAAGTGCTTGTTTTGTCTCTGGTTTGCTCGAGTTTCCATCCATGTTATAAGCCAGCCATGATTTTCATGTCATATCGTTTGAATGAGTCTACTAGTACTTATATTGGGTGCATTTCATTGAGATAACAACTTATAACTAGATGCCTGTATTAAGAGTAGCATTTATATTTGTCAACTGGTGTGATATGTTTGCTAGTACTGTGCTATTGTTTGTCTAGAAAACTCTTGTGGTATGTTTGCTTAGTATTGCGTTTTTCTCATTATCAGTTCCCAGAAGATCCTAGCTTTGAGCATGGCACGCCCCGACAGAGAGTCCCATATCAACCTGCTTATGGTACACAACAAGAGAGGGATGAGGCAGCTGCTCGTGACAGGCGTGCCCAGAGAGCCCTCTGGCATGCCAAACTCTGTATTTTGGAGGCGAGGCAGTCCATCTTGAAGGACAAGAGGTCTGAGATGATGTCAAAGATGAGGGTGGAGTTCAACAGGATTATGGAGGAACCATCTGACTTAGGGGCTGGTTACGCGGACTATGAATTTCCTCCATTGGCGTAGTAGGTAAGTCACCTTTCTTTGGTACAAGTTTTAGACATGTTTATAGATTAAAAAATTCTACTCCAGACGCTGATTGCTTGCTTGTGTTTGAACACTCCTTGCTAAGTTCCACGAGTTATTTCTTGTGTTTAGTTTTGTAAGCTAATTTGTTGTACAATGTACACATCCATGCATGCTGCATGCATACCTTGTACTGATGATATATATCTTTTGTAGGAGCTTACCCTTTGAAGCAACATGGCTTGCCATTTGATCTTTTGCTAGAGCTGTGCTACCCAGTCCAAGATTTGTCGAACAACCCCATGTCGACAATGCAAGCTTAATTACCTATTTATGTATGTACACCTTTTGGTTGTAATGCTTAAACTGGTACTATCTAGTATTACAAACCGAGCATGTAATGGACTATGGTGCTGCACTGCCGAGTAGGTTGCTGTGGAGACTTTAAATTCCTGGTACTGTATGCGACCTTGTGAATTGTGATGTTGGTGACTTGATAACCGGCAATGTTGGATTTAACTGTTAGGTTATTTGATTGATCATGTGATCATCTCGCTTTTTGGTCTCTTTTGTTTTGGCATATATGTTCAACTTTGCATCCTTGTTATTTTTGTGACATCTTCAATTTGAGATGTGCTTTTTTATTCTGTTTCTAATGCATAGACATGCTTTAGTAGTTGTTAATGATGTCAAGTTTCTATGCTTTATAAACTATATGCAAGCAAACATCACATTTCCAGTTCCTTTCTCATCTCCTTGAGGGATTCAGTTTCAATAGGTTGCAATTTGAAAATGATTTCTTGGAGATCAAATACTCTTGTGACAGCTTCTCCACGTCACATGGTTGTTTTTTTTTCATTTTTTTATAAACTATATGCATGCATGTTTGTTTGTCATGACAAGAAGAAGAAGAAGAGAAGCTTCAGCTTTAATGTGCTCCTGTGAGTGCTTCATCTTTCAGGCTAGTCTGCAACTGCAAGGTGTCTCTGAACCCTGGTGGCAACAAGTTTGTCATGACAAGAAGATGTCAGAAAGAATTCAGAAGCAAGATGGTGTTCCTTCTTAAGCTCCAAAGAAAAGACGACAGGTTCCTTCTTCGCCTCATTCAGCTTTCTCTTCTCAAACTCCAGCAGGGCCAAGCTGTTTACTTGTTCCTTCCTTTTAAACTGCAAGTAAGTATTGTTTCCCGTTAAAGAAGCAGAGCAATGTCTCAGCTTCCTTGCGCATCTTTCTTGCTGGTCAAAAATAAAAATAAAAGATCCACCATGGCAAGCATTCTTCTGCTCCAGAATCGATCTGCAACTTACTTGTGCTCAGTCTTGTCCACCTCCAACAGAGTAAAGAAGCAGCAGCAGCCGGTGGAGGGAGGAAAGCGCACCGTAGCCTGCCTCATGCTGCATGCATGGCCACCTACACTACACTAGAGACTAGACGACCCAAAATGGCCTTACAAACAAAATAGCCGCTCCACTCAAATTCCTGCCCCCTGTGTCTGTCATGCAGCTCCTATCCTATCTGAACCCTCCCTGCCTGTCTCTGAAGATCAAGATCAAGTTCAGTCTGCACCTCCTTTTAAACCTGTACTTGTGTCTGTCATGCTACAATGTTTACTTTTAAACCTGTACGGACTAGTTTTCATCTCTTCTTGTGCAGTCTGCACCTCCTTTTTTTTTACTGTAATGTAATGGCTATAATAAAGCCGGGGATCCTCCTTCCTTTTTATACAGCATCTAATTGTAATAATACCCTCCTCTTGAGGGCCGCCACCTTCCTTGAGTGGAGTGGGTCTGCCTCTAGCTTCCTCCTCTTGCAACAAATATATATATATATATAAACCCTAGACTAGCTAGAAATCGCCCCTTCTGAATTTGGGTTGAAATCTCTGCTTCTCTGAATCTGTTGCATCTCTCAAGTGAACCCTCCCTAGTTCATAGCAGCATGACAGTTGGTACTTTCCTCGGCGGCGCTACGGATCGGAGATCGGCTTGCCCGTAAAATCCTCCCCTGCCCTCCCCGATCTCCTTGTAGTAAGGTCACAAAAGCACCCAGCTCCTCTCTATAAAGATAAACCCTCACTGCGGCTACTCACGGCGCAAGAAACGGGCTCCACAAACACAAACACACATCATATGGAGCTCATGTCCTTGCCTCTCCTGTCAACCACAAACTTTGCTAATCTAATCTGCACTCCAGTTTCAGCAAGATTCAGACATGCTTTGATAGGTTCCTTGAAGAAGAACCAAACTTTGGCAAACAACACGCAGCAACCCCCTCCTGGAACCCACTCAGAGAAATCGCCTTATCTCCTGGACAAGGAATTATCAATCAGGTGCCTACTCAGACACACAAATATCTGAAGAGCATTGGATCCAGCAGTACAATAGAACAGTATTTTGACACTTGCAAGACCACCTTTAGACCAAAGAAGAGAGTTTTCTGTGTCTTATGATCTTATCTAAAATAAAGGGTACAACACTTGAGTGGTGGAGACACTAGTAGAAAAGGGGGCAATGGTCCAGGCCGGGTCAGCCCATTAGTCCCGGTTCAGTCCAGAACCGGGACCAATGGTGGCATTCACTAGTAGAAAACAGGGCTATGGTTCCGGGCTAATATTCACATTAGTCCCGGTTCAATCACGAACCGGGACTAATGTGAGCATTTATCCCGGTTCGTGCGGCTAAGGCATTAGTCCCGGTTCACCTGTGACCTTTAGTCCCGGTTTGTGCCTCAAACCGGGACTAAAGGGTGCGATGCCCATTAGTCACGGTTCATGCCTCAAACCGGGACTAAAGATTAGACCTTTAGTCCCGGTTTGAGGCACGAACCGGTGCTAATGGGGTTGAGACCTTTAGTCCCGGTTCGTGCCACGAGCCGGTACTAAAGGTCTCATTTTCAAAATCTACCCCCCCCCCCCCCCGTGTGGATCGCCTTTTTAGTTTTAAAAAAATAAAAAAAATGATGGAAATGTCAAAAAAAATAAAAGAAAATAAGTTTCCCATGTGATATGTGGTCTAGTTGTTGGGAAACTTTGCAAATGTGAATTTCGAGTTTATTTGCAAAATCTCTCTGGAATTTGTAAATATGGGCATAACTTTTGCATACTAACTCGGATGAAAAAGTTTTTTATATGAAAAATCATCTACTCGAAAAGTTACATCCGAATTTAACGGGGGAAACCATTTTCAAAATCCTCAAAAACCTAACAGAAAAAAAGATATGGGGCTTTTAAGATCTGGAGAGGCAAAAAAATTCAAACTGTGGTCTAACTATGGTCAAACAATGGTCAAACTAATTATTCTAGAATATTAGTGTTACTAAATAATTTGTTCAGTTATTTTGAATTTTGGTCAAATCTGGTCAAACTTTAGTCAAATTGTGGTCAAACTGTGGTCAAACTGTGGTCAAACAATGGTCAAACTAATTATTCTAGAATATTAGTGTTACTAAATAATTTGTTCAGTTATTTTGAATTTTGATCAAATCTGGTCAAACTGTGGTCAAACTATGGTCAAACAATGGTCAAACCAATTATTCAAAATAACTATTGTTTTCTAAATAATTATTGTTTTTTTTAAACAATAGTTTGAAACTCAAACAGTGAAATGTGTCACTTCATGCTAAAGCAAAATTCCTGAGGGTTAATAGGATTGCCATCTTACTATTGTCAGGAAAATAACAAGTGCAGACTTGGAAACGAGGGAGAATAGAACCCGGAAGTTAAGCGTGCTCAGGCTGAGGGAGTGGGAGGATGGGTGACCGTTCGGGAAGTTAGATGATTTGGAATGACGAGGGTGATTAGAGATTAGAGGATAAATTAAGCAGTGATGAGGGGTGCTGATTAGAGATTAGAGGTTAAAATAATTCAAAAATTTGAAAATAAAAAAATTCAAAAAAAAATTCAAAAAAAATCATAAAATTTCCTTTAGTCCTGGTTGGTGTTACCAACCAGGACTAAAGGTGGAGCTCACGTGGCGCATGCCTTTAGTCCCGATTGGATTGAGCCGAGACTAAAGGGGAGGCATTAATCGACCCTTTAGTCGGTTCACCAACCGGACTAAAGGCCCTTATCAACGGGACAATAGGCCCTTTTTCTACTAGTGATTGGACCCGGTTCGTGAGCCCCGGGGGCCGGCCGGGCCACGTGGGCCATTGGTCCCGGTTCGTCTGGACCTTTGGTCCCGGTTGGTGGGACGAACCGGGACCAATGGGCCTCGCTCTGCCCACCACTATTGGTCCCGGTTGGTGGCTTGAACCGGGACCAAAGGCTGTCCTTTAGTCCCGGTTCATGCCACCAACGGGACCAATGAGGTGCCTATATATACCCCTCAGCGTGAAGCGAGCACACTGCTCTGTTTTTTCGGCAGCCGAGGGGAGAGGGCTTGGTGGTGCTCTAGCCCACCTCCTATGCACACAAGGTGTTCGATGGAATGCCCGAGCCACACTACTTAAGCTTTCTCCTCTCAAGCTCGACCTCCAAGCTCCATTTTCCTCAATATTTGTCTAGGTTTAGCGGTCCGTCACGCCCGTCCCGTCTTCACCGCCGTCGATCACCGCGCCGACTCATCGCCGGCACCACCGTGGTGAGCCTCTTGTTCTTATCTTCTTTACGAAAGGAAAATATTCTTACTTGTATGTTTAGATAGATACTTGTATTATTTTCTTACTTTTATTATTGCATCTTATATAGTGCGATGGTTTTGGTATCCGCCCCCGTCGGCCCTCGTCCTGTCTATGATTCAGATGTGGTATATATTATCTTTTCATAACTATTGGTTCATTTATTGTTTATGAAAATTATGCCGACCAACGTGACATAGATTTTATTTATCTAGGAGGTTGTTGAACCGGAAATTCCAACCGACCCTATTGTCGAGAGGTTAAATTTAGTTGAAGAAGAAAACAATTTCTTGAAGGAAAAAATAAGAAAAATTGAGGAGGAGAAGATGATATTGGAGTTGCATGTTGCGGATGTCGTCGATGATCACAAGATTAAGATGGATGCAATGCGCTTGAAGATTAGAAAGATTAGAAAATATGCCATTCATACCGAGGCTTGGTATCATTATGCCGTTGGATCAGTTGTTACCTTGGTTGCGATTATTATCGCATTTGTTTTCGCATTGAAATGTTTTACATAGTTTCAATGTATGGTTTAATTAATTTAGATGCTCTGCAGAGCTTTATGTTGTTCTGTAATGATTTTCGCTTGAAGATGAGAACTATGTATGTACTTTGGTTTTAATGTGATGATGAACTTCTATTAATTTGGTCACTTAATTATCTATTCATGATGTTCTGTAATGTTTTTGACACACTTAATTATATATAATGCACGCAGATGAACCGGCAATGGATGTACGGTAACAGACACACCTCCGAGTACATTAAGGGTGTGCATGATTTTCTCGAAGTGGCTGAGGAAAACAAGCAGAATGGTTTTATGTGTTGTCCATGCCCTATATGTGGGAATACGAAGTCTTACTCTGACCGGAAAATCCTTCACACCCACCTGCTTTACAAGGGTTTCATGCCACACTATAATGTTTGGACGAGGCACGGAGAAATAGGGGTTATGATGGAAGACGGCGAAGAAGAAGAGTACGATGACAACTATGTGCCCCCTGAATACGGTGATGCTACTGAACATCAAGAGGAACCAGACGATGTGTACGATGATGCTGCAACGGGCGAAGCTGCTGAAGATCAAGAGGAACCAGACGATGTGCCCGATGATGATGATCTCCGTCGGGTCATTGTCGATGCAAGGACGCAATGCGGAAGTCAAAAGGAGAAGCTAAAGTTTGATCGCATGTTAGAGGATCACAAAAAAGGGTTGTACCCCAATTGCGAAGATGGCAACACAAAGCTCGGTACCGTACTGGAACTGCTGCAGTGGAAGGCAGAGAATGCTGTGCCAGACAAAGGATTTGAGAAGCTACTGAAAATATTGAAGAAGAAGCTTCCAAAGGATAACGAATTGCCCGAAAGTACATACGCAGCAAAGAAGGTCGTATGCCCTCTAGGATTGGAGGTGCAGAAGATACATGCATGCCCTAATGACTGCATCCTCTACCGCGGTGCGTACAAAGATCTGAACGCATGCCCGGTATGCGGTGCATTACGGTATAAGATCAGACGAGATGACCCTGGTGATGTTGACAGCGATCCCCCAGGAAGAGGGTTCCTGCGAAGGTGATGTGGTATGCTCCTATAATACCACGTTTGAAACGTCTGTTCAGAAACGGAGAGCATGCCAAGTTGATGCGATGGCACAATGAGGACCGTAAGAAAGACGGGAAGTTGAGAGCACCCGCTGACGGGTCGCAGTGGAGAAAAATTGAGAGAAAGTACTGGGCTGAGTTTGCACGTGACCCAAGGAACGTATGGTTTGCTTTAAGCGCGGATGGCATTAATCCTTTCGGGGAGCAGAGCAGCAATCACAGCACCTGGCCCGTGACTCTATGTATGTATAACCTTCCTCCTTGGATGTGCATGAAGCGGAAGTTCATTATGATGCCAGTTCTCATCCAAGGCCCTAAGCAACCCGGCAACGACATTGATGTGTACCTAAGGCCATTAGTTGAAGAACTTTTACAGCTGTGGAATGGAAACGGTGTACGTATGTGGGATGAGCACAAACAGGAGGAATTTGACCTGAAGGCGTTGCTATTCGTGACCATCACCGATTGGCACGCTCTCAGTAACCTTTCAGGACAGACAAACAAGGGATACCACGCATGCACGCACTGTTTACTTGACACCGAAAGTATATACCTGGGAAGCTACAAGAAGAATGTGTACCTAGGCCATCGTCGATTTCTTCCGACCAACCATCAATGTCGAAAGAAAGGCAAGCATTTCAAAGCGAGGCAGATCACGGAAGAAGCCCGCCATGCGTACCGGTGATCATGTACTTGCTATGGTCAATGATTTACGTAATCTTTGGAAAGGGTCCGGCGCACTAGTTGTTCCGAATGACGCTGGGGGACACGCACCCATGTGGAAGAAGAAATCTATATTTTGGGACCTACCCTACTGGAAAGACCTAGAGGTCCGCTCTTCAATTGATGTGATGCACGTGACGAAGAATCTTTGCGTGAACCTGCTAGGCTTCTTGGGCGTGTATGGAAAGACAAAAGATACAGCTGAGGCACGGGAGGACCTGCAATGTTTGCACGAAAAACACGGCATGCCTCCAAAGTAGTGTTGGGTTACGTAGCAGAAATTCAAAATTTTCCTACGTGTCACCAAGATCTATCTATGGAGAAACTAGCAACGAGGGAAGGAGAGTGCATCTACATACCCTTGTAGATCGCTAAGCGGAAGCGTTCATGAGAACGGGGTTGAAGGAGTCGTACTCGTCATGATCCAAATCACCGGAGATCCTAGTGCGAGCGGACGGCACCTCCGTGTTCAACACACGTACAGCCCGGTGGCGCCTCCCACGCCTTGATCCAGCAAGGAGAGAGGGAGAGGTTGAGGAAGACTCCATCCAGCAGCAGCACAACGGCATGGTGGTGATGGAGGCGTGGCAATCCCGCAGGCTTCGCCAAGCACCAAGGGAGAGGAGGAGGAGAGAGGGTGGCTGGGCACGGAGAGGAGAGGCTCTCGTGTGTTATGGGCAGCCCCTAGGCCTCATATATATAGGGGAAGGGGAGGGCTGCGCACCCTCTAGGGTTTCCACCCCCTAGGGGTGGCGGCCAGCCCTAGATGGGTTTTGGGGGGGCGGCCAAGAGGGGGAGAGGGAGGCGCCACTAGGTGGGCCTTAAGGCCCATCTCAACTAGGGTTTGCTCCTCCCACTCTCCCTTGCGCCTTGGGCCCCTTGTGGGGCGCACCAGCCCTCCTAGGGGCTGGTCCCTCCCCGCTTGGCCCACGCAACCTCTCAGGGCAGGTGGCCCCACTTGGTGGACCCGGGACCCTCCGGTGGTCCCAGACATTACCGATATCGCTCAAACTTTTTCGGTGACCAAAACAGGACTTCCCATATATAAATCTTTACCTCCGGACCATTCCGGAACTCCTCGTGACGTCCTGGATCTCATCCGGGACTCCGAACAACATTCGGTAACCACATACAAACTTCCTTTATAACCCTAGCGTCATCGAACCTTAAGTGTGTAGACCCTACGGGTTCGGGAACCATGCAGACATGACCGAGACGTTCTCCGGTCAATAACCAACAGCGGGATCTGGATACCCATGTTGGCTCCCACATGTTCCACGATGATCTCATCGGATGAACCACGATGTCAAGGACTCAATCGATCCCGTATACAATTCCCTTTGTCTAGCGGTATTGTACTTGCCCGAGATTCGATCGTCGGTATCCCGATACCTTGTTCAATCTCGTTACCGGCAAGTCTCTTTACTCGTTCCATAACACATCATCCCGTGATCAACTCCTTGATCACATTGTGCACATTATGATGATGTCCTACCGAGTGGGCCCAGAGATACCTCTCCGTCAACCGGAGTGACAAATCCGATCTCGATTCGTGCCAACCCATGCAGACACTTTCGGAGATACCGTAATGCACCTTTATAGCCACCCGATTCGTTGTGACGTTTGGTACACCCAAAGCATTCCTACGATATCCGGGAGTTGCACAATCTCATGGTCTAAGGAAATGATACTTGACATTATAAAAGCTTTAGCATACGAACTACGATCTTTGTGCTAGGCTTAGGATTGGGTCTTGTCCATCACATCATTCTACTAATGATGTGATCCCGTTATCAATGACATCCAATGTCCATGGTTAGGAAACCGTAACTATCTATTGATCAACGAGCTAGCCAATAGAGGCTTGCTAGGGACATGGTGTTGTCTATGTATCCACACATGTATTTGAGTTTCCTATCAATACAATTATAGCATGGATAATAAACGATTGTCATGAACAAGGAAATATAATAATAATAACTAATTTATTATTGCCTCTAGGGCATATTTCCAACAGTCTCCCACTTGCACTAGAGTCAATAATCTAGTTCACATCGTCATGTGATTAACACTGATAGGTCACATCGCCATGTGACTAACACCCAAAGAGTTTACTAGTGTCTGTAAACTAGTTCACATCATCATGTGATTTAGACTCAATGAGTTCTGAGGTTTGATAATGTTTTGCTTGTGAGAGAGGTTTTAGTCAACGGGTTTTAGTCAACGGGTCTGAACCTTTCAGATCCGTGTGTGCTTTGCAATTCTCTATGTCATATTGTAAATGATGCTTCCACGCTCCACTTGGATCTATTCCAAATGGTTGCTCCACTATACGTATCCGGTTTGCTACTCAGAGTCACTCGGATAGGTGTTAAAGCTTGCATCAACGTAACCCTTTACGCCAAACTCTTTATCACCTCCATAATCGAGAAACATTTCCTTATTTACCAAGGACAATTTTGACCGCTGTCCAATGATCCATTCCTGGATCATTCTTGTACCCCTTGACTGACTCATGGCAAGGCACACTTCCGGTGCGGTACACAGCATAGCATACTATAGAGCCTATGTCTGAAGCATAGGGGACGACCTTCGTCCTTTCTCTCTTTTCTGCCGTGGTCGAGCTTTAAGTCTTAACTTCATACCTTACATCTCAGGCAAGAACTCCTTCTTTGACTGATCCACCTTGAACACCTTCAAGATCATGTCAAGGTATATGCTCATTTGAAAGTACCATTAAGCGGTTTTGATCTATCCTCATATATCTTGATGCTCAATGTTCAAGTAGCTTAATCCAGGTTTTCATATTGAAAAACACTTTTCAAGTAACGCTATATGCTTTCCAGAAATTCTACATCATTTCGATCAACAATATGTCAACAACATATACTCATCGAGAAATTCTATAGTGCTCCCACTCACTTCTTTGGAAATACAAGTTTCTCATAAACTTTTATAAACCCAAAATCTTTGATCATCTTATCAAAGAGTATATTCCAACTCGAGATGCTTACTCCAGTCCATGGAAGGATCTTTGGAGCTAGCATACCTTTAGCATCCTTAGGATCGACAACTTTCGATTGTATCACATACAACCTTTCCTTACGAAAACTGGTAAGGAAACTAGTCTTGACATCCATCTGCCAGATTTCATAAATGCAGCAAATGCCAACATGATTCCGATGGACTTAAGCATCGCTACAGATGAGAAAATCTCATCGTAGTCAACTCCTTGAACTTGTGAAAAAACTCTTCACTACAAGTCGAGCTTCACAGACGGTGACATTACCGTTCACGTCCGTCTTCTTCTTAAAGATCCATTCATCTTAATGGCTTGCCGATCATCGGGCAAGTCCATCAAAGTCCATGCTTTGTTCCGATATATGGATACTATCTCGGATTTCATGGCTTCTAACCATTTGTCGGAATTTGGGCCCACCATCGCTTCTCCATAGCTCGTAGGTTCATTGTTGTCTAGCAAAATGTCCTTTAAGACAGGATTGCGTACCACTCTGAAGTAGTACGCATCCTTGTCTCCCTACGAGGTACGTTAGTGACTTGATCCGAAACTTCATGATCACTATCATAAGCTTCTACTTCAATTGGTGTAGGTGCCACGGGAACAACTTCCTGTGCCCTGCTACACACTAGTTGAAGTGACGGTTCAATAACCTCATCAAGTCTCCACCATCCTCCGACTCAACTTTTCGAGACAAACTTTTCCTCGAGAAAGGACCCGATTCAAGAAACAATCCCTATTGCTTTCGGATCTGAATTAGGAGGTATACCCAACTGTTTTGGGTGTCCTATGAAGATGCATTTTGTCCGCTTTGGGTTCGAGCTTATCAACCTGAAACTTTTTCACACAAGCGTCGTAGCCCCAAACTTTTAAGAAATGACAGCTTAGGTTTCTCCAAACCATAGTTCAAACGGTGTCATCTCAACGGAATTACGTGGGTGCCCTATTAAAATGAGTGCAGTTGTATCTAATGCCTAACCCATGAACGATAGTGGTAATTCGATAAGAGACATCATGGTACGCACCATATCCAATAGGGTGCAACTATGATGTTCGGACACACCATCACACTATAGTGTTCCAGGCGGTATTAGTTGTGAAACAATTTCCACAATGTCTCAATTGTGTACCAAACTCGCAACTCAGATATCCATCTCTATGATCACATCACAGACATTTTATCCTCTTGTCACGAAGATCTTCAACTTCACTCTGAAATTACTTGAACCTTTCAATAATTCAGTCTTGTGTTTCATCAAGTAAATATACTCAACATCTACTCAAATCATCTGTGAAGTAAGAACATAACGATATTCACTGCATGCCTTAGCACTCATTGGACTGCACACATCAAAATGTGTTACTCCCAACAAGTTGCTATCTTGTTCCATCTTACTGAAACCGAGGCTTTTCAGTCATCTTGCCCATGTGGTATTGATTTGCATATCTCAAGTGATTCAAAATCAAGTGAGTCCAAACGATCCATCTGCATGGAGTTTCTTCATGCGTATACACCAATAGACATGGTTCACATGTCTCAAACCTTTCAAAATGAGTGAGTCCAAAGATCCATCAACATGGAGCTTCTTCATGCGTTTTATACCAATATGACTTACATGGCAGTGCCACAAGCAGGTGGTACTATCATTACTATCTTATATCTTTTGGCATGAAAATGTGTATCACTACGATCGAGATTCAATAAACCATTCCTTTAGGTGCAAGACCATTGAAGGTATTATTCAAATAAATAGAGTAACCATTATTCTCCTTAAATGAATAACCGTATTGCGATAGACATAATCCAATCATGTCTATGCTCAACGCAATCACCAAATGACAATTATTCTGGTTTAATACTAATCTTGATGGTAGAGGGAGCGTGCGATGTTTGATCACATCAAACTTGGAAACACTTCCAACACATATCGTCAACTCACCTTTAGCTAGTCTCCGTTTATTCCATAGCTTTTATTTCGAGTTACTAACACTTAGCAACCGAACCGGTATCTAATACCCTGGTGCTACTAGGAGCACTAGTAAAGTACACATTAACATAACGTATATTCAATATACTTTTATCGACTTTGCTAGCCTTCTCATCTACCAAGTATCTAGGGTAGTTCTGCTTCAGTGTCCGTTCCCTCATTACAGAAGCACTTAGTCTCGGGTTTGGGTTCAACCTTGGGTTTCTTCACTAGAGCAGCAACTGTTTTGCCGTTTCATGAGGTATCCCTCGTTGCCCTTGCCCTTCTTGAAACTAGTGGTTTTACCAACCATCAACAATTGATGCTCCTACTTGACTTCTATTTTCGCGGTGTCAAACATCGCGAACACTTCAAGGATCATCACGTGAGACGGACTAGTCATCATCGGTGAACATCTTCATGTTGATCGTATCTACTATAGGACTCATGCTCGACCTTTCGGTCTCTGTGTTCCGAGGCCATGTCTGTACATGCTAGGCTCGTCAAGTTAACCCTAAGTGTATTGCGTGTGTTCCGAGGCCATGTCTGTACATGCTAGGCTCGTCAACACCCGTTGTATGTGAACGTAAGAATCCATCACACCCGATCATCACGTGGTGCTTAGAAGCGACGAACTTTTGGCAGCGGTGCACAGTTAGGGAGAACACTTCTTGAAATTGTTGTAAGGATCATCTTATTTACTACCATCATTCTAAGTAAACAAGATGCATAAACATAATAAACATCACATGCAATTATATAGTAGTGACATGATATGGCCAATATCATATAGCTCCATTGATCTCCATCTTGGGCTCCATGATCATCATCGTCACCGGCATGACACCATGATCTCCATCATCGTGTCTTCATGAAGTTGTCTCGCCAACTATTACTTCTACTACTATGGCTACGGTTAGCAATAAAGTAAAGTAATTACATGGCGTTGTTTAATGACACACAGGTCATACAATAAATAAAGACAACTCCTATGGCTCCTGCCGGTTGTCATACTCATCGACATGCAAGTCGTGAATCCTATTACAAGAACATGATCAATCTCATACATCACATATCATTCATCACATTCTTCTTGGCCATATCACATCACATAGCATACCCTGCAAAAACAAGTTAGGCGTCCTCTAATTGTTGTTTGCATGTTTTACGTGGCTGCTATGGGTTTCTAGCAAGAACGTTTCTTACCTCATAAAACCACAGCGTGATATGCCAATTGATATTTACCCTTCATAAGGACCCTTTTCATCGAATCCGTTCCGACTAAAGTGGGAGAGGCGGCACCCGCTAGCCACCTTATGCACCAAGTGCATGTCATTCGGTGGAACCTGTCTCACGTAAAAGCGTGTAAGGTCGGTCCGGGCCGCTTCATCCCACAATGCCGTCGAAACAGGATTGGACTAGTAACGGTAAGCATATTGAACAACATCAACGCCCACAACTACTTTGTGTTCTACTCGTGCAAAGAATATACGCAATAGACCTAGCTCATGATGTCACTGTTGGGTTACGTAGCAGAAATTCAAAATTTTCCTACGTGTCACCAAGATCTATCTATGGAGAAACTAGCAACGAGGGAAGGAGAGTGCATCTACATACCCTTGTAGATCGCTAAGCGGAAGCGTTCATGAGAACGGGGTTGAAGGAGTCGTACTCGTCGTGATCCAAATGGTAGTCTAGGCAGTGCATGCAACAAATTGTTTACCCAAGCGAGAAATCATGCCATATTGCATTGAAATGTGAAACATCACATATTCAAATGGTAGTAGCTAGTAGTGAACTTATTTGTCTGCCCTAAATTAACATCAGTACACATATAATAACCACAAATACACCCTGATAGTAGAATCTATATTACCGCCTAGGCTGCGCCTAGGGCGCTTAAGCACCGCCTAGGCACTAGGCGAAGGCCAACCGCCTCGCTTACGCCTACCGCTTTTTCCAACCTCCCAAAGCATTCCTACGGTATCCGGGAGTTGCACAATCTCATGGTCTAAGGAAATGATACTTGACATTATAAAAGCTTTAGCATACGAACTACGATCTTTGTGCTAGGCTTAGGATTGGGTCTTGTCCATCACATCATTCTACTAATGATGTGATCCCGTTATCAATGACATCCAATGTCCATGGTTAGGAAACCGTAACCATCTATTGATCAACGAGCTAGCCAATAGAGGCTTGCTAGGGACATGGTGTTGTCTATGTATCCACACATGTATTTGAGTTTCCTATCAATACAATTATAGCATGGATAATAAACGATTATCATGAACAAGGAAATATAATAATAATAACTAATTTATTATTGCCTCTAGGGCATATTTCCAACAAGTAGTATGAAGGTCCTGCCAGCTATGCTCTTACCAAAGAAGAGAAGGAAATCTTCTTTGAATGTCTGCTTAGTATGAAGGTCGGTGGCTTCTCATCGAATATAAAGGGAATAATAAATATGCGGAGAAAAGTTCCGAACCTAAAGTCTCATGACTGCCACGTGATTATGACATAATCGCTTCCGGTTGCATTGAGGGGCTTCTACCGAAAGCGTCCGATTAGCCATTGTGAAGCTATGTGCATTCCTCAATGCAATCTCTCAGAAGGTGATCAATCCAGAAATCATACCAAGGCTAAGGAGTGATGTGGTGCAATGTCTTGTCAGTTTCGAGCTGGTGTTCCCACCATCCTTCTTCAATATCATGACACACGTCCTAGTTCATCTAGTCGACGAGATTGTCATTCTGGGCCCCGTATTTCTACACAATATGTACCCCTTTGAGAGGTTCATGGGAGTCCTAAAGAAATATGTCCGTAACCGCGCTAAGCCAGAAGGAAGCATCTCCATGAGCCATCAAACAGATGATGTCATCAGGTTTTGTGTTGACTTCATTCCTGGCCTTAAGAAGATAGGTCTCCCTAAATTGCGGTATGAGGGGAGACTGACTGGAAAAGGCACGCTTGGAAGGGACTCAATAATATGCAGGGACGGACATTCTTGGTCTCAAGCACACTACACAGTTCTCTGAGAACTCTACCTTGGTGACCCGTATGTCGATGAACAGAAGAACGATCTGCGCTCCAAACACCCGGGAGCGGTCGACGATCGGATTACATGTGAACACATCAGGACTTTCAGCAGTTGGTTGGAAACACGTCTCAGAGGTGACAACACTATTTGTGATGAGCTGTACTTGTTGTCCAGGGGACCATCTTCGACTGATACGATTTGGAAAGGATACGAGATAAATGGGAATACATTTTACATGATTGACCAAGATCAAAAGAGCACCAACCAAAACAGCGGTGTCCGCTTTGATGCAACAACAGAGAGGGGAAAGGACACGTATTATGGTTACATAGTGGACATATGGGAACGTGACTATGGACATGATTTTAAGGTTCCTTTGTTTAAGTGCAAATGGTTCAATCTGTCAGGAGGCGGGGTACAGGTAGACCCACAGTACGGAATGACAACAGTGGATCTGAAAAATCTTGGGTACACTGACGAACCGTTCGTCCTAGCACAGGTTATCTATGTGAAGGACATGTCTACCAGACCGAGAAAAAGAAAAGATAAGGAAGCGAATACATCATACGATGAGCCAAAGCGCCACATAGTTCTTTCATGAAAAAGGGACATCGTGGGAGTGGAGGGCAAGACAGACATGTCTGAAGATTATGAAAAGTTTCATGAAATTCCTCCCTTCAAAGTCAAGGCTGACCCCAGCATCCTAATAAACGATGAAGATTATCCATGGTTACGGCGCAATAAGCAAATGACACAAGCGAAGAAAAAGTGAAGACTTTCTCCATAACTATTATGATGATACCATGCCAACTTTGTAATGGCAGTATGATTCCATTGTCCGTTTTGTACATGCACATGCTATGTGGGTGAAATTATGATACCATGCCAACTTTCAACTTTTTCACAGTTCATTTGAAATGCTTTAATGTCTTATGGTTTGGCCCTCGTAATACCATTAATCCCGGTTCGCTCCTTATCAACTATGTTCTCACCAAGAACACTCTCAAGAGGGCAGCCACGTGGGCCATTGGTCCTGGTTCGTCTTGACCTTTTTCCTCTATAGGCGCATATATGTTCATTTTTTTAGTAAAGTTAATCACAAACTTGTGATTCACACAAATTTCAAAGAATTCAAATTTTAACTATTTTAATTTGAAAACTAATGGCACTAACAGAAAGTTTATAATTTTTCTAAAACTAAAAGCAAAAAGAATTAAAAATTAAAGCAAAAAACAAAAGAAAATAAATAATGCAAAAAACAAAACAAAAAGACTAAAAAAACTGCCACCTATTGGGCTACCACGGCCTGAATACGACTAGAAACCCAACCTGGGCCAGGATTCAGGCCTGCAGAAGGCCCAATAGGCCCACAACAACATAGTGTGAGATTAGGCCCGAAAGCCTGCAGTTGAGAGGAGCTCGAGAGGGTGGGCGCAGTAGCGCTTATAAACCACTCTCGAGCCCTCTCAACTAGCGAGGTGGGACTAAACTTTGGCCGCGACGCGGGCAGCACAGGGGCCTTTGGTTCCGGTTGGTGGCACCAACCGGGACTAAAGGGGTGCATTGGTCCCGGTTGGTGCTATGAACCGAGACCAATGCCCCCCCCCCCTTTAGTCCCGGTTGGTGCCACCAACTGGGACTAAAGTGCATTAGTCCCGGTTCGTGCCACGAACCGGGACCAATGCTCTTGCTATATATACAGCACTTAGCAGTTTTCGACCAAATCCCCCACTTCTCCCCCGACGCCCCTGCTCCTCCTCGTCGTCATTGCCGCCCGACGCCCCTGCTCCACCTTGCCGTCGCCGCCGCCACCGACGCCTTCAGGCTGCTCGCCTTCGCCGTCGCCGCCGCCACCGACGCCGTCAGGCTGCTCGCCTTCGCCATCGCTGCCGCCCCCTGTGAGCACATGCTCCCGCCCCTCCGTCCTGCGCCCCTGCATGCTTGCCATGCGTCTTGCCCGCCGCCCCTGCCCTGCATTTTTCATAGCATTTTTTTGTATTTTTTTGTGTATATGTGTTTGTATGTGTATATATGTGTACATGTTCATAGTATTTTTTCATAAGTGTATTTTTTTGTTCATTGCATTTTTTTCATATATATAATGTATATATGTATGTGGTAGCTATATGATGAATGGATGTGGCTATCTATGTATGAATATAATGTTCATAGCATTTTTGTTTATATATGTTTTTAATATATGTATTAATTTTTATTTAGGTTGTTAGTAGATATCGATTTTAGGTTAGTGCATTTTAGGTTAGTGTAGAGGAAAAAGTAAAATAAGGAAAAGGAAGAAAAGAAGAAGGAAGAAGGAAGAAGAAGAAGAAAAAGAAGGAGAGGAAAAAGGAAAATAAGAAAAGGAAGAAAGGAGAAGAAGAGGAGAGGAAGAAGAGGAGAAATAAATAAGAAGAGGAAAAAAGAAGAAAAAGAAGAGGAGAAGAAGAAGGAATAGTTTGAGATCTTCTCCTCTGTCGTTGTCGATATACCCCTCCCGATAACTTCAACATGAGGGGCGGTCGATATATATACCCCCTCCCGGATAACTTCGACATGAGGGCGGTCGATATATATACCCCCCCCTCGGCCCTCTCGCTCGACCAAAACTCTCGAGGACACCCAAACCGTAGGGAAAAAATGATGTTGGTCTCCTACCCCCTCCCGCTGCTCCCCTACCCGACAAACTCTCTTGAGGCCGCCCAAATTTACCAAGTTAAAAGAGCATTGTCGTCGAGGCCACCCCAAACCCTTGAAGCATTGTCTAGGCCACCCCAAACCCTAGAGAAGCAGCGTCGAGGCCACTAACATGATTCCTTATTGTGATTAGCTAGCTAGTTCTATGTTTGCCACTAATATATATCCATCTGTACCATGTTTGAATAATAATTGACATGTTGTAAATATTTACAGAAACTATGGAGCACTCCCGAGATGAAGCAACAGAAGCGATGTTGGGGGAGATAATCGCAGAAGGAAGTGATGTCGTTGCGTCATTTTTCAACGACACCGATGGTCAGAAAGGACTGGGTGAAGAAGAGGGCTATGTTCATGATGGCTCCAGCCCATTAATGCCGGTACAAGAAGAGGGCTATGTTCATGATGGCTCCGGTGACCCAATGGAGGTACAAGAAGGAGACCGTCTTGATTGCTCCGGTGACCGAACCGAGTCCGCCAGGTATATATATATATATATATATATATATATATATATATATATATATATATATTAGTTAAGCCCATGCTGACTAGTTAATTGATGCATTCATTGTTTTGGTATATGTACACATATTAATTAACTCTCGTCTTTCTTCCTTTTCTAGCCCTCCGGATCGAGCACAACCCGGTAAGGAGGCGAGGCCCGAAGAAAAAGTTGAGCTCGGATGAAAAGTTTGAGATCACAGCAATCGCGCGTGACGGCGAACCGATTGAACCCATCCGGACAAAGAACACATTTGCTGCTCAGTGCGGGGTTCTTGTTAGGGACAAGATCCCGATCAGCATCCACCAATGGTATAAGCCTAAGGAGGAAGACCCTCAGGTGTCTTATGTTAATGATATGCAGAAAGATGATCTTTGGACTGAGCTGAAGGCAAATTTCACCCTACGGCCAGAGGAGGATCCGGAGAAGCCAGTTAAAGAGAAATTAATCAAGTCTTGTGCTCTTAAGAAGATGGCAGGCCTATCCAGGAGGTGGAGGAAAGAGCTGAAAAAGTTTGTCGACAAAGAAGAGACACCAGAATTCATGGGAAAATATGAGAAGACCAGATATCACTGGCCCGCATTTGTGGCCTACAAGACATCAGAAAAGAGTAAGAAGATGTCGGCGACAAACAAGCAAAATGCTACGAAGAAGAAGTTTCACCATCGCATGGGGTCAGGTGGCTACCTCAAAGCCCGGCCTAAGTGGTCCAAGGCTGAGAATGATCTGCTTGATAAAGGGATCGAACCAGAGACAATGAGATGGCCAGACCGTTGCCGGACTTGGTTCTTCGGGGCTGGCGGAACCTTGGACCCTGTATCAGGGAAGTGCCGTTGGACGGACGAGCAACTGAAAACACCAGTCACAATGCTTCGGCAGTATATCGATGCAGCGCAGCAAGGGACATTCGTTCCAGACAGGGAGAAGGACGAGCTCACAATGGCCCTCAGGAATCCTGAGCACCCTGGACGGACACGAGGCACGCCAGGATCCATTCCGTGGAAGGTTGGTTTTCCGGACGCAGGGGGTTACAAAACCCACGAGAGGAGGAAGACACTGGAGCAGAGCCAACTGCAGGCGCTGCACGAAAGGGTAATGGGGCTAGAGGAATGAGAAGCGGATCGCAACAAACGACCTGCCGAAGCTTCCCCCGGAGCTACCCCGCCATCTCAGCGGAGAAGCAGCGTGGCTTCCACCGAGCTGCTTCAGCCGGAGCATGTCTTGACGGCTCCTGCCAGCTATCCTGTGGATGCTATCACGGAGGCTCAAAATTGCCACCTTATGACGCGATGGATGAATTTGAAGGTCAAGGCGGCTGTTGGCTCTGTTTATCCTACTGAACACGGCGCAACTTTTCACTGCCGACCGATTCCAGAAGGATATGCTAGGGTGATGGTGGATGAAATAACGGAGGGATTTGAGGACCTCTAGCTTGACTACCCTCCCTGTGAAGGGGAGACTAGGCTGGGTTCTGCTCTGAAGACTCCATGCCTATGGCGGAAGGAGCTCATCAACCTTCCGAACTGGACGCCTCCGCCTCCTCCTCCTCCTCCGCGAGTCAGGGCACTCCGCCTCCACCGCCTCCTGCTCCCGTGAGTGACGATCGAGCACTGGGCCTCCTTCTCCGGCGCGTGGCGGCACTCCGCCTCCTTCTCCGCGCTGCTTGGCACGCCCGAGCAGCCAGCAGCCTCCTCCTTCTCCGGCGGCGTGGTGGCACTCTGCCTCCTTCTCCGCCTGCTTGCCTGGCCGGCGCGCCCGAGCAGCCAGCAGCCTCCTCCTTCTCCGGCGCGTGGTGGCACTCCGCCTCCTTCTCCGCCTGCGCCGGTGCGCCCGAGCAGCCAGCAGCCTCCTCCTTCTCCGCCTCGCCAGCAAGGGCGGAAGTGACCCGCCGCCGCCCCGGATGCTCCGGCGCGTCGTAGTCCTTCTTCTCCGCCTCGTAAGAAAGCACGAAAGGAGACAGGCGCCGCAGCCGCTCCGTCTGCTCCGGCGTCTAGCAGTACAGCCAGCAGAGGCGGGAGGCAATGCAGATACGTTCCTTCTCTCAAGCCTCTAGAGAAGTTACCGTACGAGAGGACCAAGGAGGAAAACGTGAAGAACGTGCAGGCCGAAGTGGACGACTTCTTTGCCGGGTTGAAAGCAAAGAGACATCCACCTTCGGAGAAGAAGGTAGATCCGGTGAAAGCAAAGCGCACTATCGATGCCCTGAGGAAACCACCAAAGTCTCCGCCGAGAACCAACTATGAGCGCATTACTGAACAGACATATCTCGAAGCGGAGCGGTCGGGAAGTACTGTCAGTGACAAAAGGTTAAAAGAACGAGCAGCTGGGAAAAAATTGCCCAGCTCGGCGAACAAGCAAAGCAATCGTTCCCCCCGCTCAATGTGTCTAGCGGCGACATCGTCGCTAATGCTCCGGGGACGGTGGCCGGTTATGGCAATCTTGCAGATTACCTGCCTGACGATCAACTTCCTGATTTCTTGGAGGTGGACGAACACAGATACGAGTACGGGAAGCCTCTCGTCAAAGATGAAAAATCTCTAACAACTATGATGCGAAGATTCCATAATTGGTACATGAAAACCTGCAGAGAGTCTGGGAGGACGAATGCTTTGTATCTGAATATTAAAGAGGAGCACGACCTCGTTGGAACTGATCTGTTGACTGTTCCATTTGAGGAGTTCTTCGAGTTCTTCAATCAAAAGGCCCTCGATAAATTAACGGTCTTTTGCTACTGTCTGTAAGTACTATTTATGTCATTAAGTCTCTATATATAGCTCGGCTCTTTCATTGCATGTATTTGTAATTAATTATCCTCACTATATTATGCAGATTGAAGATCCTCGAGTGCAAAAAACAAGAAATGTATGATATTGGATTCATTAACACAAATATCATAGATGAAATTCAGGTTACAAAGCACGCCGAAGAGGCCGAGGCCAACTTGCTACAATCGTTGATCAAAAATCAAAACAAAGATTTAATACTCTTTCCTTACAACTTCCAGTGAGTGTTACTGTCATGTGCATATTCGGTTTCCCTTATTACTCGAGCGAGGTTATAGTAATGTAATTGATGAGTTATGCATGCGTGCGCAGATTCCACTATGTTCTTCTGGAGATTAAGTTTGAGAGGGGAGTAGTAAACGTCTTAGACTCGAGACGAAAAGATCCTGAAACCTATGCGGACATGACTAATTTGCTCAACAAGTAAGTTCAATCGATCATTATCGCACCATATCAGCAACTTTTTGTTCATTTCCTGATATCTCAAGTAACTATAATTATTTTCTTTGTCTTGCAGGGTTTGGAAACAGTTCACCGCAGAAGTTCCGGGACTGCCGAAGGAGCTGCGATATACATACCCGAAAGTAAGTACTACTAGCTAGCTAGTTGCGCGCATCTCCCGTTGATTCTATAAATGTACTTTCATCAATGCCATTTATAATTAATGCTTCATTATCAGTTTGATTGACCTCTATTTCTCGTAAAGTGCTTGTGGCAGGAACAAGGGAATGATCTCTGTGGATACTACGTGTGCGAGTTCATCCACAACGCGACTTTGAAAAATAAGCGGGGCTACTCTAAAAGACAATATGAAGTGCGTAAGCAATAATATGCACAATTTCATTTTATTACACCATCATTTCTGTTGAGTTTCATCCATATATGTATTAACCCCCTTCTTCAAATTAGACGTGGCAGATGCGGGATGAACTCCTAGAACAAGATCGCATGTAAGCAATTCAAGAGGAATTTGCGGGATTCTTTCTTGACCACGTCATCAATAAAGTCGGAGAATATCATGTGGAAATTGATTTCAATTGCTAGGGGATTGTAAGAGATCTTACATATTGTATATGTATGTAGCCAGTAGCGTCGGATAGATAATACGAAAACTTGTTGTTCGACCAATCTCTCGGAGAAGGAGAGGTTGATCGATCACTTCTCTCGGTATGCATGACGAATTTCTGTACTTAATGGTTCCCTTCATTTTATTACTAGCTAGCGTGTCGAGGGCCTCTCTATGTACAGTACGTAGCGTCGACCAAGCACGGACATAAGAGAGGACACTTCTCTCTATTAATTAGCTAGCTAATACAATATATGAAACACCTAAATTAACCCCCCAAAACCCCCAAACCCCCCTTAAAAAAACAAAACCTCGGCCACTGAAATGCTCGACGCTGGATGCCTTTTGGTCCCGGTTGGTGCCACCAACCGGGACCAAAGGCCCTCCTTCCTGGGCTCGGCGCACCGGCCACGTGGAGGCACATCTGTCCCGGTTCGTGTTAGAACCGGGACTAAAGGGGGGAGGCATTAGTAACGACTCTTTAGTCCCGGTTCAAGAACCGGGACTAAAGGCCCTTACGAACCGGGACAAATGCCCCCTTTTCTACTAGTGAGAGGGACATGATACAATGCACAAACACTTCCTTGGCATAGATTCTGCAGATATTTGGGATAGATTTGCAGAGACTTTGGTGTGTGACAATGTTATAAACCCTTCCATACTCTAGTGTAGACAGGAACTGTTGGGCAGTACATTGAAAAATTTGAGAGAGTGATCAGTCTCATGAGAAAAGATAATCCTTCCATGCTCTAGTATAGACAGGAACTGCTGGACAGTACATTGAAAGATTACATCCAAGCACATCTCCAATGTGACAAGCCAAAAGACCTACAGAATGCCATGTGGATGGCAAGAAGAAGCCTGCTTTAGTCAGGAGGCAGGTTAATTTTGACCTTCCAAAACCTGCACTGCACAGGCACTACCTCCCAATCAAGCCCTGATAAAACAAGCAAGGCAAAAAGGGATATGTTGGAGGTGTAAAGAGACATGGGCACCAGGGCATAGACAAGTTTGTAAATTAAGCCAGAAAAAATCAGGTCAAAGCACTACAAGTGCAACCACTTGATAACTCTGAACTTATATACATTATTGACAATGAAAAGGATGTGGCTGAATTTCAATCACGGTAGAGCCTTTAGTGACAGAGGGCACTGTTTCGTGTTATGTTGAACATACGCTTCCGGAGGGTGCTGGGGAGAAGCCTAAGCGATCTTGGAAACGAAAGATTTATCCTACTTCGGCGGTTCATAGAAGCGCTAGAGTTAAGCTTAAGAAAAAAATCCATAATGTCCTATGAAAGGAATCTTTTGGAATAGCAGAGGTCTAGCTAACTTGGCTAAATGAAGGTTCTTGGTAGAAACAACGGTAGAGCAAGATTTAGATTTTATTGCACTTTTAGAAACACGACGGGATAATTTTACCTCACAATTCCTTGGAACTCTAGCCGGAGGAATTGATTTCGACTGGCACGTCTTACCTCCTAGAGGAAGATCTGGTGGGATCTTACTAGGGGTTCGGTGTGAAACACTTGAGGTCCTGAACGTCGTTCGGGGAGATTTTGCGGTTAAGTTTTGGGTGAGATCAAAATTGGATGGTTTCCGATAGTCTCTCATGACTGTGTATGGAGAAGCACAACCTGAACTTAAACCAGATTTCTTAGCCGACTTGGTGCGGATCTGTGGAGATGAGACTCTACCGATCCTTGTCGGCGGTGACTTCAATATAATTCGGAGGAGAGATGAAAAGAACAATGACAATTTTGATGTTCGGTGGGCTATGATGTTTAATATGATTATCGAGTGTCTTAATTTGAGAGAAACTGAACTCACCGGTACACAATTTACTTGGGCCAACTCGTTGCCCACTCCAACATATGAGAAGTTGGATAGGGTACTTGCTAGTGTGGAATGGGAATAAAAATATCCTTTGGTGTCGGTTCATGTGATGCAAAGAGCGATCTCAGATCATACACCACTGCTTGTAGACTCGGGAGAGGCTACGCACGTTGCGAACAAGAATGCTTTTTCTTTCGAACTTAGTTGGTTCGAGAAACAAAACTTCTTGGAGATCGTCGCACGTGAATGGGCAATTCCGGTTAGTGGAAGCACTAGTCTTGAGAGATGGCAAAATAAGATCCGTTATTTGAGATAGTTTTTGCAAGGTTGCGCCAGAAACGAAAGTGGGCTTTACAAACAAGAAAATGAGAGACTTACTCGTTTGATCGAAGCTTTAGATTTAAAAGCTGAAAGTAACCTGCTTACGGTGAATGAGCAAAGATCCAAGTCTGAAGCTTAGCTAAGTCTTCGAGTGCTTCTTAGAGAATAGGAGCTCAAATGGGCACTACGTGCCAAAGTGCTTAAGGTTGTCCAATGGGATGACAATACACAATTTTTCCATATGATTGCGAATGGCAAACATAGGAAGAAGAAAACCATTCAACTTGAACAAGACGAGGGGACAATTATGGGGCATGACAACCTGAAAGCCTATATATCTAATTACTATAAACAATTGGTTGGCCATCCGGAAGCAAGTACAGTGGCCCTAGACGAATCTGTAATTGGAGATATTCCTCAGCTCCAGGTAGAAGAGAACGATATTTTAGCTGCACCGTTTACTGAGAAAGAGATTCTGGATGCAATTTCACAAATGAAATCGAATAAAGCACCGGGACTAGATGGGTTTCCAGCTGAATATGTAAGAAATGTTGGCATATTATTAAGGATGATCTTATGCCTATGTTTCCTGATTTCTTTAATGGTCATTTAGAGTTGTTTCATCTTAACTTTGGCATGATTAAGCTATTGCCAAAGAAAGAAGAGGCAGTTTGAATTGAGCAATTCAGGCCAATTTGTCTTCTTAACGTGAGTTTCAAAATCTTCACAAAAGTGGGTACCAATAGATTGACACAGATCGCGCATTCAGTGGTACAACCGAGCCAAACAACGTTCATGCTAGGGCGACACATACTTGAAGGGGTGGTCGTTTTGCATGAAATGCTACAGGAAATCCATTCGAAGAAGCTAGATGGGGTTATCTTCAAAGTGGATTTTGAGATGGCGTATGATAAAGTTAAGTGGCCTTTCCTACAACAGGCAGTGCGCATGAAAGGATTTAGCGAAGTCTGGCGGAACCAAGTGGGTTCTCAAGTCCAGAAGGGTAGTATCGGAATCAAGGTTAACGATGATATTGGTCATTATTTTCAGACACACAAGCGTTTGAGACAAGGAGATTCCATGTCTCCTCTCTTGTTTAATATAGTGGCCGATATGTTGGCAATTCTTATTGGAAGGGCCAAGCAGCATGGGCAAGTGGAGGGGTTAGTTCCTCATCTGGTTGATGGAGGAGTATCCATCCTACAATATGTTGACGACACCATCCTATTCATGGAACATGACATTGCTAAGGCGCGTAATATGAAACTTATATTTTGTCTCTTCGAACAATTGTCTGGTTTAAAGATAAACTTTCACAAAAGTGAGTTGTTCTGTTTTGGGAAGGCCAAAGACGAACAAGACACATATAGACAATTGTTTGGATGTGAATTGGGTTCTTTACCATTTAGTTATTTGGGTATACCGATCCACCACCGTAAATTATCTAATAAAGAATGGAAATGTATCGAAGATCGAATAGAAAAAAAAGCTTAGCTGCCGGAAGGGTAAGCTAATGTCTTATGGAGGTCGTTTAGTGTTGATTAACTCAGTACTGACTAGTATGCCGATGTTCCTACCATCGTTCTTTGAAATTCCGAAAGGGGTACAGAAATGACTTGATTTTTTCAGATCTCGGTTCTTCTGGAAGCCAGATGAGGCCAAGAGGAAATACCGTCTCGCTTAATGGGACATTCTTTGCTGACCAAAAGATCAAGGCGGTCTCGGTATTGAGAACTTAGAAATCAAGAACAAGTGCCTTATGAGCAAATGGGTCTATAGGTTAGAGATAGATCCGGAGGGCATGTGGGCATAGATTTTGCGTAATAAGTATCTCCAGTCCAAAACACTCGCTCAGGTTACAACGAGACCAACGTACTCGCCATTCTGGAAAGGGCTTATGCGAGTGAAGGACTTGTTCTTTTGGAGGGTCAAATTCCTGGTTGGCAGTGGGATGTCAACAAGGTTTTGGGAGGATACGTGGTTAGGAGAGACGCCCCTGGACGTACAATATCCCACCCTGTATAACATAAGGAGGATTACGTAGGCACAATTTTACATATGATCCCCTTAAATATTCAATTCAGACGAGCACTTGTTGGTGAGCGATGGAATGCATGGATGCACCTGGTTCGGAGATTGATAGATGTTCAACTCTCCGACCAACCGAACTCCGCGTAATGGTAACTAGCTAAGAATGGATTTTTAGGATAAAATCTTTCTATATGGATTTGATTAATTCTGGCCCAGTCACGAGATCGTTGCATATTTGAAAGATTAAGGTTCCTTTGCGCATTAAAATCTTTATGTGGTTTGTCAACAAACAATAATTCTTACAAAGGACAACTTAAACAAGAGGCGATGGGTAGGTAGTCCACGATGTTGCTTTTGTGATCATGATGAAACAATACAACATTTATTTCTTGAATGCCCACTAACCAAATTGCTTTGGAGAACGATTCATATAGCCTTCAACATTAACCCTCTAGTTGACATTGCATCGTCGTTTGGAATGTGGTTAACTCGGGTCGAACATATTATGGCGGCTCATATTCAGATTGGAATACGTGCGCTCTTGTGGGCTATATGGAATTGTAGGAATGATTTGATATTTAACAGACAATACAATTTAACTTTCTTGCTGGTCATCTTCAGAGCTACCGCTTGGATCCGTACGTGGTCCTTACTCACTCCTATGGAATCCAGGGAGCCTTTGGTTACTGGGTGCAACCAGTGGGAGATGGTAGCACAGGCTATATTCAACCGGTTCGGATGGCAGTCGCATAACAGGATAGGAGTCTAGGGAGCTTATCCTTCTTATTGCCATTCCGGTTGTGATTGTCAGCATGAGCTTTGATTTATTTTTATTTTGCGCTCCACTTGCAAGTTGTAATACTTTGACGACTTTGTGATACTCTGTGAACTTTTAATAAGATGGTCGCATGCATCATTATGATGCAGAGGCCGGGGGTACGCCTCCAATTCCAAAAAAAACAAGAAGATGGAGTTGAATGCATGCAGTCCTAGGTATTGGAGCAGCCAAGAACACCCTTACTGTTAACATTCAAACGGGAACAAAAATCTCATTCCACATTTATATCCCCTGAATTTGGTGCTAAGCTACCTACCAAGCCTACACAATGTATGAAAAAGGTAGTTGTTGTTGCAAGTGGGGGCATTTTATACAGCCAGTTCAGCTGTAATTCCTTTCCTATTCCTACTCATAGGATTTGAGTTACATGTCATCTCATTTCCTATGGCTTTCCTATTCCTATGATTTTCCTATCCTATGAACCAAAGGAGGCCTTTATTTGTGGATGAGACATTAGCCTCTCCATTAGTACAATTCCTGAGACAGTAACTGTTTCGAAGCTGCTGGATCAAGCTGCTTGTGGTGCATTTGTCCTGGTGTCTGTTTCTGCACAACCTATCTCAAGAAATTGCAGTGCCAGTACATGTATCACTCGAGAATGCCCAAGCTAGCTACTGGAGCACCGTCTGCATTGCTATTAGAGGTTGTCAACTGTGCATCGGTGTGTCCACTCCACAGTTTGAGCTGCAGCAAGGTCTTGGATTACTCCCAGACACATCCCAGTGTCCGAGCACGCTGGAATGGTGTGTGAACTCCATTCCATTCCAGAGAGAAGTAGCACATGCGTCGGGAAGACCACGCGGAAAGGATGAACCAGACAAACCAGGGTTCAATTAATCTTCAACCTCTCCTCCTTTTTCACTGCAACCTGGAACACAATATTCACCTTTTTAGCAACAAAAAGAGCAGAGTGTTATTGGCAAGTTATCCTTCTGAATCTTGTAACTGCACTCTCAGTTCTACTATCATTGCAGAATTAGCATTGGATTGGAGGATGAATATCTCCAACATGGATTCTCTTTTGCTCCGAAATAGATATATCACCACAATAATATTTATTGAGGATCTCGGAACTATCCATGCAAAGCAAACATCATATTTCAGAGAGCTTTCCCAAGTTTCCACTACTTTTATGATGTCCCTCCTTCAGGGATTCAGTTTCAACAACATACATTTGAAAATGATTCCTTCAAGGAGAGATCAAATACTCTTCGAGTCACATGCTTTTTTTTTTCTTTTTCTTTTTCTTAAGTGGCTGCTGGAGTGTTGCTGCTCTTCTGTTTATTGCCTCACACCTCATGTACCACTAAACTTGGCTGCAGAAAACCCACCATGGCATTCTCCTGCGCAAATTCTTGCTCCAGCATTGATCTGCAACTTGTGCTCAGTCTTGTCCCCCTCCAAGGCTCCAACCCAACCGTGTCTCTGAGCATTCAGACTTGAGATCTGTTACTCTTTCAAAGGATCATTCACATCTGTTGCTCTTCTCCACCTCCAATCCAACTTGTGCTGGATGTTTCTCGGTATACACAACACAACAGAGATCAAGTCCTGCCACAATTAGATTGCTATCCTGCACTTGACTTGGCTCTTCAACGTTCCAAGATTCAAATTATTATGGAGGCCATTCACCACTTCTTTCTTGTGTTTCATACTTGCTGTTCCAGCAAAGAGAAATGGACTCCCTCCTTATTTTTATCCAGGTCTCATCTGACTCTACATCGAATCCAAAATGTGTGCTTGTAAATAAGAAAGCCTCTCTGCGCCGATGCGGTTTCGTGACATGTCATGCAATTTACAGTTGACATTTTCCAGGTCACTCAACTCTTGTTGGAGTGTTCAGAATCCATTGCAATGAGAGTATGTATGGCACTTCTCTCTTCTGTTCAACTTCTTGGAATAGCATTTGTACTAGTCCAACCTTCCCTTGCTTAAATTAAAATGTTGCAGTAGAGCCCTTCTTTGAGCATGTCCAATTTCCTCCAGGTTTATCAAGCGAACAAAATCAATCTACCGTGCATCTAAACAGATCCTCACTGCAAGTCCCAGTGTCAAACTTCTGGCCAGCATCGAACTCCCAAGCCAGCGCCTCAATGCAAGCCTACAGGACCATAAACTCCCAAGCCACGCCATGGAGCCGGCAGGAGCAGCCAGCACCGAATCTGGCTACTTAACTTGTTTATAAACTTGTTTATATAAAATCAGGCAACAACAACAGTAAGCAAAACTGGGAAAAGCAAATGAGCACAAAAGATCATCCATCCTACATGTCCGCAAAGTCAAAATAGATGCTGCAAAACTGCCAGGGACTACATCATATTTAAGCCAATGTTTGGCACAACAATGGCAGCTAAAACATGCCAACATTCACAACTAGAATAGAATAGGGGACACAGCATCAAGGATATGCGACAAGCGACTCAAGACTTAACTAGAAAACCGACAAAAGAATCCCTACCGACGGCTTGCCACGGATCCGACACAGGTCAACTTCAGCGCTGCCAGCAAGCGAGATATGGCCCCACAAACTCTTCTTCACAAAAAAAGCAGCAACACCACCGCTCGTCACACGCGCCTTGAGCAACAGCTACTCGTTAACATAGTGGCTGATGCCCAAAAAGACAGCTGAATCTTCGGCGTGCCTTGGTACTTGGTCATCCTCACGCTGCACTGGCTGAGCTACTGGAAGGAAGAACGGAGCATCAAGGCCAAGTCTAGGAACTAGCAAATGGAAGGGTCCATCAAATCCAAACATCGCCTTCACACCAATTGAAGTGCGCCACTGAGGACACGTCTTGTGCAGGGTGGCTCTAAATATCTGGTCTTGGTCCCTGAAATAGCATGTTTCAAGTAAAGCTACCATGGATAAAAGTACAAGCAATAAATCACAACATGAGGTGAAAGACATCAATGTGAAGAAGGTTCTACAGATAAAGGAAGACACACAATACTAAAGAACAACACAAACAAGTCCTACAATTAAAACTAGTTCAATCATCCAAGATTTGGAACTAGCTCCCGACATGCATAGCCACAACCCAAACAAGCCACTGCCTCATAGGACTGAGTAAATGCTAGTATTAATAAGAAAAATATTGCCAACAACTCTCAAATAGGAAAGGTACTGCAGGTTTTGAATCAGCGATT
Organism: Aegilops longissima; assembly: GCA_021605205.1. Taxonomy (NCBI): domain Eukaryota; kingdom Viridiplantae; phylum Streptophyta; class Magnoliopsida; order Poales; family Poaceae; genus Aegilops; species Aegilops longissima. The sequence goes on from CM038676.1 coordinate 665,208,556, forward strand.
CCATGAACTAAAATAATATTCAGAGGATTACATGGAAAAATAGTACTAAATCCATCCAAAAATAAGTGTTGCTAATTTAGTACAAAGTTATTGCAGTATATCAGCGACAATTATTCTGGGTTAGAGGGAGTACCTTTTATTACAGGTTATTGCTAACAAACAGCCATCATGAATTATAACAGCTACTGTCTGATTGCTGCTCAGATTAGATAGCGGTTATCATGAAACAACGCTTTTATCCTACAATTATTATGAATCTAACATGTGTTCAGGAAATTCTGAAAAGAAACCGAATGCAAAATCTTACTCCCTCCCGTTCCAAATTACTCGTCATGGTTTTAGTTCAAATTACAAATCATATCAGGATGCCGCAAGAAATATCTTCAGAATGACTCATAGTCCAGGGCCACAGGGGTCTATATGTGAAGAAGAGAATACAGCACAGTAAAAATTCAAACTCACATTATAAGCCCAAGAGAGGTGCACGGCGTCTGCACTGACAATCTAGCAGAGCAGTTAAACTCAGACGTTGTTGGGTCTAATTTATACTGGCACCCAACTGCGCCCATCTTGGTGCCAAGCATGCATGATACATCAAGACAAGGGCGGTTACCAGTTCCAAAGCTCCCAGTTAGAGCAGCATAGCGATGCAAAGACTGGAACTCAATCTGGAGATAACAATGCATTTAACATATATGACTGGAAATAATGAGTCAGCACAAAAAATATATTTAAATAAAACAAAACAGAGGCAACAGAGACACAAACTATTTACCTTGGATTGGAAAGATGGGGTTGGCAAATACAATACGGCTTTTGTTTGAGCACCAAGATTCCATCAAATGAAAACTTTGCCATCCACTAACAAAACAACAAATACATGAGATAAGCAAATGACTCATTCATAACCAAACAAAAAATTACAACAAAACTGGAATGAACAAACTTACATTATCACCCACTGTTCCATTTAAACTCACTGAGGTGTTCACATGGTTCACATTCAGCATCATCTTTTGGGCAGAGTTAGGGGGCAAAACCATTGAACCAGCAGCAACATTCTGTAAATATAATTTCAACATTTTAAAACTAGAACAAAAATTGGCTGCAATGAAGAAATTTGTATACCAGAATCTGATCACTTTACCATGTAATTTTTACTGTTCTGCTGAAGCCGTAAACTCTTAGACAGATAGTCATGGAAAAGCACACCTGCAGAGAAAAAAGTTAGATAAGCATTGCGCAAAACATGAGAACAAAAATGCAGAACAATCTGTTCCTTTGGTTTCAGATCCAATATACTTGAAAAATGTAGGTCCGATGCTATAATTGTCATAGCAACCTTTAGCTGTTTTCATCATGTTGACATAGTATACTCCCTGATCCCACAAGCTAACCAGTGGCCTTTTTGCTCTATCAATAATACTGTCAACAAAAAAACCAGCTTAAGTATAAACAAATCCGATTTTACAGAACAATGTATAATGGCAAAATTGCAAAATGAAAGTCAACAACACAGCGACCCTTCAAAAGTTGAGATCCCTGAATGTCAGTCAAATTAAATATCGAGAGATAACTAACTTAAGCACTCAATTTATGAATAATCTGGTTACAGTAGAGGCACACAATTCATATGTTAAACAACCCAGGCCCCTTACAAAATTTATAGTATACCCCTATAGCGTGGTCAAGAATGTCTTCAATAAAAGTACGGCAAGCCAGATTTATAACAAAATCATAAGTATTTGTACAGAACAGAGACAGAACTAGATATACAACAATTTACACCATATGTAACTAAGAAGATCAACAATCTCAATAGATTTTAGTGAACAGAACAAAACTAGAGCATATGCAACCATAGATCCAGTCTAATGACAATATATTGTAGAGATTCACACAGACTAGAGAGGCAAACAATTAAATAGCGCCCATGTCGCGGCGAATATGACACCACCCTCATGATCCCGCAAGATCATCCCAGCCCAAGCCGTACCATTTTCCTTCACAAAGCACCATCGACATTCAGTTTAGCATGATTTATAAGTTATAACAATATTAATTATCAAGAACTTTGTGGAAGTATCTTCATAAAAGTTTTATTGAAAACGTTTGCAATTCATACAAGTAGATAATAATAAATTGTGAATTGCACATGCCCCCGCTCATCTGTTCATTGTGCTATGTCAAGACATTTCTTTTTTGTTGTATTTGGGCAAAAACCAGTTTCTCAAGAATGAGTGCGCTCAAGTGTTGGAACTTTTACCTGACCTAATGGCTTTTGTCTCAGGCCTGCTGCTACTACTACTACTACTGGAGATGTGGTAATGAGTTAATTACATGTTGAGTCTGTTGCGGGTACAGTTTCATACACAAACTTGCAGAATGACTCAAACAGACCACTGAACTTGCTGTGCATTGTTGGTTGCCGGGGGATCTCTGCCGTGTTGCCGCCCTTGATGCATTGATTTGGTCACTGTCTCCCCTGTATGCGCCTAGGGTTTTGATCCTTGTGAAAGTGAGATTAAATGTCTGGCTTTTGTGGTCGTATGGTTCACAATCTGTTATGATCTTTGTGCTATATTCATATGTACAACTCTACTTTGTTTCGATTTGCCTGTCTGCCCATGATGCGAATTAAATTCATAAAAATGTTTTTGTTTTGGTTCAGATTGAATGCTCCCTCTTGATTCTAGTTGAAGATCCGCATCGCTAGTAATGAGTGCGAGAAACACAGAAGATCTGTTGGCTGTTATAAAGGTTCAGAAAATAACAATTTCAGACTTGTTTCAGAGTTTGAGATTCGGAACAGAGTTTGTTGTATGGTTAGTCAGCTGGTACTATAAAGATTAAAGAAAGAAATATAGTGTTTGTTCAGCTTGTAGAGAGTTTCAGAGTTTGCTGCTATGCTATAAAGAAAGATATGTAATGTTGTTGTTCAGCTTGTACAAATTTCATGCTGATGTGTTGTAAAGAAATATTGTGTGTGTTCATGGTACAGATAATAATAGAGTAATATGGTATTGGTACAAATTTGGTGTCCTTTATAAGTTTATTATATACAAAAAATAGTTTGTTTATTTCATTTTATATATTTGAATGGATGTGCATGCATGTTTCAAATGTCAGTAACACCAGCTGGCTCTAATGTCACCCAGGATTTGTTACTAGTTGATGCAAGGGAGAGGGAGGGACTCCATTCCTGAGAGACACAAGATCAACTACCATGCTACATCTATCCTAGCCTAGGAGGGGATGGATCAGAGGAAAAGGCTCTAAGATGTAGATGAGGAAGCAATCCCTGATCTCAATGCTGGAGAAGAGATCAGTGTCACCCAAGCATTTCTTCTTCTTTTTTCCATTTGCACAGTATAAATATCAAATTTGAAAAAAATGCAGTCAGTTTTTGCTTATAAAATGTATGCTACTTGGATGTCCCACATTACACAGGATTAATAACTGTTCGAAATCTATTATCTATTAACTTTTTGCAAAAGATTTTCAAACATTTCACCTCAACAGGAAACAACAGCAATCAAGTTCAAACACACCAAAAATAATGCATTGCATCCCAAACCACAGAGGATTCATTCATTCAAAACGAGCAGCCATACCATACCATAGCATTCCACCAACCAATTCCAATTCCAATTCCGAATCACGGCGGTCTCGTTCGATTCAACAACTCAACACTAACAGCTCAACGGTTTCTCCCTTCCCTTCCCTTCCCTTCCAAAAGGATGAGGCTAGGTAAGGTAAGGTAGGTAGGGAAGACGCACAACAACACAAGGATATAGTAGATAGCCTAACACAGGACAGGAGCATAACGATAATCTCATAGGGGGCAGACAGATCAAAATGATAGTAACTGGAGCCAGCCAACATCCTCCTCCTCTTTTAATCTACTTGGCCTCATGCTTGGCCTTGGAGTGCGAAGCTAGAGCGCCCTCACTGTTGAATGTCCTGCGCAAAATCAATCGAGTTAGCAACACAGTTAACTGTCCAAACGGACAGAAATTGCACAAGACAAGGAACCTACTTGCTGCACGACTTGCACGCCACAGACCCTCCAGACTTGGGCGACTTCTCGCTGGTTGCTGGGGTCTTGCCTGCCTTCTTGGCCGGGTGCGGAGTCGCCACATGGACAGCTCCCTTCTTGTCACCTGCAAACAAACAAAGGCCATCATCATTAGCAAACAACAAACAAACAAAGGCCACAGCTAGCATAACTGGTTGGTTACATGCATGTTAGAGCTCTCACCTGTCTTCTGGCCTGACGGTGTTGCAATCTTGGCCTTCTTGTCAGTAACAGGGGTCTTCAACACGCTTCCAGCCGCCCTCTTCTTCCCAGTCTCTTGCTTCTGAATAGCAGCACAATGTTGGGTGTCAGGTAACAAACTATGCATCAAGAGGGAAAATTCTAATAAAACGTCGACATCAAGAACGAACATACTACCTTGGGTGTTTCTTCTTCCTCCTCATCAGAGCTATCCTCACTATCATCAGAGGAATCATCACCATCCTCACTGTCATCCTACAATAATATGTGACAAACAGCTTCAGTCAAACCATAAATCAATACAAATCTACAATAATAGGTAGATTAACAATTTCAGCCAAGCATCAATTCATATGCATGGATGTATACCATAATAGGTAGATTAACAATTTCAGTCAAGCATGAATCTACTATATGCATATCTACCATAATAGGTAGATTAACAATTTCAGTCAAGCATCAATCTATTTGCATATCTACCATAATAGGCAATTATCAAATTCAGTGAGCATCAATCTATGCATAGTTACCACAAATAGGTGAAAAACAATTTCAGTCAAGCATCAATCTATATGCATATCTAGCATAATAGGTGATGACAGTTTCAGTCAAGCATAAATAAATCTACACAAATCCAGAACAGGCCATATAATTAACATCAACAAAGTATGGGGTGTCAGTCAATTAACTCACAGAATCATCCTCCATGGGAATCAATGCTCCATCATCACCAGAGTCATCTTCGCTGTCATCCTCATCACTGTCATCATCATCATCGCTGTCATCATCCTTCTTAGATTTTCCCACATCCTTAGCAGCAGCCTTGGACTTTGAAGGCGCGGCAGTGTCAATCTTAACCTGCTTCTTCTGCTCCTTGGCTTCAGGTTTGCCTTGAAAAGGAAGAAGAAATGCATTGACAAGAGTCATCTCTCCATTTCGCCTGATGTTCCATCCAAGACAGGTGTACAGATGAATCAAGGAAGCACGAACTAGAAGCAAGGGAGAAATGTGCATACCATTTTCCTTGGTGATTGCTGAGATGATCTTCTCTTCCTCTTCCTCCTCGGACTCATCCTCAGAATCGAAATCCATCGTGGAAGCAGGGGAAAAGGCAGGTCAAGGAAACAAGACTCAAGTAGCATAGTAGTCCAGAAGACATATATATGTGTATAGTATAAAAAAAGAAAAAAGGATATTCATCTCCCTCGGCAGGCTGGAAAACCTTGTAGCCAGAGAAGAAGACGCTGGACGTCTTGGAATTGTGCGAGAGCTCAAACTCCTTCTCAAAGACGAGGTCAAACTGGATCTGAGGGAACTTGTCGGTAGAGAGGGTCCCGATGGCTAGCTTCTGGTCGCCGATCTTGACGAACATGGTAGCCTTGTCATCCTTCTTGACTTCGCCAAGGGCACCCTGGCATGGAAACCAAAAAAAGTATTTCAATCATCAAGCAATACTATACTAAAATAGCAAGAGAAGAGTTGATTGAAAATGAAAATGTAGAGCAGCAACAGACCTGGGAGAGATGGAGGAAGTGCTCATCATCAGGTGAAACCTTGACGGACTGGTTAGGCTTAACCTCAAGGCCTGCACAGCAGAGCAGAGCACAAAGGGTCAATTACATACATACATACATACATACATACATACATACAATTAGATACATACATACACACAAAGGGCCAATCTGAGCTATATTTTTCCATGAGGTGAAAAAAGGTGATGCAATTTTAAATAGAGGGATGGATCAAGACATGTTGAGAGACATGCAATTAGATAGATTGATTGATTACAAAAAATAAAGGACTTGGGGTGGGCGGTGCAAGCAGAATCATACTCCAAACAGGTACTGTAGTAGTGTATTTGTTAACAAGGGAAGGGAAGGGAAGGGAAGGGAAATGGGGGGGGATTGTATCCAGAGACAAACAAGTCCATGGGTGGAATCAAATCTAATCTAATCTAATATAATTACATACATACATACATACATAGAGAAGAAGAAAGGCTAGCTAGGGTTTGACCATCCATCCGCTAAACTAATCGTCACCAGAGTCTAATCTAGTACTGTACTACTAGTAGGATGATATACAGCAACACACGAACGAAGGAACCAACGGACGAAGGAAGGAAGGGCTGCTAAATCCAATCCAAAGACGGAACTCCATGGCAACCGGCGGCGGCGAGGAGCCGTACTCAATAGCCCTTAATCATGCTAGAGAGGGAGGAGGCGTTCAAGGAATATGCTTACCCCAGAACTCCATGGCAGCCGGCGGCGGCGGCGGCGGCGAGTCGGAGGTGGAAGAAGCTAGGGTTTAAGCCGGCGAACGGACGGACGGATTGGGGAATGGCTGACTGGGGCTGGGGGTTTGGACCGGGGGTGGAGCGGACCCTTTTAAAAGACCCAGGGCGGGACATGGCCGTCCGATCATCCGCTCCGCGCCATCCCGGCCGTTCCTCCCTCCCTAACCTAGACTCGACTCGACTCGACTGGACTGGACTGGACTCGACCCGATAGATGATGCGTGGGTGGGCCGACTGCATGGGCTGCACTGCACTCTGTGTGGCCCGGCTTGTGCCTACAAATGAAAACACTTACTACTTACTTGGAGCATCGATTTTATCACCCACCGACCACTGCTACACGTAGGTTATCTTATACAAGATTTTTTTTTTTGAATTCATCTTATACAAGATTTTGAAAGCTAAAGTAAGATTACGTACGTGTAGGATTTTTGTTTATCGCCAGATGAAATTCGTGGAATATGTCCAAAATGGTTTTTCAACACACTTTTTAAAGCATCGGTTTTCTTGCTTTTTTTTTTCCTATATTGCGCTCATATAATACGAGGATCATAAGGCAGATGCACACATCCCAAGCATCCTATCATCTACCAACAACTACAAGCAATGAGGCGAGCCGTCATTGCCCCTCCCTAGCCGGAGCCGGACAAAACTTGTTATAGTAGATAGTCGAAAAGTCATCGGGCTAAGACCCCATACGACTAGCGCAGCAGAACAACAATTGCCGCGGATGAAGTGTAGCTTAGATCGAAAGGATCCAACCTGAAAACACATAACGTATATGAACTACGACCAGATCCGAGCAAATCCATCAAGGACAATCCGCCGAAGACACACCTCCACACATTATTTGAATCCCTGTACATTTTTTTCAAATTAGAGTACATTTTTTCAATTAATGAACATGTTTTCCAAATTCCTGAACATTTTTTGAAAAATCTAAGAACATTTTTCAACTTTGTGAGCAATATTTTAATCTAGGGGTATTTTTAAAATTCGTGAATCTTTCTTGAAATTTGGAACTTATTTTTGTCCCAAACATTTTTGAAATAATCATTAAACAAAAATAAAAACGATGAACAAAAAACAAAGAAAAACAAGGGCGCCCGTCCCGCAGTTGGCCGGCCCAAAGTGCTCACATGGGGGTGAAGGTATCTGATTGCTCGCTATCCGCCAACCCACGCGGGACAGGAGCCGAAGTTTTCTTTTACCTATACAAGAATGAGAAGTTTAGAAACTTAGAATAAATAAAACAAACTACCAGAACTAATTTGGAACAACATTAACTAAAAAATAAGTATACTTAAGTTTGTGATCACGTATTTCCAAATAATAATGTGGCATGGATTGAAATAGTGTATCATAATAATACTAAGTGATGCAATATTTTTACAGTAAAACTAATTGAAGCGTATTTCAGGTGTGAAGCACGACGTATCCTAAAGCATCAAGCCGTCCCATTGAACACTACCAATTGAGCACTTGGATCGGGGAGCGCCTCTTCGAGTCTAAAGTTCACGAATTTGAGAGAAGATCGTGAATTTGAACAAATGTTCATGAATTTGAATAAAGTTTGCGAATTTGGAAAAGAAAAGAAACAAAAAAAACTAGCCAAATAGGAAAACGATAGAAAACGGGACTAGGATTGCGCTGCTATTTTTCTTTAGCGTTAGAATTGCCACATACTCCTTTCACCATCAAATGAAGTGTACATATAAAAATTTAAAACAAAGTATGAAATGGAGTAAAAATGTATTGGGAAGTAGAAAGTGAGGACACCATGTGTTAGGGCATCTCCAGCAGTTTGTTTGTTAGCTTGCTGGTAAAATATGACATGTCATCAACTAACATCTTAACATACAACTACTCCAATAGGTTGTATCTAGTTTGCCCAATAGAAGTGAGATAATAAATAAGGTGCTCTCTCATTCTACGTTGGAGCTTGTGCAAGGATCAGCTGCAGCCATATGCCGGGATAGACATGGGGTCTACTTGGGAAGTTCAGTGCTGGTGATTGCCGGAGTAGCAGACCCAGCCACCTTGGAGGCGATCGCATGCAGAGAGGCTATCTCCTTAGCTCAAGATCTACACGTGCAACATGTTATGGTCACCTCATACTCGAAGCAAGTTTGGTTTCGTACGCTGGGCTGCTGCGTTTTTTTGTTTCTTTTTGGGTTTTTCGTCCTTTTTTTATTTAGTTTTTCCTTTTTATTTTTGTGTTTTCTTTTCTCTTCCAGGTTTGGTTTCTTCTGATTTTTGTTTCAGGTTTTATCTTTCTCTTTTTTCAGATTTGTTTATTTCTTTGTTTTTTTGTTTTTTTTTTCTCTTTTTGTGTATTACTATACAAGAGCTCACCCCGTGTATTACAAAAATGTTCATCTCACGTTTTAGAAAATGTTCACCATATGTTTAAGGAAATGACAAATGCATTTTTATAAAATATTCATTGTGTATTTAAAATTGTTCACCATATGTAACAAAATGTTTAGTGTGTATTTGAAAATTGATCAGCGTATATCACAAAAATGTTCAATGTGTATTTATATATCATTCAGCGTATATTTACAAAAATGTTCAATGATGTATATTTAGTTCCTCTTAGTACAAGTTTTTTTACCCTGTACGCAAAAATCTTGTTCTAGTTTCATTATAATTTTTTTCCTGTCTGTTATGATTTTGGGGACTAAATTTATTTATTTTCTTCATATTCATCAGGGATTCCGCATATTCAAGTGAATCTCAAGAAGGAATTTTTTGCCTTGGAATTTCAACAACTTTAGTGATACATTAACCTACTGTCGCTGACATTACAAGAAATCTAGTTTGGCCACACTGTTTTCTTTGCCCTTGATTATGTTTTTTTACCACACTAACATAAAATATATTTTTTACAGGTTCAGAGAAAGATGGATGAACAGATTTACAAGTGGAATGGAATTTCAAATGCAAACAGAGACAACAAATATCCACCCACTCGTGAATCTAGTTTTTTTTTACAACATGCACTCCATTTTTTTTGCTGCTAGTTGTGGCAAAACAATGATTTTCCGGATACTTTTTTGTCTCTGAATATTGTTCAAGAAAACTAGATTCTACCATGCCGGTGGGCAACTGTTATAGATATATACACTGAACAATTAATATTTCTTTGCAGATTCAAATTTGAAACAAGAGAGCCACGATTTGGTTCACATTACCCAAACATTCAATTCAGGAAACAGCCACATCTATCACTATCAGCGTTCGAGGGGAAGGGCCATGAAGAATAACTAACTAATGCATGCAAATTCAGACACACACTTCCAAACCAGGTCAGGTACTCAAGTCACCTTCTTCATTGCAAGCGAAGCGAAGCGAGCGAGTGAATCAACATCCCTGACAGATACCACACAACATCAATCACCTAAACTAAACTAACATTAGGTGGTCTTTGCGACGAACCCTGGGTAGGTTAGGTGGTCTCACTTCTACTGGCTGACTGAGTCGGTCTTGTTGTCTGTTAATTAGGCCAGTCCTTCCTGATCTCAAAGCTGTACCTCATGTCCAGGTACACCTTCCCATCATCATCCACAAACTGCAACACCAACATCAACCAAAACTTCAAACATCTTTACTATTAACCAACTCTGGTTGGTATGACAAAGATAGATGGATAGATAGATTCACTGCAACAAAATAGCTGCTACATACAGACTTTTACACAAATGTACCTTTAATCTGGCAGAATAGGAACCCCTTGCAAAGATGCCGCTTGGGGTGCTATCTTCCTCAGCCTTGTACGTGTAGGGCTCCTGCTGAGGGCTGAATGTCCCCAGCATCACTTTCTGGTTCTCCACTGCAAGCAAAGCACCCAAAACAGCCAGGGACTCAATTAGAGCTATTTACTTATGATGGTGGACAACAAGTATGTATGTAGCTTCGAGAGGGGATATATATACATATATATATCATGTGCAGCATTCAGTCATGACTGTCATCACAATGGATCAATGGAGTCAAACAGTATGCATCCAACATATAACAACACTGTGGGCGCCTTCTTCCTTCAGAATTAATAATTATGGACCATTCTGCTGCTACACACAGCATTCAGTCGTCCTATTTTTTGTTGAGACATATAGTTCAGTTAAGAATTGTTTCCTGACAATGGAAATGAGATCAAACCAAATCCACAGTGTTTAAACCCAGCATGTCTTGAGAGAGAGAGAGAGAGAGAGACGGCAGGTGTTCATTTTCACCCATGTGACTGTTTCCTAATGACAACATATTACATATGCAGTGTAATCAAAACCTGCTAGAGATGCAGCAGCAATGGCTAAGATGAAATTAAAAAAGTTAAAACCAGCGGGTGGATTTGTTCAGTGTCGTGAGTGCAACAGATACGGTCTCTCATAAGATGGTGAACAAATATGGAAATAAACCTTTGACGGAACAGAACAGCAGGAAAATATGACCTGGGATAACTAAAATATATAAACGACACCAAGCTTGCCCAGAAGTCAAATCAGATAAGATGTGAATTCAACTCAGTGACAAATAAGCAGTGAATTGAGGAGCAGATTCAGATCAAAGCAAGTATAGTATATCACTATCAGATAAGATCAATCAAATTCTCGTTTTATGGAGGCACAGTTGCAGAGTATATATAACAAATTCTCATATTCAGCTCAACATTTGCTAATGTTATATTCTTGAGGTGTCTTCCTATTTTTGCAGGGATATATAATTCTCTTAAGGATTATTTATTTCCCAACAATGGAAATGAGACAAAATCCACAATGTTGAAACCCAGCATGTCTTGAGCGACAGCAGGCGTGTTTATTTCACCTATGCTACTCTTCCTAATATGTTCATCATAATGTCGAAAGAATATATGCTGTGTAACCAAAACCTGCTAGAGATGCAGCAGCCTAAGATGGAATCGAAAGTTAAAACCAGTAGATTCATTTTGTATCGTGAGTGGAACAATTATGTTGTCTCATAAGATGTTGAACAGACAAATACGGGAGTAAATTTTTGATGAAACGGAATAGCAGGAAAATATTACTTGCGACTACATACATCACATGCCTAGATGTAATTGATAAGGTGTGAATTCAATTGAGTGATAGACAGATGGTGGCGCCATGGTACTTTATACAAATAAGCAGTAAACTGTAACCCAGATTCAGATCTGCCAAAAACAAGCATACTAGTATATCTCAAGGAGCTGTCCTCCTTTTTCAAACAAATTATAATTTACATATATGAGCAAGCAACAAAGAGGACGGATGGATGGATGGATGGATGGATATAACCATGCAGCAGAGCACATACATAGATGGATACTGTATACTAGAGGTGTGTTTATTTGTGTTTAATCAAAGGAGTTGTTTACAAGGAAAGAAAAGGAGAGGAAATGAAGGAAGTGGTCACCTTTTACTCCAGTCTTCCAGACGGTGTGCGAGTACTTGAGACCGGACACGATGTTGTTGGAGACGGCGAAGGAGAAGCGGAAGCTGTATGCGCTGCCGTCCTTGAGCGCGAAGACGTGGCCCTTGTCATCGGGCACGAAGGGTATCGGCAGAAGCAGGTCAGGCCTCCCTGGTGCGAGGATTGTGAGGTTGAGTATGGTCACCTCCGGTTCGACGGTCTCTGGACATAGCCGCCCGCAGCGCATAGGAACGGAACAGTCAATGTCAGTCTCACAAACAGTGTGTCTACTCTAGACTCTAGTGTGATAATAAAAAGATAAATTAGAGACAGGCAGCAGAGATGAGATACATGACATCATCCCTGCCAAGTGCTGTGCTGCTCTTGAGAAGGAAAAGCTGGTAACAAGTAGTAGCAGGGAAGAATTGTGTGGCAGTGTTTTATAATTTAGTGTAATACTTATACTGGAAGAAGAGAAAGAAGCGTGCATTGCATTTGCATTGCAGAGGTAGAGGTAGAGGTAGTAGAGTGGTGAGTGAGTGTGAGTTACCTGCTCCAAGGGCATGGAGGAGGTTGGTGGTGTGGACAGCGTCTGGTCCGAGGAGCTGCTCCTTCCATCTGCGGAGGCTCTCATCCACCTCCTCCTCCTCCTACATTACATTGCATTACATAGATCCATCCTTGTTCAGTTTCAGTTTGAGTTTGAGTTTCAGTTTGAGTATTACTGTAGAAAGAAAGATGCAGATGCAGATGCAGATCCATCCTTGTTCTACATTACATTACATGAAAAAGAAAGAAAGAAAGAAAGAAAGAATGCTTGCCTTGTGGAGGTGGAGAAGGTCCTTGAGGGGAACCTGAGGGCCCAGCGCCATCTTCACCGGAGCCATGTCTTGTTGGTCTTCCTCTTCTTCATCCTGCTCCTCCTCCTCCTCCTCCTCCTCCTCCTCCTCCAGATGCAAGGAGGAAGGAACGCTGACGCTGACGGAGACGGACGCTTCCTCCTCCTGCTGATCCATGCTCCCTCCCTGGATCAACTCCCCTCCCCTCCCCTCCCCTACACAGAAGCAAAATCGAATCTTGGACTTGGAGGCGGCGAGTGTGCCCTGCCCGCGCCGCGTGATTGATGGATTGATTGACTGATTGATTTGTGGGGAAGGAAAAGGGAAGGAAAGAAAGGGAAGGGGGTGGGGATTTTTGCTCCGCAGCAGCAGCCAGCAGGGTTGGGGTTGGGGTTGGGGTTGGGGTTGGGGTTGGATTTGGTTGCTGCGCTGCGCGACTGGGATTTTAGCTCAACTTTTGTGAGAGGGAAGCCCATGGGTGGATGGATGGATGAGATAGAAATAAATAAAAATTAGTTCTGCTAATTTGTCCTTTTTTATTTAAAAAACGTCGACACTTTATTAATCAAGCAACATAGTTACATAGAGTCTTCCGGATACAAACCGGGGTAGAATGAAAAACACAAATAGTTCATACAAGACTTAGCTAAAACATTAGATTAGGCTGCCGACGAATATGCTTGAACAACACAGAAGAGATGCTCGACGCGCCATATTTGATGTCCGACACCACTGAGCCCACCAACGAACGGTCGCGGACATGAGAATTGACCCTCTGCACCAGGGAAAGGCAGTCAGAGGCGAAGATCACCGAGTCGCAACCTTCCTCTCGTGCAAGATAAACAGCTCGCCCAAGAGCCAAGGCCTCGGCCAGTCGCTTCTCAGCAGGCAACAAATACATTGATCATCAGAATTTAGAGCGACCACCCCGCGCCAACCTTCCCTACTCGGAGAAGATCGCAGCATCAGACATGAATAAAAAGGGAACCTGGTGGCGGCGGAGACCAAACAGTGCTTGAAGCAATGCTCTCACGCCTATGCGCATGTCCGGTTTGTGTATGTATCGAACAATGAGATCAACATAAGCTTTAATCTTGAAAGCAGTACAAACATGGTTTGTGTGGATCATCTTCATTGTTTCGTGCAGAATTCCGCGCTTCCCAAATATGCCAAACAGTCACAGCCATGACTATAGCCATTAGGTCAGAACAACGTGAGAGGAAATCGAAGAGCCATTGTATTGGCGAAGAAAAATTAGACCGCCATAACTTAATGTCAAAAGATTGCTTCACATGCGACCATACCTCATAAGCAAAAGGACAGAACAATAACGAGTGCTCGATACCTTCCGTTCTACCACATAAACAACACATGTCGGACGTCGGCACATGACGACCTTGGAGTTGGACACCGGACGGGAGGCAGTTGTGAGCAAGTCTCCATAGAACCACTTTCGTCTTGTTTGGGGCTTTGATAGACCAAATGGATTTCCAACTCTTCTTAGCAGCCCCGCCATCAGATGACATTCCTTGCCCAGAAGCTAAGCACCCTTTGGAACCGAGCAGTTCGAGCCAAATTATAAGACGAGCGAACTAAATACTCACCAAATTTGGTATGAGGGCATCTCACGTGGTCTTCCTCGCCATGTCGGCCAACTGGAAGCAACATAATCTCATTGGCAATCTCTTCCTGGAAGAAAGCTCGAACCGTTTCCTCGCACAAGGAACCTTGATCCTCGTCCAAAAGACACCTGACCGTACTAGTGGACGGTATCAAAAATACAGTTTGAAGCAAGTCCGGCGGCGTGGACGGTATCTAGTGATCACCTGTAAGCCGAACAACAAATCCATTGCCAATGCCCCATTGCACCCCTGTTGCAGCAACTCCCGACCAAACAAGATGCTGCGCTGTCGTGGAATTAACACGTCAGATGTCCTAGCAGAAGGACTTAGTCGTGGAGCCATCGCAACAAGATTAGCTTAGAGGGGTTAAACCGGACAAGGGACACGGGAGTTTTATACTAGTTCGGACCCTTACGAAGAAGGTAAAAGCCTACGTCTAGTTGTGATGGGATTATTGGGGTTTCGTTGACTAGGGAGCAAATATGCTTGCCTGAGTCTCGAGTTGTTGTTTCTTGTCCCTGAACCGCCGTCGGGTCGTCCCCTTATATACATAGATTGACGCCCGGCCGGTTTACAGAGTTCTGAGGCCGGCTCATACAAGTGTCCGGCTCGATCTCTTCCTTTCCCTAACTTGCAATACAAGTTATACAACTATGGCGGTTTACAACTATGGGCCCTAAACCGCCTTCGGGCTATGTGCCTCTTAAGATTTACTAGTAGAGCGCCATCTTCTTTTATCTTCATGGGCTTCAATATGGATGAGCTGAACCAGCCCCTCCTGGGCGGTTTACACTCAGTAGTTATATCCTCAACATTAGGCCCCAGATTGATTTGAACCTGTTCATGTCAATCTTCAATACTTTAGAAAATTCCCCGAACATCTTCTTGTGATCTTCGTAAACCGCCATGATATCTTCTCCCTGCAAACTTTGGTGAACCGCCATGACGTCATCTTCTGAAATTGCAGTAAATCGTCATGATGTCATCTCTATATAAAAAGGTTATAAAGATTCCCTGCATTTAATTAATTTCCGAAGATCGAGGCGACAGATGCGCCCCCTCTTGCCGCTTCGGGCTCCTCGATTCTCGCGCCTGCCACTTATCCCCTTGCCTTTATAAATAAGACCGGGGGGTTCCTTCCATATCCCCCTTGCCTCTTCGCATCTTCTTCCTCCTCGCGACGCGAAGAGCTCAAGCCTCGCCGCCGCCGTCGACCCTTGAACCTGCACCGACTAGGCCGCTGCATCAACCTGTTCGTACCAGAGACCTTGCGACACTCCTCCGCCGCTGCGTGGCCCTGGTAAGTACTCCTTTCCCCATTTATCAAATCTGCATTAGGGTTCCGAAGTTCTTCGGTGTTCATTACCATTCATTGGTGCTCATCTGCTTTCTCTTAGCATCTCCTTGAACCTAGCTAGATCTGACAGCTTCCTCTAGTGGCCGAAACCGTAGTTTTAATCTGTCCCTCCATAGTATCTCATTGTTCCTGGATAGGTCTCATCTGGACTGTTAGTGTTCTACCGTCGCCATTTTTAGGGCTCAGAAAATTTTCTTTACTAGGCCGCGGTAGATCCAAAATTACAATGCCGTCTTGCGAAACCTGTTTCTTCAGTACTTGGTAAATTTTAGATGTGCTTCTTCCATTTGTGGGCGGGTTAACCTTTAGAGAATCATAATCCGCCAGGTACCATTAGCCCTCACATAAACCGCCACCTTAACTTGAGCATCAATATCCAGTTTATAGTGCATATATGTTTGAGTTAAATCCCCCGGTTTAACACCGGTTTGCGCACATCAATCGTGAACCGGCTTTTGCACTTCCTTTACAGTTTGTCTTCCGAAATGGCCAAGCAATTTGCCTCTTGCAACTGGGTTCCTTCCCGGATCATAGAAACACAACTCAATGGATATGTTCTAACTGGCGCTTTGGCCAAGAAGGAAATCATTCATTGGCGAGTCCCTGGCTCTGAGTGCCCTCCTGAACCTCAAGATGGAGAAGTGGTTGTATTTATGCAGCAACTAGACCGGGGATTTAGCCCTCCCGGATCAAAAATTTCCCGGGATGTGCTTGGGAGCTTCCAACTCCATCCTCAAGACATTGGACCGAACTCCGTGTCCAATCTTTGCAATTTCCAAGTGTTCTGTGAAGTTTACCTTCAAGAAGAACCAACTGTTGAGTTCTTCCGGGACTTCTTCCACTTAAACCGCCGAACTGAATTCTCTGACGGCCCCAATACTAAACTTGGCGGAGTGTCGATTCAGAAGAGGAAAGAAGTCGATTTTCCTCATGCCAAACATCACAACCACCCCAAAGACTGGAATCAAACATGGTTCTATTGTCAGAATACCGCTCCTGCAGACGGGAACCCTCTGCCGGGTTACCGTGCTCACCGGCTCAGCAACGGCCATCCACTGCCTCAACGACTCACCGCCAAAGAACGACAAACTTATGCACCTCAACTTGCTAAGCTCCGGGCTTTCCTAGCAAACGGCTTAACCAGCATTGACCTCGTTCGTTGCTGGGTTTCATGGGGTATCCTGCCTTTAAGCCGCCGCACCAGGTTGATGCATGAGTATACCGGTGACATCAAGGACCCTCAATGGCACCATGAGATAGAAATAACTGATGATGAAGTCACTGAGGCTGTCAAGAAGATGCTGGATGAATCGATCGCTGAATGCAGCAAAACTGGGTTGTGTCCCTTTTATGCCTCCAACAAACCGCCAGCGGTAAAATTTTTATCCCTCTGCTTTTTTTGATCCATCTTCGCTTTAACATTGTTCTGATAATCCTTTGTTTATTCTTACAGGCCAAGGATCCTTTCTGGAAGAGGAAAACTCAGGACAAACCGCCAAAAACTCAAGACAAACCGGCGAGGGCTGTTCGTGCCAAGAGCAAGGCCATCAAGAAGCCAGCCAAGAAGAAAACAGCCGAGTCCTCTGATCCGCCCGAAGACATTGATGATTCAGAACAAGAGGTAGAACTTGACTCCCTTGGCTCATTTTTCATACATCTTATTAACAACGACCATTACCAGGATGATGCGGAAGCGAGCCGTGATGACAATGTAGAGGTAATCTCCCTTTCCTCCAATTCCGATCTTGTGCCAGTAAGAAAAATCCGTCGCACAGTCCAGAAAGTGAAGCGTTCACATCCTTTCACTCATTTGGATCCACAGCATCCTAAAGCTCGTCGCACAACCCGGCATAGTGGCCAGTAGGTCACTTCTTCCGGTTTACCAAGTACTCCAATCCGGAAGCGCCGTGCAGAGGTCTCTTGTAATTCTATCAAGTCTTATCCCTCGGCGGGTTACTTTCGATATCCTCTTAATTCGTCTGACTCAAATTATCAGGCCACTTCCAACTCGTCTTGTGGCGATTCATCAACCACGCAAATGCCTCCCCTCAAGACCGTCCCTGGGTAAGTATAACAATGTTAACTTTGTCTTCTTGCGTCGGTTTACCATATTAATCCTTTGTGTGCCATTTTGCAGTGCCAAAGCCCGATTGAGAAAGAAGGCGAAAACAAATGCTCCTACTGATGAGATTAAACCGGATAGGACCTCATAAGGTGCTGGCAGAAATATTGACATTGCCATGGATGATCCTGTACCACAAGGTCAGGCCACTGATGCTGATCCGCCCGAAGTTAACCTAGTGAGCCCTCATATCAATCCACCAAGCCCACAAGCCAATCCTCCAAGTCCGACTGTTGATCCACTGAGCCCTGCCAAGGCTTCGGACAAACAGGCGAGCCCAAATGCAGCAACTGATGATGTTGTGATTACTGGGATTGGCCATACTTCTCCGGGCCGTCCTGTCGCTTTGTCAAAGCACAGCGCCAAAATGGAATCAGCTGCTGAAGAGAAAGGCAAATGGAAATCTGACTTGTCAAGCTATGCTCAACTTCCCGCTCAAGAACTTCATTCTGGATATCTGAACCGCCTTTATACAAGCCGTGATTATGAGGCCGGTTTAGTCAATATGATGAAGGAGCGTTATGAGGTAACTTCCAAACACTTCATAAATTTTCTTTGCAGTATATATCAACTCCATTGTAGCCCCCAAGGGCCGGTTTATCTCTTCAGGATGAACCGGGACTTTAAATAAAAAGGCTTTCAACTGTGTAGCCCCCAAGGGCCGGTTTATCTCTTGAAGATGAACCGGGACTGTCTGTTCCAAACTTGTCTTCATTGAATTCCTTCACCTTTGATTTTTCTGATCAATTATGCATTAGCCTCCAAGTGCCAGGATTAATACTTGTATTGAGCCTTGGGACTTTGAATGATAGTAAAAATAAAAAGCAATCCGCATTAGCCCCCAAGTGCTAAGTATATAACTTGTTATGTGCTTGGGACTTTGAGAAAAAATCTTATCCTCTTCATCATCTGTCTTTTGTAGGCTGACTTGAACAACAAGGATTCCCAGATTGCTGATCTTCAAGAAAACATTAAGTCCCAGCAAGCTGAAACCTCCAAAGCCAAAGATGAACTGAAGGACGCTTTGACTGCCATGGAGCAGTTGAAGGATGGTTTCAAAAGTGAGCGGGCAGATTGGGAAACAGAGAAAGCTGCTCTTCTAAAGCGGGCTGAAGATGCCGAAGCAGCGCTTAAACCGGTGGCTGAGGAGCTAACTGGGCTGAAGCATCAAGTCAATGCTATGACTTCAGCAATATTTGGTAAGTATTCTTTGTAATAACCTTTCTAAAACATCTGTGAAGGTTCCGATTTAACAGCAAATTCTTAAACCGTTGCAGGTAGTCGAATTGGCCATCCGGGCTCGGATATGCGGATGAAGCTGAAGGCAGCCTATACATTGGTAGAACAATTGTATACGGGTGCTCAACGAGTCATCTGTGATTCCTCCTTCAACAAACTGGCACCAATCCTGATCAAAGATACACTGGCCAAATTGTCTATGACCCCAGCTCAGATGGAAGAGGTAAAGCGATCTGCTGCAAGGGCTGACGGTTTAACAGCACTGACACGTGCCAAAGCGTGGATTGCTGATCTTGATCCGGCAGATATCGCAAAGGGTTATCCTGGTGAACAAGAGGACGGATCAGAGTTTGATAATGAAGCCCTCAAGGCCTTGACAAAGGAGATGCGCCCACTGGCCAGCCAATTGGCTGAAGAGGTTGACTCTCTGTCTACCGGTCCAGCTATGATGCGGACGGCAAACGGGTTGACACAGCTGTGAAGGAAGCTCAGAATTTAATCCCTCCAATCTGCAAGCACACCTACGCCCCTGACATTGAACCGTCCAACCTTATAAGCAATGAAGCTGTCTTTCAAGCCTTAACCAGGATTGATTGGACCACCCTTAACTTCCAGCCACTGGGTGAGGAGGAGGAGGTTGAACCGACACGAGATGATCCGTCAACTTCACGTCAGCCTGGTGCTGAATCATAATCCGCCAACCGGTTTGATTTTTATGTGTTGCGGGCAACAAACAATTGTTCTTTTGGGCATCAAAGCGCCTTGTAATAGGCTAGTTGAAATACTTTGATCTTCTGCCATCGTGCAGTGCTACCTGATATTGTAATCCGGCATGATTGTTGCCATGCTTACTTTATTTGCCTTGGTATTTCGTATAAAATCCTGCCTTCTGCATTTTAAACACTTAAACATGTCCTGGCGGTTTACCGCCGGACGGGTTATGATACCCAATACAGAACCAGAATCCTCATAACCAAGGTTATAAAGTAATGAAATACGAAATATATCATACATGTGATATTAAATCACTTTTGTTGGTTCACCAACTTGTTTAGTAAGGGTGATCACCCAAACTTTGAGTATTGGAAAATACCCACCGCATTGTGCTGGTGCGTAATAAGCCATGCCGGGTTATGATAAACACCGGATGAACCTCCTGGCGACGTATAGTCAATGCCAGACCGGATTAAGATATGCCGGTTCATAATTGATTATGTGCTAACAGCTTGATAACTGGAAGCCTCACCGGGTTAAAAAACACCGGGTTGATGTAATGACATATAGTCTGGCCGGGTCAGTGAACACCGGTTTAACTTAGAACTTTATCAATAGAGATAAAACTTGCAAAAAACAAAATCAAATAAAACTTGTAGTCGAGGCTTTTCGAGGGCTGCCAGGCCCAAATTCGAGGCTTTTCGTGGCTGCCAGGCCGCTGAGTTAAACCATTTGACAAAGCCTTTTAAGATGGGCCTCCAACTAACCAATCGTCATTTTAACTTTGACAAGTTCAGGGTCTCTATGAGAGTAACTTGTCAAACATTCGACGGGTCGTGCTGTGATTACACGGATAGGAGTGGCTTACTTGATGAAGGCGAGTTAACCCGGGTTTTAGGTGAATACACCGGGCTTCCAAGCCGTGGGTCGATACCCAATTACAAGGGTCCTTTCAAACTCTTTGTTACTTTACACAAAGAGCCCCCAAGTAACTTTATGAGCTGTGCTCAATGGGTGCCTATGTTTGAGTTGTGCTGCTAGCAACAATACTCTCTTTGGCCCCTTGGGTGTGAAGCTCCCAAGCTGTTATTGTGGCATGACAGCCGGTTTAATGGACAAAACAGGACATCGCTTTGTAAGCAGAACCCCCCTTGTAACCAAGAAATATTGGAAGAATGGCAGAAACCCTGCTTGTAGCAAGGATGCCGGTTTATTATATTGATCATAATATATACATTGTCTTAATATGTACATAATGAGAGCCTATGACTCAGGTACAGTAAGGCCGTAGAAGAGCGATATTCCACGGCCGACGGGTCTCCTCCTCCGATTTGCTTGAGTCTTTGTGCTCGCGAATGTCGATGAGGTAGTATGATCCATTGTGCAGATTCTTGCTGACCACAAAGGGCCCTTCCCAAGGTGGGGATAACTTGTGCATATTGGTCTGATCCTGGATAAGCCGGAGCACTAAGTCGCCTTCTTGAAAGGTTCTTGTTCTAACCTGGCGGCTGTGATAACGCCGCAGGTCTTGCTGATAAACCGCCGAACGAGCCAATGCCATGTCCCGTTTTTCATCTAACAGGTCCAGTGCTTCTTGACGTGCTTGCTCGTTGTCCGCTTCAACATAATTGGCAACCCAGGGCGAGTCATGACGAATATCACTTGGGAGTACCGCTTCTGCCCCGTAAACCATGAAGAAAGGTGTATACCCTGTAGATCGGTTTGGGGTTGTGTTTATGCTCCATAACACAGATGGTAACTCCTCCACCCAACAACCCGTTGTCCTCTTTAAAGGAACCATAAGCTGGGGCTTGATGCCCTTCAAGATTTCCTGATTGGCTCTCTCAGCTTGACCATTAGATTGGGGGTGAGCCACCGATGCCACATCTAGCCGGATGTGCTCTCGTTGACAAAAGTCCTCCATCTCGCCTTTGGAGAGGTTCGTGCCATTATCTGTGATAATGCTGTGTGGAAAGCCGAAACGGAAGATCACCTTTTTGATGAATTAAACCGCCGTGGCTGCGTCACACTTGCTCACTGGCTCCGCTTCAACCCATTTAGTAAACTTATCAACCGCCACCAACAGGTGGGTCTTCTTATCCTTGGATCGCTTGAAAGGCCCTACCATGTCAAGCCCCCAAGTAGCAAACGGCCAGGTGATGGGAATCATCCGTAGCTCCTGAGCTGAAACATGAGCTCGTCGAGAGAATTTCTGACAACCATCACACCGCTTCACCAAGTCTTCAGCATCAGCATGAGCCGTCAGCCAATAGAAACCATGAAGAAACGCTTTAGCAACCAAGGATTTTGAACCGGCATGATGACCACAGTCCCCTTCATGGATTTCGCGTAAAATCTCACGGGCTTCTCCAGGAGAAATACAGCGCTGGAACACACCGGAAACACTGCAATGGTGTAACTCGCTGTTGTGAACAATCATGGACTTGGATCGTCGGACTATCTGTCTGGCCAAAACTTCATCTTCTGGTAACTCGCCCCGGTTCATGTATGACAAGTATGGAACCGTCCAATCCGGAATGATGTGTAAAGCGGCCACCAACTGTGCCTCCAGATCAGGAATAGCGAGGTCCTCCTCTGTAGGCAACTGAACTGACTGGTTGTGCAGGACATCTAGGAAGGTATTGGGTGGCACCGGTTTACGCTGAGATCCCAGCCGGCTTAAAAAGCATCAGCTGCCTCATTTTTGCACCGATCAATGTGCTCCACTTGATAACCCTTGAAGTGACCAGCAACAATATCCACCTCTCGTCGGTAATCCGCCATGAGTGGATCCTTGGAATCCCAAGTACCTGAAACTTGCTGGGCTACCAGATCCGAGTCTCCAAAGCATCGTACTCGGCTTAAGTTCATTTCCTTAGCCACTCGAAGACCATGGAGTAAGGCTTCATACTCAGCTGCATTGTTAGTACAAGGGAACATTAAGCGAAGAACATAATGAATTTTATCACCTCGAGGGGAAGTGAGGACAACTCCAGCCCCCGAGCCCTCCAATTGCCTGGACCCATCAAAGTGGATAGTCCAATATGTGTTGTCCGGTTTGTCCTCCGGTATCTGCAATTCCGTCCAATCATTGATGAAATCCACAAGAGCCCGGGATTTGATGGATGTTCGAGGCATATACTTCAAACCGTGTGGTCCAAGCTCAATAGCCCACTTAGCAACCCGGCCAGTTGCCTCCCTGTTCTGGATGATATCTCCCAAAGGAGAAGAACTGACCACTGTGATGGGATGACCTTGAAAGTACTGCTTGAGCTTCCGACTTGCCATAAAAACCCCATACACCATCTTCTGCCAATGCGGATATCTTTGCTTTGACTCAATAAGCACTTCGCTAATATAATAAACTGGCCTTTGAACCGGGTACTCCTTCCCAGCCTCCTTGCGCTCCACCACAATAGCCACGCTGACAGCCCGGGCATTAGCAGCCATGTGTAGGAGGTGGATTGTGGGGCTTCGGCATGCCAAAAATCACCATGAGGAAAGTATTTGCACTTGAGAACGCGAGCATAGAGGGAGTTCGGCGAAGTGAGAATGCGTCAGCCTTGCCGTCCAAGCATGGCCTGGTTGACCAAGGTTTGCTATGAAGGAAATATGCCCTAGAGGCAATAATAAAGTTATTATTTATTTCCTCATATCATGATAAATGTTTATTATTCATGCTAGAATTGTATTACCCGGAAACATAATACATGTGTGAATAGATAGACAAACATAGTGTCACTAGTATGCCTCTACTTGACTAGCTCGTGAATCAAAGGTGGTTAAGTTTCCTAACCATAGACATGAGTTGTCATTTGATTAACGGGATCACATCATTAGGAGAATGATGTGATTGACTTGACCCATTCTGTTAGCTTAGCACTTGATCATTTAGTATGTTGCTATTGCTTTCTTCATGACTTATACATGTTCCTATGACTATGAGATTATGTAACTCCCGCTCACCGGAGGAACACTTTGTGTGCTACCAAACGTCACAACGTAACTGGGTGATTATAAAGGTGCTCTACAGGTGTCTCCGAAGGTACTTGTTGAGTTGACGTATTTCGAGATTAGGATTTGTCACTCTGATTGTTGGAGAGGTATCTCTGGGCCCTCTCGGTAGTGCACATCACTATAAGCCTTGCAAGAAATGTAGCTAATGAGTTAGTTACGGGATGATGCATTATGTAACAAGTAAAGAGACTTGCCGGTAACGAGATTGAACTAGGTATTAAGATACCGACGATCGAACCTCGGGCAAGTAACATACCGATGACAAAGGTAACAATGTATGTTGTTATGCAGTTTGACCGATAAAGATCTTCGTAGAATATGTAGGAGCCAATATGAGCATCCAGGTTCCGCTATTGGTTATTGACCGGAGACGTGTCTCGGTCTTGTCTACATAGTTCTCGAACCCATAGGGTCCGCACGCTTAAAGTTAGATGACAGTTATATTATGAGTTTATGTGTTTTGATGTACCGAAGGTAGTTCGCGTTTGAGGAAAACCCCCTTTGGCATCAATGAAACTCTGTTATATAGGAGTTCAAAAACCTCATTTCGTTTGAGAGATAGTGGAATTTCTTCTTTCAACACACTGTGCCAAATTTTATCATTGTTTAACTACTTCGTCAAACCATTCAATGCGCTATCTCCATCCTCTCATTCATCTCTATACCAGAACAATTAATTAGGCCCAGCCCTTCTATCATCGGCCACCCAGAAATCCATAGAAAGACGATTGAGATTAGTGAATGGCATCGATCTGAAGTCCCGGATGTGATCACGGACATGACGAGGAGTCTCAAAATGGTCGAGACATGAAGATTGATATATTGGACGACTATATTCGGACACCGGAATGGTTCCGGGGGTTATTGGATATATACGAGTGCAGGGGTTACGGAACCCCGGAGGTTAATGGGCCTCATGGGCCCAAGTGGTGGAAGAGGAGAGGTGGCCAAGGGGCAGCCGCGCGCCCCTCCCCCCCCCCCAAGTCCGAATTGGACAAGGAAGGGGGGCGGCATCCCCCCTTTCCTTTCCCCCTCTCTCTCCTTCCCTCTCCTCTCCTACTCCAACAAGGAAGGGGGTCCTACTCCGGTGGGAGTAGGACTCCTCATGAGTGCGCCAAGGGTGGCGGCCCCTCCCTCCTCCACTCCTTTATATCGGGAGGAGGCACCCCTAAAGGGACAACAATTGATCCCTTGGATCTCTTAGCCGTGTGCGGTGCCCCCCTCCACCATAGTCCACCTCGATAATATTGTAGCGGTGCTTAGGCGAAGCCCTACGTCGGTAGAACATCATCATCATCACCACGCCGTTATGCTGACGGAACTCTCCCTCAAAGCTCGGCTGGATCGGAGTTCGAGGGACGTCATCGAGCTGAACATGTGCTGAACTCTGAGGTGTCGTGCGTTCGCTACTTGATCGGTCGGATCGTGAAGACGTACGACTACATCAACCGCGTTGTGCTAACGCTTCCGCTTTCGGTCTACGAGGGTACGTGGACAACACTCTCCCCTCTCGTTGCTATGCATCACCATGATCTTGCGTGTGCGTAGGATTTTTTTTGAAATTACTACGTTCCCCAACAGTGGCATCCGAGCCTGGTTTTATGCGTTGATGTTTTATGCACGAGTAGAACACAAGTGAGTTGTGGGCGATACAAGTCATACTGCTTACCAGCATGTCATACTTTGGTTCGGCGGTATTATTGGATGAAGCGGTCCGGACCGACATTACACGTCACGCTTACGCGAGATCTGGTTCTCTTGGCGTGCTTTGCACACGTGTGGCTGGCGGGTGTCGGTTTCTCAACTTTAGTTGAACTGAGTGTGGCTACGCCGGTCCTTGAGAAGGTTAATACAACATTAACTTGACGAACTATCATTGTGGTTTTGATGTGTAGGTAAGAACGGTTCTTGTTAAGCCCGTAGCAGCCACGTAAAACTTGCAACAACAAAGTAGTGGACATCTAACTTGTTTTTGCAGGGCATGTTGTGATGTGATATGGTCAAGGCGTGATGCTATATTTTATTGTATGAGATGATCATGTTTTGTAACCGAGTTATATGGTTGTCGCTTTATTGTATGCATTGCAATCGCATACGTAATTGCTTTACTTTATCACTAAGCGGTAGCGGTAGTCGTAGAAGCAATAGTTGGCGAGATGACAATGATGCTATGATGGAGATCAAGGTGTCGCGCCGGTGGCGATGGTGATCATGACGATTGCTTGAGCGGAGATCACAAGCACAAGATGATGATGGCCATATCATATCACTTATATTGATTGCATGTGATGTTTATCTTTTATGCATCTTATCTTGCTTTGATTGACGGTAGCATTATAAGATGAAGTCAAACCATTCAATGCGCTATCTCCATCCTCTCATTCATCTCTATACCGAACAATTAATTAGGCCCAGCCCTTCTATCATCGGCCACCCGTAAATCCATAGAAAGACGATTGAGATTAGTGAATGGCATCGATCTGAAGTCCCGGATGTGATCACGGACATGACGAGGAGTCTCAAAATGGTCGAGACATGAAGATTGATATATTGGACGACTATATTCGGACACGGAATGGTTCCGGGGTTATTGGATATATCGAGTGCAGGGGTTACGGAACCCCGGAGGTTAATGGGCCTCATGGGCCCAAGTGGTGGAAGAGGAGAGGTGGCCAAGGGCAGCCGCGCCCCCCAAGTCCGAATTGGACAAGGAAGGGGCGGCATCCCCTTTCCTTTCCCTCTCTCTCCTTCCTCTCTCTCCTACTCCAACAAGGAAGGGGGTCCTACTCGGTGGGAGTAGGACTCCTCATGGGTGCGCCAAGGTGGCGGCCCCTCCCTCCTCCACTCCTTTATATCTGGGAGGAGGCACCCCTAAAGGGACAACAATTGATCCTTGGATCTCTTAGCGTGTCGGTGCCCCCTCCACCATAGTCCACCTCGATAATATTGTAGCGGTGCTTGGCGAAGCCCTCGTCGATAGAACATCATCATCATCACCACGCCGTTATCTTGTGGAACTCTCCTCAAAGCTCGGCTGGATCGGAGTTCGAGGGGCGTCATCGAGCTGAACATGTGCTGAACTCGAGGTGTCGTGCGTTCGCTACTTGATCGGTCGGATCGTGAAGACGACGACTACATCAACAGCGTTGTGCTAACGCTTCGCTTTCGGTCTCACGAGGGCGTGGACAACACTCTCCCTCTCGTTGCTATGCATCACCATGATCTTGCGTGTGCGTAGGATTTTTTGAAATTACTACGTTCCCCAACAGTGGCATCCGAGCCTGGTTTTATGCGTTGATGTTTTATGCACGAGTAGAACACAAGTGAGTTGTGGGCGATACAAGTCATCTTGCTTACCAAAGATGTCATACTTTGGTTGGCGGTATTATTGGATGAAGCGGTCCGGACCGACATTACACGTACGCTTACGCGAGACTGGTTCTACTGACGTGCTTTGCACACAGGTGGCTGGCGGGTGTCAGTTTCTCCAACTTTAGTTGAACCGAGTGTGGCTACGCCCGGTCCTTGAGAAGGTTAATACAACATTAACTTGACGAACTATCATTGTGGTTTTGATGTGTAGGTAAGAACGGTTCTTGTTAAGCCCGTAGCAGCCACGTAAAACTTGCAACAACAAAGTAGTGGACATCTAACTTGTTTTTGCAGGGCATGTTGTGATGTGATATGGTCAAGGCGTGATGCTATATTTTATTGTATGAGATGATCATGTTTTGTAACCGAGTTATATGGTTGTCGCTTTATTGTATGCATTGCAATCGCCCTGTAATTGCTTTACTTTATCACTAAGCGGTAGCGGTAGTCGTAGAAGCAATAGTTGGCGAGATGACAATGATGCTATGATGGAGATCAAGGTGTCGCGCCGGTGACGATGGTGATCATGACAGTGCTTCGGAGACGGAGATCACAAGCACAAGATGATGATGGCCATATCATATCACTTATATTGATTGCATGTGATGTTTATCTTTTATGCATCTTATCTTGCTTTGATTGACGGTAGCATTATAAGATGATCTCTCACTAAATTTCAAGATAAAAGTGTTCTCCCTGAGTATGCACCGTTGCCAAAGTTCGTCGTGCCCAGACACCACGTGATGATCGGGTGTGGTAAGCTCTACATCCATCTACAATGGGTGCAAGCCAGTTTTGCATACGCAGAATACTCGGGTTAAACTTGACGAGCCTAGCATATGCAGATATGGCCTCGGAACACTGAGACCGAAAGGTCGAGTGTGAATCATATAGTAGATATGATCAACATAGTGATGTTCACCATTGATAACTACTCCATTTCACATGATGATCGGTTATGGTTTAGTTGATTTGGATCACGTGATCACTTAGATGATTAGAGGGATGTCTATCTAAGTGGGAGTTCTTAAGTAATATGATTAATTGAACTTAAATTTATCATGAACTTAGTACCTGATAGTATCTTGCTTGTCTATGTTTGTTGTAGATAGATGGCCCGTGCTGTTGTTCCGTTAAATTTTAATGCATTCCTTGAGAAAGCAAAGTTGAAAGATGATGGTAGCAATTACACGGACTGGGTCCGTAACTTGAGGATTATCCTCATTGCTGCACAGAAGAATTACGTCCTGGAAGCACCGCTGGGTGCCAGGCCTGCTGCAGATGCAACTGACAACGTTAAGAACGTCTGGCAGAGCAAAGCTGATGGCTACTCGATAGTTCAGTGTACTAACCCATGGTCTTCGTGAGAGTTCTTTGTGGGGTTAGGTTGAAGTGTGCATGTTCAAGTGATGCATCACGAAGAGATCAAGTGCTTGAAGACTGTCGTCCATTGTGGTGACAATGGACTTGTGAAGATGTGCCGAAGAGTAGCTCACCCATAGTGGAGTATGGGGAGCAATCTACTAGTCTTCACCGAGCCAACGCAATCAAGAAAGGTGGTCCAACTTGAGTAAGTCAAGATCGTCTACATCTAGCTCAAGTGGACTTTGTGCAAGGCAAAGGTTTGGCCTTGATAGGTTCTCTATTTTACCGGTCTCATGGTGGTAGTGTCGTACTATCAAGGGGGGCTCTCAAGTGAGTAGCTTGATCGTATCGTTCGTAGAGAGCTCAAACCATTGCACGCTTGCATCATCTTTCTTGGTTCTTGTTTGGTTTTCTCCTTGTGAGATTTGGAGCTTATGGTCATCTTCTTGACAAGCTCGAGTTCATCGAAGACAGAGTTCACATGCTTCTTCTATTGCATTTTCAGTGTTGGAGGTTTTACCGGTCTTATTCGAGGAAGGGTTCTCACCATTTTATTATGGGCATTTTATAATTTCCTTCATATTGTTATTTCTATCAAGATTGTGTTAGCCCTTGTCGCTAGCTTTCCAACAAACTTGGTTTCATTGAATTCAGAGTCCGTTTGCAGAAGTTGTGTCAGTTTTGGTGTCCTCGAAAAGGCTACAGCGGTACTATCGCTCACGGGAGCGGTACTACCGCTTGGAAGGGATGTATTTTTTTACTACCGCTTGGAGTGGTGCTACCGCACTACTTCCGTGGCTACTTCCGCTCAGAACCAAAAACTCGTCCTAAGTCCAGCGGTGGTAGGCACAGATGTATTTTTTTAGTACCGCTCGCGAGCAGTAGAACCGCTACCCTTAGCTGTAGTACCGCTACCCCTAGCGGTAGTACCGTGAGGACGAGCGGTAGTACCGCTCCGGCGGTTCTACCAGCCTTTTGCCTCCTTGCTATTGTTTTTCAAAGGGCTTCCACCATCCTAGCGGTAGTACCGCTCCCATGAGCGGTAGTACCGCTCTGTGCGGGCTGTGAGCATAACGGTTGGATTTTCCCCACCTATAAAAGGGGGTCTTCTTCCCCAATGAACCTTATCTTTTGAGCTCGTGTTCTTCCCCCATTGTTGACCTTCTTCGATATTCCTATATCTCAATCCCTCCATGGATTCTTTCTAGTTTGGGGGGGGGGGGGGGGAGGAGATCTAGATCCACATTTCCACCAATCACTTTCTCCTCTATGTGAGGGGAACCCCTTGGATCTAGATCTTGG
The DNA here is from genome assembly GCA_021605205.1 of Aegilops longissima. Lineage (NCBI taxonomy): Eukaryota > Viridiplantae > Streptophyta > Magnoliopsida > Poales > Poaceae > Aegilops > Aegilops longissima. The sequence continues at coordinate 665,238,495 of CM038676.1, forward strand.
AGTTCTCCTTCTTGTTCTTCCTCTCATTTTCTTCCCTAGCATTAGTTGCTTTGGTGGGATTTGGGAGAGAAGGACTTGGGCACTTCGTGTGCCCTTGCCATTGCATTTGGTGCATCGGTTTGAGTTCTCCACGGTGATACGTGGAAGTTACAAAATTGAGAAGCTTATTACTCTTGGGTGCTTGGTACCCTTGAGCTTGTTCCTCATGGGTGCTTGGGCGCCCTAGACGGTTGGTGGTGTTCGGAGCTCAATCATTGTGGTGTAAAGCTCCAGGCAAGCGTCGGGGTCTCCAATTAGGTTGTGGAGATTGCCCCGAGCAATTTGACGGGTACCGGTGACCGCCCCCAAGGGTTGCCAACGTGTACGAGTTCGGTGACCGTCCCCAAGGGTTGCCATTTGTACGGGTTCGGTGACCGCCCTCAAGGGTCCCTTAGTGGAATCACGACATCTTGCATTGTGCGAGGGCATGAGGAGATTACAGTGGCCCTAGTGGCTTCTCGGGGAGCATTGTGCCTCCACACCGCTCCAAACGAAGATTAGCATCTGCAAGGGTGTGCACTTTACTTTGTGATAGCCATATTGTTTCTTGTCATATATCCTGCTACCACTTAGTTGTTTATCTTGCTTAGCATAAGTTGTTGGTGCACATAGGTGAGCCTAGTTGTTGTAGGTTTTGTGCTTGACAAATTAACCGCTAGGTTTATTCCGCATTTGTTCAAGCCTAAACCGTAATTATTTTAAAGCGCTTATTCACCCCCCTCTAGGCGACATCCTCGATCTTTCACTCATTTTCTAAGGATTGTTCTTCTTGTGGCTTGATGATGCTTTCTTCATGTTCCTGCATAAGGTTATGTTCCTGCTAAATATCGACTTAGGAGATGGCGGCCATCCGCTTCTCATAGTTTATAACCAAAGGATTTTCATCAAAATTGTTATCTAGACAAAAGTTATAAACTTCTCCCACAAAGTCTTCATGCTTAGTCAACCAAGTCTGTTCTTCGGCAAACTTGCCAATCCACATTAAAAGCTCATGTGATCTAAGCAATTGCATCATCTCCTCAATTACCTCAACATCTTCAAGAGGATGTTCAAAACGGTTGAATGATCTTACAACCAGATGTGGGTGATCTCTGCAATAAAAGCTCATCTAGAGAAGAGATTGGCATTGTATGCAACCTTTAGGGATATCATTAGGTATAATCACTAACTCCATAAATTTCTCATCCATTCTTTTACCTGTGTCAGTATTCCGGTATTCTTTAAGCATCCTCTTTTTTTCATGGAATTGTTTCATTGCAGCCTCCATGTCTTCATCTGACGTCTCAAAGAAAGACATTTTTTTGCATTTTTGGGTTAAGGAAAAACAATAAGATAAACAAAATAAACTAAATGCATGCGGGTAAGTAATAACCAAGCGCTATGCTCCCCGGCAACGGAGCTAGAGAATGCTTGATGTCCTGCAAGTGCACATGGTTGTTGTAGCACTTTCTTGTGATAAGTAGAGTGTCGAACCCATAGGGAGCTTATAGGAAGGCACCACAAACCCCGCAACTACATTGTCACTTTCACACAACAACGTACGCACCCAAACTGGAGTTTGGAAATAGTCTACTCTATAAGTTGCTAGGAAAACTAGAATAGAAGGGTAATTAACTAAACTACTAACGAGAAGGTAAAACGGGAATTAAAAGATGCAAAGTTAGTAAGGACGGTGCTTGAGTAATAAGGTGTTCTCGAGGGTTTCGGAATCACTACCACATGTATGAACTATCGAATCCTCTACTCACTAGTCAAATGCATAAGTGGGCGGAGCCGGGTACAGTACACGTTCTACTCTAACGTAGACTTCGTGCCACGCATGCCACCATCATAGCCTCCCCCATAGGGTTACGACTTATGATAATTAAGGGTCACCCCATGGACGCAACCTCTCTAAGGGTTCTCCGTACTCCCCTATCAATTGTGATGGTGAGGAATCAAAGGCTTTTACCGTCACCTCGAATTACCCCAACGCCCCAACCCTTCACAACGGCAGTAGCTCCTCTACGGTCAATCATGACAATAGTGCGAGCAAGGCCTCCTCTCAACATTTGTGAGAACACTAACTTGAATCATGGACAGGTAATATTGGATCATACCAAGAATCATATAGGGTTCAACAATATCCTCAAACACTAGTAATCATTCAAACATATGCATGAAGGTTAGGGTCAAGCTACAATCCAGCTTCAAGCAAGTGAAGGGAGAAGGCATGGTGGTGATGGCGGCGGCAAGGTGGTGATGATGGTGATGGTGATGACCGCGCCCGAGGTGATGGAGATGGGGGCGCCACCTATGGTGGCGGCGCCGGCACGAGGGCACTAGCCCAAAGGCCGGTGCTCATGGTGTTGGAGCCTCCTCCTTCTTCCCCTGGTCTTGTCCCTCCTTCTCTTGGTGGTGGAGCAGCAATGGAGATGGGATGTGGATGAATGACACGTAAGAGACGACGGCTAGGGTTGGCTTCTCTGTGGCGAAACGACGCAAGGCTTGTTTCACTGGTCGCACGTCCTCGCGGAGTCGCTGTTGGAGATGCCCTAATGCCTTTTTCTAGACAGCCTCCATAGCGAGTTGGAAACACGGGCCATGGGGAGTTGTAAGTTTTTTTACATGTTCACGCCATGTAGACATAGATGCTTGTCCTTATCAAACTAGCCGTGGGTGTATGTTTGTCACTGTGTTACTATCATGTGTTGCTTTTAAGTAGTAGATTACACATCATTATGCACATTATACATACATTTGCAGAAAGAGAGCAGAGCATTTGCTTCTAGTCCAAGCAGAGCAGAGCAGAGCAGAGATGTGAGACGTTTTTGCAGTTTAAACAGGCACATAAATACATACTAACAGCATCTCATCACCCAAATCACACCTTCCGCTTCCAGGTTCAGGTTCAATGACTAATTAGCAGTGGCAGATTCAGAATAAAACAACTGGACTAGTACATCACAGATAGCCAGTGTTTGTAAAATTTATAGAGAAAGAAAGAAACTAGAGGCAGCAGAAAGATATGCTAATAAGATGAGATGCAAGCAAGCAATTGCTGGATCGAGCACAAGTAAGTAGACAAGTAGAGTGAGTAGCTCCCAGGAAATTTAGAGAATGAATGCAATGCATGCATGTATGTATGATGAGTTGTTTAGAGAATGAATGGATGCACTAGTAAACAACTTATATACTGAATGTAGCATAGCATAGCACTGAATTAACAACAACTTGTAGATGAGTCCACACTAACCCAGGGAATCACATTAGTTTACTTACTTAGTTATAAACCTACCATACCATACCATAACCATGTCCCCAAACGCATTACTCCAACCATCATACTACTTACTACTGTACTAGTTAATACTAACTATTACAGTAACCAAACCAAAAGTACTGCCCGCCACATGGATTATCTTTATCTCATCACCACTAATCTTCTCCATCAGTCCAAGCCAAGCAGCGCTCAACTTTGAAAATTCGCACAACCTTCACAGGTTTGATGCTCCAGCCTCGACGACACAAGCACTCGCTGTCTTCCACGCAGAGCACAGATTAGATTCAGTCAAAACCTGCAGCGACCACAAGAGCATTCCCTTCTGCATAGCCCAGGTGAGTTTCAGTCGTTGCGCCTCCAGCCTCGGCAGGACAACTCACTGCCTTCTCTGAAGAGCCGACGATAGACTCAGCCTCCATAGGAGCAGCACTGTCCACGTTCTCTGCAGAGACCAGGTTAGCTTCAATCATCGCGCCTCCAGCCTCGGCAGGACAACTCGTTGCATTCTCTAAAGAGCCTAGGTTTGATTCAGTTTCACATACAGCAGCAACACTCTTCAATGCCATCTCTGCAGTGCCCAGATTACATTCGGTCACGACTACAGCCTCGAGAGGAGCAGCACTTGCCAATGCCATCTCTGCAGAGCCCACATTACATTCTTCTGTCCCAGCAGCAACACTCGCCAATGCAATCTCTGCTGAACCCACATTGCATTCAGTCACACCTAGAGCCTCAACAGCAGCAGCACTAGCCAACGCGATCTCTGCAGAGCCCACATTACATTCAGTCAAACCTACATCCTCGACAGGAACCGTCAAACATACAGCATCTACAACCCTAGTTGTTTTGTCCCCGTCCCCCAAAGGAAATGCCGGTGCTGCTGTTTGCTTCTCCAATTCTTGCTGCACACCCCGTATGTTGTTGAGTTGCGGCGATGCGGCATCTTGAGCTTGAGCAGGCATGGGTGGTGCTGCTGTTTGCTTGTCCTTTCTTGGCCTCCCAGGCCGTCTCCTGTTGATCCCCGCGGACGCAGCAGCAGCAACTGGCATGTTGTTTTCTGGTGTCCATGGCCCTCTCTTTGTCTTTGTCTTTGTAGGAGCGGACACGGGCGCTGGCCTCTTGGTTCCCCTGGACGCAGCAGCACCGGCGGAGATTGTTGTTGCCAGCATTGCGCTCCTGGTCCTAGCCCCGGCGGTTTGGGTATGAGTGTGCGGAGATGATGTAGCTTGACTGGACCTGGTCCTCGTTGCAGTTGGAGAGGTTGGCTCTGGATCAGGGTGTTTGACCTTGGTGTGGTTCTTCCTTGGTCTCCCGCGGCCTCTCTTGGGGACGGCGACTGCGACTGCGACTGAGGAAGCAGCATTCTCCTCCTCCTGCATCTCCTGCATCTCCTGCTCCTGTGTGCATAGATGAATGACATTATTGTGAGGGAGTGGTGAGTTAGGGTTTGTTCATTCATTCATGTTGAGTGAGAAAGAAAGAAAGAAAGAAAGAAAGAAAGAAAGAAAGGAGATGGGTGCCTTGTGGAGCAGCAGGGGGAGGTGGTGGCCTTCTTCTTGTTGTTGTTGCTCCAGCTGCTCATCCATGATCCTTCCCGGCCTGCGGCAAGTCAAAGAAAAGAAAAGAAAAGAAATCAAAACCAAGAAAAGAAAAGAAAAAGAAATCAAATCTGGGAGGCAGATTTCTTGTGGATGGAAGGAAGGAAGAAAGGAGAAGGAAGGAAGGAAGGAAGAAAGGATGGATGGATGGATTTCTTGTGGTACCTCGTGGTCGCCGGCGGCGGCGGCGGCGATCCGGAGAGGAGCTTGAGCCTTGAGGTCAGGGGCCGGAAGAGAAGCAGAAGCAGAGGCAGAGGGTGGGTGGGGTGGTTGTGCTGTGCGAGCATTCAATTTTTTATTTACTGTCACCAGTGGCAGTGAGTGACTGTGGATGGGTGTGGGTGGAGGGTGGATAGGGACGACTCACTTAGAGCAAGTATTGTATTTATTTACTTATCAGCTAATGTGGGAAAGCATGCACTGCACTGATGGTATGTATGTATGTATGTAGCTCTACTTAGGGTTAGGTTAGATGGATCACTGAAATTTGATTGAATTCAGTCAGTGAGTCAAGCACTAGGCATTTTACTCCTGCTTCCAGTTCCAGTGATGATGCTACATACTACTGTATTTAACTTGGCTTCTCTATTTTATTTTATTTTGGATGCAAATTTAATTGTTCCAAACAATACAATACAATACAATACAATAATTTTCTAGTGATCTAGGATTAAAGGTTTTCCTTTCTCCAAACAAAAATAATCCCTGGTGCGAGGATGGTCTCTGGACAAAAATTGATAATCCAGTTAATTTTTGCAAACATACACACACACACACACATCAATACATCATCATAGCAGAGCAAGCACCTAGATGAATAAATGGATGAATGGATGGAACATAGAATACTACTAGTACTACTCCTTGTTAGGGTTCCCCAATGCAGTTCACCAATGAGTCTAGAAAAACTCTAGGGACATTCTCATTCTCATGTCAGGCCCATCCCACACAAATGTAAACAAACAAACAAAGAAAGAAAGAAACAAACAAACAAACAAAGAATATTTAGGAACTGAGGGAGTACATAAATAAACAAGGAAACACTTGAAACAAAGAAAGAAAGAAATAGACAGACAGACATACATCACAGTCATTTAGTTTAGCAACAAAAACAATACACCTTCTAACACAAGGAGGACAGACATGATAATAAACAGACACACACTTAAGATTAAAGGAATCAATCCCCTCCCCTCCCCTCCCCTCCCCTCCCCTAATGCATGCATCATCATACACTACAGCAATAATAATCCAACCATAATAATTAATTAGTTCTTAGATGAGGAGGAACCAACTACTACTTAACAATCTCTATTACAGTTACCATACATATTATTAATTAAATTATGATTCATTCATTCATTCATTCTTCTTCTTCTTCTAACCAACCCAGCACCACTCATCTTCTTCTTCTTCTTCCTTGCGCTCCAGTCCAGTCCAGTCCAGTCCAGAAAATCACCATTATCCTTCTTCTTCTCATGATACATTCCTTGCGCTCATCTCATCTCAACTAACCACACATCTTTCTGCAGATCCCAGCTTGTCTTCTCCACCCTCCCCCTCCCCCTCCACAGGAGCAGTCCCTGCTGCAGAGCCCCCCTGCTTCTTATCAGATTCAACCTTCTCCACATTCTCTGCACCACCCGCTTCTGCTGCTGCAGAACCAATCTTATTAGAAGACTCGGTCACACCTCCTACAGCCTCGCCATGCGGCGGAGGACCACTCGCTACCTTCTCTGCAGCAGAAGAGCCCAGCTTCTCAGAAGAAGATTCAGTCGCACCTCCTACAGCCTCGACATGCGGAGGAGGAGCACTCGCCGCCTTCTCTGCAGCAGCAGAAGAGCCCAGCTTCTCAGAAGAAGATTCAGTCGCACCCCCTACAGCCTCGACATGCGGAGCAGCACTCGCCGCCTTCTCTGCAGCAGCAGCAGAAGAGCCCAGCTTCTCAGAAGAAGATTCAGTCACACCTCCGGTTTCCTCAACAGCAGCACCACCCGCTTTTGCCTGCTCTGCAGAAACGGGCGCATCCGCAGCAACCCCAGTTTCCTCACCACCCCCTGAAGCAGCCACCACCACACCTTCTTTGCTCTGTGTTTTCTCCCCCTCCCCAGATGATGCCAGGCCCTCCTTCTCCTTCTCTTGTTTACCACTGGATTCTCGCACGTATCCAAAAATCCCACCAGAAGCTTTTACGCGCCCAGCTTCAGAGGGCTGGTCGCTCCTTGGCATCGCACGCCTCCTCTTCATCACCATCGACACGATGTCGCCTGCCGATGGCTTCTCCGCTGTCCTTGGACTCTCCAGCGCAATCTTGCTTCCCGTTGACACGGCTTTTCCAGCTCCACCAGACAATGCATAATATGATCTCGGAGACTCAAGCGGTCCCTTAATTCCCGTTGACATGGCGTCGTCTGATGCTGGCTTCTCCTTTTTTGGCCTCCCACGTTTCACCTTTCTCGGCCTCCTGAACCCTCTCTTGATCTCACCATCTCCAGCTGGCCTTGCTACTTTTGCCTTCTTCGTTTTTGTTTCTGTTTCGGCGTCTCCACTTTCAGCAGAAATCGCTGCCTCTGGCCTCTCCTTCCTTGGCCTCCCGCGCCCTCTCTTGATACCCGCCGACGCAGAATCTCCAGCTTTTTCACCGGGCGTTGCTGCTCCAGTTTCAGCAAATATAGCTGTTGCAGCATCCTCTCCAGTTTCACCAGATATTGCTGCTTCCGGCTTCACCTTTCTTAGCCTCCCAAGCTTCTTCACCTTTCTAGGCCTTCCAAGCAGTCTCTTGATCCCTGTCGATGCAGCATTTCCAGCTTCAGCGGGCGTTGCTGCTCCAGTTTCAGTAGGGGTTACATCTCCAGTTTCAGCTGGCCTTGCATCACCAGTCTCAGCAGGGGTTGCATCTTCAGTTTCAGCAGGGATTGGTGCTGGTGGTCTCTCCTTTCTCGGCCTCCCACGCGGTCTCTTGAATCCAGTTGAAGCAGCATCTCCAGCTTCACCAGGCGTTGCTGCTCCATTTTCATCAGGAGCAGGCGGTGCATCTCCAACTTCAGGAGCAGGTGCTGCTGTTTCAGAAGCAGGCGCCGCATCTCCAGTTTCAGGAGCAGATGATGCTGCTGCATCTCTAGTTTCAGAAGCAGGCGTCACATCTCCAGTTTCAGGGGCAGGCACTGCATCTCCAGCTTCAGGAGCAGGTGCTGGTGCTCCAGTTTCAGCAGGCAGAGCAGGAGTTGCATCTCCGGTTTCAAGAGCAGGCGGTGCATCTCCAGCTTCACCGGACATTGCTTCAGGTGGTCTCTCCTTTCTCGGCCTCCCACGTGGTTTTTTGATCCCCGTGGCCGCACCACCTCCAGCCTCAGCAGGCGCTCCATCTCCAGTTTTGGCGGACACTGCTTCTGATGATCCCTTCTTTCTTGGCCTCCCAAGCGGTTTCTTCATTCCCGTGGACACAGCGGCAGCAGAGTAAACAAGAGTTCCAGGAGACTCTATTGTTGGCCTCAGAGACCCTATATTCAGCCCCCTCGACACAGGCCTGACTGCTGCTGTCGGCGTCGCTATTGTTGCTGGATTCCCAAACCCTTCCTTCAACCACCTGGATACATTTGGAGAGTCTGACTCTGTGTCTGACCCAGTTAGAGAAGAGTCTGACTCTGCGTCTGATTCAGTTTCAGAAGAAGAGTCTGCTTCTGGGACACCATCTTCTGGCTCCTTTCTCGGTCTCCCACGGCCACTCTTGACACCCGTTGACATTCCTTCTGACTCCTTTCTCGGCCTCCCACAGCCACTCTTGACACCCGTTGACATTCCTTCTGACTCCTTTCTCGGCCTCCCACGGCCACTCTTGACACCCGTTGACATTCCTTCTGACTCCTTTATCGGTCTGCCACGGCCTTTCTTGACACCGGTTGACAGCCCTCCTGACTCCTTTCTGGGTCTCCCCCGGCCTCTCTTGACACCGGTTGACAGCCCTTGTGCATCCTTTCTGGGTCTCCCGCGGCCTCTCTTGACACCGGTTGACAGCCCTTGTGCATCCTTTCGCGGCCTCCCACGCCCTCTCTTGGGTGTCGAGAAACCACCTCCACCTCCTGGGGTTCCATTCTGAAAAGCAGCCTGTGAGGAGCCAAGTTTCTGCTTCTTCCTCGGCCTCCCACGGCCTTTCATGGCGACTGAGGAATTCGCGGACAGCAGAAGCTTACGAGGACGGCTTGGCCCCCTCTTGCGCTTCCGTGGGCGCTTTGCTCCATGGACGAGCAAAGCATATGCACGCGCAGGAGTGTATTCATCATCAGCGATGTCATCACCAGTGCTGTAGTCATCTTCATCATCATCATCATCATCATCATCATAATCATCACTGGAAGTGGAGTAATCCTCATCATCATCACTGCTAATCTGTGAGCCTCCAGATTGAGGAACCAAACTGAGATCCAATGACAAATTGTTGGGCGCAGGGAGGGCCGGCAAGAGGGGCCGGCTGTGTCTGCTCCGTAATCCTCCAGATGCACCCAAAGTGAGATCCTTGTTGGTGGGCGGCGCGGGGAGTGGGAGTGGGTGGGGGAGGGTCGGCGGCGCGGGGAGGCCGAGGAGCTTGCGCTTGCGGGGCCGGCCGCGAGTTTTGGTGTAGGAGGCGGGGAAGACGTAGCAAGCTCTGGCTTCTGATCCGTAGCCGCGGACGACGCCTTGGGAGACGAGGAGGCGGAGGTGGGTCCTGAGGAGCTCGTCGTGGGCGGCCTTGAAGCGGCCGAGGATGAAAGCGGCGATGGCGATGCGGCCGGAGGTGCCTCCCAGCTCCGTCAGCGCCTGCTTAATCATCTGCATCGGCATCGGCATCGGCATCGGAGATGAGATCCAGCTTGAGGCCATCCATTCAATTTCAAAAGGGTAAAGGAGCTTGCTTTTGCTTACCTCGGGGTAGGGCGGGTGCGGGCTGCCGTCGGCGGGCGGCGGCACCGTGGAAGGAGAGGCGACCACCATCTTTCCTTGGCCCTGGTTTGGTTCGGTTTGGTTAGGTTTAGGGCGGATCAGCGGGAAGCCAAGCTAAAAAAGGAAGGGTAAGGGTAGGAGCAAGTGGAAAGAGAGGATCTTGCTTACCTCAGTGGAGGTCGGGTTCGGGCTGCCGGCGGCGGCGGCGGCGGCGGCGGCGGGAGGCGGCGACGAAGGAGGGGCGACCGCCATGCCTCCTCCTCCTCCTTCTGTTGGAGGAGGGGGTGGGGTGGGGATTGGTGGATCCGGCGGCCGAGCTTGGTTGGCGGCGGCGGCGGCGGGCGGCGGCGGCGAGGGAGAGGCGACCCCCATGGATTTGGTGGCGTTGGGTGCGGCGTGCGGGTGGGGATTCAGCGGATGGATCCGGGAGGACGGGACGGAGGCCGACCTATTTATTTATTTTTATTTACCAAAAAATCCCAGGGAACCGTTGCTGGGCCGGATGGATGGCCCATCATTCTTTCCCTCCCAAAAAAAACCAACATCCTTTTTTTTATTGCCTAAAAAAACCCAACTTCTTTTCCGCTCCAAAAAAAGTACAATTTTTTTGTGCTTATAAAAGGGATGGAATGACATGATTTGTGTGCTCATACCCAAGGTTAATTCAAAATCCACAAAATGTGGCGGTGTATAGGACAATAAGCTTACTCGATGTTTTTATACGAGGTGACCTAAAAAAGGATAGCTTATTGTCTGAATTTTTTTTCCTTTATGATGATGTGGTCTCCCATGCGCAAAGACCTTTTGTTACTGGTAGGCTGGTCCCATGTAATATTCCATTTGCCTACGAGAGTTTACACGCAATTAAGAATAGGTAGAAAGGGAAGACATGGTACTATGATGTGAAATTTGACATGCATAAAGCATGCGACCGTGTGAAATGGTAGGTCTTTAGAGAGACTGGAGATACGGCTGGGGCTTCACCAACCTTATGGAAACCAACAAAAAAAGGATGCATTGATGAAGCCACGACAGGCCTTTGGTGGGGATATACAGATGAACAGAAACGAATGCATTGATGACCCTTTCAGACCGATCCAAATCAAGATCCAAATTTTCTTTTTTTGGTCACCGAGACGGAGTCCTTGCGGGGCTGAGGTGCGGCATGGAAGACATAGGTTAGTAGGTGGATGCGAAGCTCCGGATGACGCCCTCGGAGACGAGACTGCGGAGGTGGGCGGAGAGGAGCGCATCGTGGGTGACGAGGAGGCCAGTAAAGCGACCAAGGATGAATCCGTCGATGGTGGCGTGGACGGAGGTGCCTCCTAGCTTGGTGAGCGCATCCGTATTCTTCTCCCTTGCAGATCCATGAGCGGGATGGGAAGCGAGATGGAAAAGAAAAAGGGGGAGGGTAGTAGGAGGAAGTGGAGGGAGAGAAAAGTGGGAAGAGGGAGCTTGCTTATCTTGGTGTAGGTCGGGTGCGGGCGATCGATGGTGGCGGCTGTGGCCAGCGGTGCCGAGAAAAGAGAGGTGGCCCCCATGCCTCCTTAGGTTTTGGTTGGGTGGGTGTTGGTGGTAAAACAGGTAGACCTCGGTGTAGGGGGTCCCGAGTTGTGGATCTCGGATCGATGGTAACAGGGACAAAGGCAACCGTGTTTACCCAGGTTCGGGCCCTCTCGAAGAGGTAATACCCTACGTCCTGCTTTGATTGTATTGATGATGATGTATCGAGTACAAGCTTGATCTACCTCGAGATCGTAAGAAGTGATCTAACCCTAGGGCTAGGAGAATGTAATTGTGATTGGATTCCCTCTACGGGCTAAACCCTCTAGCTTATATACACGCCAGGTAGAGCCTCTAGGCTTGCATGGAGGCGGCAGGAGATGTCTTGGAGTATACACCAAGTCTTCGATTGATGCAGTCTCGATCATGTCAGGCGTGTAGCTCCCAGAGCCTTGTCATCTGGGAGCCAGGGCCTGTAGGCCCGACCCAAGAACCGTGGGCCGACTAGGTTGGTACCCCCTAGTCCAGGACACCGTCAGTAGCCCCTGAACTGGTCTTCGATGCCAAGGATGACATTTTTGAACTTCAGCTCCGGAGTCTTAGGCTCGACAAGCGAGTTCCAGCGTATTACTCCCTCTGTTCCAAAATAGATGACCCAACGTTGTACTAATTTTGTACTAAAGTTAGTACAAAGTTAAGTCATCTATTTTGGAACGGAGGGAGTATCTTTTAGCTCGGCCTCGAAGTCTTTGGTTTGATCGATAGATTTACTCGAAGTCCGGTCCCACTACACGTGACTTCTAGTCTCTATCCGTGATCACCGCGCCTTCTGGGGAATCGAGTCACTTTATGGAGAGACGTCGAAGTGTCGGCCCCATTTTCCTTTATTTATAAGCACACAAACCAGGACTACAGCAAAGCGCATCTTGACCCTCCCCTTTGATAATCCATGCAAGCCCTCCCTTATCTCCCCAGGTCCAACCCCGAGAGTCTAAACAATAGCAAGGGGCGCAGGTTCCTCAAAGCGACCCCACGACCCCCTCAAGGGTGACCAGGGGAGCTGTTCCATCACATGTCTCCAACTGGAGCGCCTAGCCACCCAGGGCTATTTTCCAGATTCAGATCTGACTTCCACTTGCCCGAGATTAACATCCATGAATGGGCAAGCGCATGCGGAGAGTCACCCTACCCCATGCGAGGACAAACGAGTATGCTTCCTTCCTCTCCTCCTCCATGACCTGGGATTCCCCATTCATCCCATTCAATAGGGTTTGCTTTCATTTTATGGGCTACAACTCCACCACCTCACCCCAACTCAATCTTACATATCGATGGGTTTGTCGTCCTTTGTGAAATGCATCTCGGATGCAAGGCACACTTCAGGCTGTGGTGGATGAAAGGATATGCGGTGCCCCCATGTGTGGTTTTGGTAATTGATGACAATCTCTATGGACTAATGGTTGCCTTGAATTTTATTTGAAGGATTTGTCCATAGGCTTTTCTTGGAGTCCATTTGTTGGTTTCAAGGAGAGTTTGTGATGACCAAGGTGCCATTCAAGGAATTACCTAAAGATTGGTCATGTGAGAGGTTGATCAAGACTAAGTCAAAGAGTGAATCAAGTTGATCAACACACAAAGCGTAGAAGATGTACCAAGAGGGATCAAGCGATCCCATGGTATGGTAAGCATTGCCAATTACGCTTTGTGTACTAACCCATGATCTTCGTGAGAGTTCTTTGTGGGATTAGGTTGTGGTGTGCAAGTTCAAGTGAAGCATCACGAAGAGATCAAATGCTTGAAGCTTGCCGTCCATTGTGGTGACAATGGACTTGTGAAGATGTGTGGAAGAGTGGCTCACCCATAGTGGAGTATGGGGGAGCAATCAACCAATCTTCATCGAGCCAACGGTATCAAGAAAGGTGGTCCAACTTGAGAGAGTCAAGATCGTCATCATCTAGCTCAAGTGGACCATGTGCAAGGCAAAGGTTTGCCCTTGATAGGTTTTCTATTTTACCGGTCTCATGGTAGTTGTGGGAGACCGGGTTATAGGATCGATTGCCGTACTATCAAGGGGGGCACTCGATGAGTAGCTTGATCGTATCGTTCATAGAGAGCTCAAACCATTGCATCCTTGCATCATCTTTATTGATTCTTGTTTGGTTCTCTTTGTGAGTTTCGGAGCTTATGGTCATCTTGATGACAAGCTCGAGTTCTGTTGGGGATATAACTATTTGTAAGCCGCCCAGGAGGGGCCGGGTTACATTAAGAAGACTATTATACGAAGCCCAAGAGCTGAAGATGGCGGTTCAATAAAAGGGCTAAGGCCCACAGGCGACTTAAGGACGTAGTAGTAAACCGCCATAATGGCATGACTTGTATCATAAGGAATAATTAACTAGTCACCGAGCCGGACATTGTTTATGAGCCGGCCGGGACTCTGAGGGCCGCAGGGTGTCAACCCGTGTTTATAAGGGGACGACCGGGCAGCGGCTTAGGGCGAAAAAAACTGATCGAGAGCCAGGCATAGCGTATCTCGCTCCCTGGTCATCGAAACCTCAATAATCCCAACACAACTAGACATAGGCCTTCCTTCACTGCAAGGGGCCGAACTAGTATAAACCTCTCGTGTCCTTTGTCCCGATTAACCCCTTTAAGCTTCCTAGTTGCGATGGCTCCACGACTAAGTCCTTCCATGAGGACATCTGCCGTGACAATTCCACGACAGTTGGCGCCCACCGTGGGGCCAACGCACGGTGGATTTGAGTTCTTGAAGGGCAGCTTCGAAGGGCTCAAGGGATACGCAGTGGGCCGGATGACCAAGAGTCATCGCGACAAGATCTACATCGACAACGAAGGCTGGGGCCCCGACGCCGACTCAATTGAGTACGGGTACCGGGTCCCCTTTAGCGGAATCCACGTCTTCATTGGCGGATCGTGAGCTGTGCCCGAGCCGGACAATCTGACCGACCTCGCCGAGGCGGCTCGGCGGCGAGACCCGCCGAGCTCAACCTGTCATGAAGCATGCCTTCGTGGGCTGCGCCCACGGAGAAGAACTTCTGAAGGATCTAAAGATGGTGGTGAGACGGCCGCCCCTCGAATGATGATTCGTCCACGGTTCAACAGATTCTTTATATCAAGTCCAAGAGGGTATGCTTGGGGCTGTTCGACGACTCTAGCACTCCGGACCTCAATGAGCCGCCAAGTGGGCGGGGTCTTCATGGTCGGTACTCAACCTGGTCAAAACTCGACGGCCGCAACAAACAATAACGTCCTGTGTCGAGCAGCCGGGGCAGGAGGCCCTGTGCGCCCGCCGGCTCAGGTGCTGATGGATCTTATGGATAAGCTAACGGTCCTGTTAACCGCCACCGTTATTCCTGCAAATCAAGATGAGCATAACGCGGAGGTGGCGAAGGTGCATGAGGAGATAGCCCGGGCCAAGGAGGCCTTGGCAGCTGAGGACACCAGGTTAGCTACGGAGCGGGCGGCTTTGGACGCGCGGGCGCAACAACTCCAATCAGAGGCTTTCCAGCTTAATATGAGCCTGAACACATCTAATGAGGTGATGAGGAGGAGACATCAGAAAACCCAATCACGGTTGCCTCTGGTTTATGACCCTCGGAACCTTTTCGCGACACCCGGTGCCGGCCCTAGCAACCCGCCCGGAGCAAATCAGTTCACACCAGCCGGCGCGGGTGGGCCGGCTCAGCTTCAAGAGATGGCACGTCCGCATGGGAGTATGGCCCCGCCCCGTTATGTACCAATACCACCGGGTCACTTCTCCAACCCCATGGAGAACTTGATAGCAGCATCGGCACGTTTGGCGGCTCTCCCAGTGGATGGTGATGATCCGAAAGCGGTGGAGACCCGGAGGGTCGGAGATCTTATTCAGACGGCCATGGCGCAACAAGAGACCTATTCTTACAGCCGAAACATGATTCATTCAACTCCTCCGCCTTGGCTAGCACCGCCTCGTCAAAACCGGAGTCCGAGTTACAGCAGGCACATGGAGTCAAAAGCTTTGTCAAGCAATGCCCAGCGTCGTAACCAGCCAGGTGGCTATAACCCGGTACAAGACAGAATACGTCAGGAGGACGAGCGGGCGGCTCAGCTAGCGGCTCGGCATGCGGCATATCAAGACCTCCCAGAGTATCCGACGACTTCTGTTGGAGCGGGAGTGGCTACCAGAACCGGCGGTGTTCCTTGTTTGGTGCCGGTTCTGCGGGATGTACGTCTACCCAAGGACTTCAAGGGACCTCGAAAGGTGCCGAATTACACGGCCGACTTACAGCCCGGAGCATGGATCGAAAGTTACGAGATGGCCATGGAGCTACTGGAGGTCAGCGATGCAGCAATGGCTAAGTACTTCACCGTGATGGTAGACGGAACAGCCCGGTCTTGGTTAAAGGGATTGCCACCCAATTCCATTAGTTCATGGGCAGAGCTAAAGGCCCGGTTTATCCAGAACTTCAAGGACACTTGCAAGCAATCTATGTCAATTGTGGACTTGACCAATTGTAAGCAGGAGGAGGGTGAATCCACAACTCATTGGGTGCACCGGGTCAAGGAAATAATAAATTCATCTGATAAGATGGATGTCGGCTCTGTAGTCCTCATGTTGGAGGAGAATTGCCGTTTGAGTCACCGAGGCAGCGGCTGGGCGCCTTAAGCGTGATTGCAACGATATGGGTACGCTGATGGCGGCTTTAGTCAAGTATGCCGATTCTAATAGTACCAAGGATCCCGCGTCTGATGAGAAAAGACAGGGAAGGGAAAGAAGAACGGCAATGGAAAGGGTCGTGAGATAATCCGTAAATCAAGGAGGCAACAAGCGAAGGCGGAGGGTAACCGGAGTTTGTGGCCAATGCCAATGCACAGGTAACAATCGAGACGAAGGAAAACCGCCCCTCGATCCGGCGGGTCAGTCCATCTCTTGAGCAGCTTCTCAATGAGCCGTGTCCGAGACACGGTACTGGAAACGACCCGCCACCCATTTATGGAAAGATTGCGCGATCATGAAGGCTTTCAAGAATTCCAACATGTTTGATGGCAATCATGGATCGGACGGCGGTTCAGAGCCGGCGGCTTTCATGGCCCGGCGGCGGTTCAAGTTCGGCTTCGTGGAAGTCAAAGGCGGCTACGATCAACAAAGATTCGGTCAGGGGGACAACAACAAGCGAAGAATAAAGTTATCAAAGCCACCCAAAGCAAATGAATGGTGGGCGTACCATGTGTTTACCACTAATTTATGCAAACGTGACCGTAAGGTTCATAAGAGGGCCGTGAATTCGCTGAGCCGGCTGTTCCGCGTTATTTGAGGTGGTCAGAGTAGCCCATTATTTGGAGCAGGGAAGATCACCCCCTCCGGGTTGATAATCCGGGTCAGTTGGCCTTGGTGGTAGCACCTCAGGTTGGTGGATATAAATTCACTAAGGTACTCATGGACGGAGGAAGCAGCATCAATATTCTCTATTATGAGACCTTTCACGCATGGGGTTGGTGATAAGGACTTGAGGACGCCCAACACTGTCTTTCATGGAGTGGTGCTCGTAAGTCGGCATACCCAGTTGGCAAGATTGAGCTGGAAGTGGCCTTTGGAGATGAATATGATTCCAGAGCTGAGAAATTGACGTTTGAGGTAGTCAAAATCAGGAGCCCGTATCATGCTCTGTTTGGACGGCCGGCTTATGCCAAGTTCATGTGCGTCCGTGTTATGTTTATCTGCAGCTCAAGATGCCGGGTCATAAGGGTACCATCACTGTGCATGGGAGTCGAAAAGTAGCCTTGGAATGTGAGGAAGGCGACGCGGCTTATGCTGAGTCTGTTTGTGCAGCCGAGGAGCTGAAGTTTTATCAGAATAATGTTGACCCGGCAGATATGACTTCTTTAAAGAAGCCGACTACAGGGCATGACCCGACATTGAAGTTTAAATTGGCCGCTGAAACAAAGCTTGTTGACTTCACTCCAGGCGACTCTTCCAAGCAATTCAAAGATCGCACCAACTTGGATCCTAAATAGGAAAGCGCTACCATCGAAGTTCATCCGTGAGAACCGGGACATCTTTGCATGGAAACCTTCTGACATGCCGGGTGTTCGGAGGGAACTCGCTGAGCACACTCTTGATATCGATCCAAAGTATAAGTCGGTTAGGCAATTTCTTCGACGGTTCAATGAGGAAAGACGGAAAGCTATTGGGGAAGAGGTCGCTCGGCTCTTAGCGGTGGGTTCATTGTGGAAGTCTTTCACCGGAGTGGTTGGCTAACCCGGTCTTTGGTACTCAAGAAGAATGGCACTTGGCGGATGTGTGTGGATTACATGAGACTTAAATAAGGCTTGTCCGGTTGATCCTTTGCCCTCCCCGTATTGATCAAATCATTGATGCTACGGCGGTTTATGAGCGCTTGAGTTTTTGGATGCTTACTCGCTATCATCGATCAAAATGGCGATTAAGGACCAGGAGAAGACGGCTTTCATCACTTCGCTTGGAGCCTTCTGCTATGTATCTATGCCATTTGGGCTCAAGAGTGCCCAGACGACTTATCAAAGATGTGTACAAAATTGTCTCCACAGTCAAATTGGGCGCAATGTTCACGCTTATGTGGATGACATCGTGGTGAAGTCCAGGGAGAAGGAAACCTTGATATCTGATTTAAAGGAGACCTTGATAATCTCCGGGTTTATAAGATGATGCTTAACCCGGACAAGTGTGTGTTTGGTGTACCTACAGGCAAGCTTCTGGGTTTCCCGGTCTCAAACAGAGGCATTGAAGCTAACCCGGAGAAGATCAAGGCGATCACCTCCTTGGCCAAACCGGCGTGCATCAATGATGTTCAACGGCGGCGGGTCGTCTTTGCCGCCTAAGCCGGTTCATAAGCGGTTAGGCGAGAAGGCCTCGCCGCTATATCGATGATGAAGAAAACAGATGCTTTGCTCGAGGACGTCACGACGCTGCCTTTGAGGATTTAAAGAGACAGCTTGTGCGAGCCGCGGTCCTTGCGGCTCCCATTGATAGAGAGCCATTGCTGTTATATGTGGCTGCTAACACCCAAGCCGTCAGTGTGGCCATTGTGGTGGAGCGCAAGGAGGCTGGCAAGGAGCATTCGGTTCAACGGCCGATTTACTATATCAGTGAGGTGCTCATTGAGTCCAAGCAAAGGTATCCACATTGGCGTAAACTTGTTTATGGGGTGTTTATGGCAAGTCGAAGTCAAGCAAGATTTCCAAGGTCATCCTATAAGCGTGGTAAGTTCGCCCCTTTGGGGACATCATCCGTAGCAGGAAGCCACAGTATGAGTCGCCAAGTGGGCCATTGAGCTTGGGCCTCATGGTTTGAAGTACATGCCACGTCATACTATTAAGTCTCAAGCCTTGGTGGACTTTATCAATGATTGGACAGAGTTACAGCACCGAGGAGAAGCAGATAACACATATTGGACTATTCACTTTGATGGGTCCAGTAGTTGAGGGCTCGGGGTCGGAGTCGTTTAACTTCCCCGAGGTGACAAATTTTGTTATGTGCTCCGGCTTATGTTTCCCTGTACTAACAATGCAGCTGAGTACGAGGCTTTACTCCATGGTCTCCGGATGGCCAAAGAGATGATTTTGAGCCGGGTAAGGTGCTTAGGCGACTCAGACCTCGTTGCTCAACAGGTGTCAGGCACGTGGGACTCCAAGGATCCCCTGATGGCGGCTTATCGTCGTGAAGTTGATGTGGTGGCTGGACACTTCAAGGGTTATCAAGTGGAGCACATTGATCGGAGGAAGAATGAGGCGGCTGATGCTTTGAGCCGGCTCGGGTCTCAGCGTAAGCCGATGCCGCCTAATACCTTTCTTGATGTTTTGCATAACCCTTCTGTCAAAGTGCCTATAGAGGAAGAGCTAGCAGTGCCAGACCCGGAGGCACAGCTGGTGGCGGCTCTCCATGTTATCCCAGATTGGACAGTCCCATATTTGGCCTATATGACCCGGGGAGAGTCCTGAGTGTTGGGGAACGTAGTAATTTCAAAATTTTCCTACGCACACACAAGATCATGGTGATGGCATAGCAACGAGAGGGGAGAGTGCATGTCCACGTACCCTCGTAGACCGTAAGCGGAAGCGTTATAACAACGTGGTTGATGTAGTCGACGCCTTCACGATCCGACCGATCCAAGTACCGAACGCACGGCACCTCCGAGTTCAAGACACGCTCAGCTCGATGACGATCCCGGACTCGATCCAGCAAAGTGTCGGGATGAGTTCCGTCAAGACGACGGCGCAGGACGATGATGATGCTCCACCGGCGCAGGGCTTCGCCTAAGCTCGCGACGATATGACCGAGGTGGAATATGGTGGAGGGGGCACCGACACGGCTAAGGAACGATCACGTAGATCAACTTGTGTGTTATGGGGTGCCCCTGCCCCGTGATATAAAGGAGCAGGGGGTGCGGCCGGCCCTAGGAGGAGGGCGGAGGAGTCCTACTCCCACCGGAGTAGGACTCCCTTCCTAGTTGGATTAGGACTTGGGGAGGGAAAGAGGAAGGGCGCGCCCCTCTCCTGTCCTATTCGGACTAGGGGAGGGGCGCCGCCTGCCCTGGCCGGCCCTCCTCTTCTCCCTCATGGCCCACTAAGGCCCATTAACCCCGGAGGGTTCCAGTAACCCGGTGTTAGAAGAAATCCGATTTCACCGGAACTATTCAAGTCCAAACATAGGCTTCCAATATATCAATCTTTATGTCTCGACAATTTCGAGACTCCTCGTCATGTCCGTGATCTCATCCGGACTCAACAAACTTCGTACATCAATACTCATAAAATTGTCATCGTAACGTTAGCGTGCGGACCCTTCGGTTCGAGAACTATGTAGACATGACCTAGAACTATTCTCGGTCAATAACCAATAGTGGAACCCGGATGTTCATATTGGTTCCTACATTTTCACTGAAGATCTTTATCGGTCAAACCGCATAACAACATACATTGTTCCCTTTGTCATCGGTATGTTACTTGCCCGAGATTCGATCATCGGTATCCAATACCTAGTTCAATCTCGTTACCGGCAAGTCTCTTTACTCGCTCGTAATACATCATTTCATAACTAACTCATTAGTTACAATGCTTGCAAGGCTTAGGTGATGAGTATTACCGAGAAGGCCCGAGATACCTCTCGACAATCGGAGTGACAAAACCTAATCTCGAATTATGCCAACTCAACATATACTTTTGGAAACACACTGAGAGTACCTTTATAATCACCCGAGCACGTTGTGACGTTTGGTAGCACACAAAGTGTTCCTCCGTAAACGGAGTTGCATAATCTCATAGTTGCAGGAACTTTGTATAAGTCATGAAGAAAGCAATAGCAACATACTAAACGATCAAGTGCTAAGCTAACGGAATGGGTCAAGTCAATCACATCATTCTCCTAATGATGTGATCCCGTTAATCAAATGACAACTCATGTCTATGGTTAGGAAACATAACCATCTTCGATTAACGAGCTAGTAAAGTAGAGGCATACTAGTGACATTCTGTTTTGTCTATATATTCACACATGTATTATGTTTCCTGTTAATACAATTCCAGCATGAATAATAAACATTTATCATGATATAAGGAAATAAATAATAACTTTATTATTGCCTCTAGGGCATATTTCCTTCACCGAGGACGAGACCTTGGCAAGACAAATCGTCATGTGGTCCAAATCTATGACAATTGTTCATGGCGAATTACATCACCACAGCGTTACTGGGGCGTTTCAACGTTGTGTGTCACCTACGGAGGGTCAGGAGATACTTCGTGAGATCCATGAAGGAGATTGTGGTCATCATGTCGGCTCAAAATCTCTGGTGGCCAAGGCTTTCCGTCATGGTTTCTATTGGCTGACGGCTCATGCTGATGCGGAGGATCTGGTCAGCAGATGTGACGGATGTCAAAAATTCTCACGACGAGCTCATGTGCCGGCTCAAGAATTGAGGATGATTCCAATTACTTGGCCGTTTGTAGTCTGGGGGCTTGACATGGTTGGACCTTTCAAAAGGTCTAAGGATAAGAATACACACCTTTTGGTGACAGTGGATAAATTCACCAAGTGGGTTGAGGCAGAGCCGGTTAGTAAGTGTGGTGCAGCCACGGCGGTTCAGTTCATGAAAAAGGTGATTTTTCATTTTGGCTTTCCACACGTAATCATAAGCGATAATGGTACTAATCTCTCCAAGGGTGCCATGGAAGAGTTACATCAACGAGAACATATCCGCTTGATGTTTCGCTGTTGCTCATCCTCAATCTAATGGTCAAGAGAGAGCTAATCAAGAGATCTTGAAGGGTATCAAACCCGGCTCTTGGTCCCCTTACAGCGAACTCGGGTTGTTGGGTGGAGGAGCTACCCTCTATGCTATGGAGTATCAACACAACGCCTAACAGGTCTGTGTTATACACCTTTCTTCATGGTGTCTGAGAGCAGAGGCAGTTCGCCAAGTGACATCCGCACGACTCACCCCGAGTGGCGGCTTACGTTGAAGCTGATAATGAAAAGGCTCGTCAGGATGCACTTGACTTGTTGGATGAGGAGCGAGACTTGGCAATAGCCCGCTCAGCGATTTACCAGCAAGACCTGCGCCGCTATCACAGCCGCCGGGTTAGAAGCAGAGCCTTTCAGGAAGGCGACTTAGTGCTCCGGCTCATCCAGGATCAGTCTGCTATGCACAAGCTATCCCCTCCTTGGGAAGGACCCTTTGTGGTCTGCAAAAATCTGAACAACGGGTCATACTACCTTATCGATGTTCGGGAGCACAAAGACTCACGTAAATCGGAGGAAGAGACCCGCCGGCCGTGGAACATAGCTCATCTTCGGCCTTACTACAATTGAGCCACCGGCTCTCAGGATATATACATGTTTTTCCTTTTTTTTAGCAATGTACATATTATATAAAGCAATAAGGCAGGACCTCTTTTTCTTTCCATCTTCAAAGGTTTATATATCTTTTTTACCAGGTGGTGGAAACGACCAACAGGGAACGGATCATATCTGAATCCAGCTTTCCCTTTGGTCCGCTTATGATCATATCTGAATCTAGCCATGGTCACTTGGGGCTTCTGCTCAAACATAGGTCGATTTGAACCAAAGAGAACATAGCTGTCTATACCCAATTGATCGGCATACTGCCAAACCCACTTGGGGGCTTCTTGATCATATTTGAATCATAGCTTAACCCCTTTGGGTTTGACGTGGATCATATTCGAATCAGCGTCATTAAACAATTATCATGGTCACTTGGGGGCTTCCTGTTCAAACATAGGTCGTATTCGAACCAAAGAGAACATAGTTGTCGATACCCACTTGATCGGCATCGCCAAAGCCATTGAGGGCTATATGATCGTATTCGAATCTTACCTTAACCCCTTTAGAACGGTTCACTGATCGTATTCGAATTAGAGGCCTTTGAAATTAGGTTGACTATTCATTATACTCTGTAAGTATGAATGTTATTAAGGGCCAGGTAAACGTAATATGTGCCAGCTGCCAAGAGTTAAATTAACTCTCTGATTTGGGTCACATAAGCCGGCGAGTGAATACCAAATAAGATCGCAAGTATGCTATTGTGATCATAATCATAACATGTCGGCTTTTATATGATGTTTTGGTTCATACTCCGGGTTATCAATACTTTATGTGACCCCGGATGCGGTAAGTCGGCAAGGGAATTCTATTTTGTTTTATACACAGGATAAAGCAAGAAGAATTTTGACATCAAGGAAAGATCAACATAAGCTGGAAGCATATAATGATGGCGGCTTATGAAAGTATTAAGTGCCATAAACATGCGCGAAGGCATGACAAAATTAAGATGTTTTTTCGACCCTATTACAAGACTCCCCGAGTCTGAATAATGAAGCATTGTTTTTGCAAGTTCATAACGCCTGCCGGTTCACTCCTTTGGTGGGCTTGATGGTTCCGGGTTATCCTTCTCCGCCTCTCCGTTGGTTGCTTTGTCCTCGAAGGTTGATGAGGCCCACCAATGCCACTCAAGGCTTCAAACTCAGCTTCATCATCTATTAAACCGGCTGGGTCCACTTCAGGGCAAAAGTATGCTTACGAGTTGGAGGATCAGCTGATTTGATCATATGGAGTGTTTGAATTCTCCGGCTCGCTGTCATAGCCCGGAGAGTATTTGGAGAGGTCAGTATCGTTCCCGATAAGGGTAGCCAAAGGACGTATGACTTTGACGCAGGCGGTGAAATCATGATCATCAAATACAGTACCATCCTCCTTCAGACTTGGGTATCCAAGAGCAAGGTCGGCCGGGTCTAGTTCTGGAATCCATGCTTTTGCCCGGCTCAAGGTGGCTATGGCTCCGGCTCTTGAGGATGCCCGCCTTAAATCGGATCCGCCGAGGTAGCACAATGAGACACTTCAAAGACGCCTTGCGAGAAGGTGAGGAGGTATTTGATAAGGCCACAACAGCTAAAGCACGCTAGACCGTGTACAGCTCCTCCACTAGAGTGTAAACCGCCTTAAGTTTGACCAGCATGTTCTGCTTGAGGTTGGTGCTTCTGGGGCCTGTATGTTCACAAACATAAAGGTGAGCCGGAGTTAACGATAAAAGCAATAATCAAAGGAAGGATTGCAATGTTTGGAGTTATGAACAATAGCTTACCGAAGATGGCTGAGACCATTTTAGATATATGACGCTTTAAGTTGGACAGCTCGGTTGTTGCTTCTGCAAGTGAAGCCTCTGCCGTCTCAGCCTGGGTCACCAGTGAAGCCTTCTCATCAGCCCAGATTTTCTTCTCTGACTCAAAATTTTTCTTCAACTTCTCTTGTTCAAAGATGCTGAATTCAAATTTGGAGTTGGATTTTTGAGTTTCAAGCTCTTGAGTTGTCAGACGGCTCTTCAGGTCAGCAATCTCCGACTCAAATTGACTTATGGTGACCTGCATTGATACCGAGTTACGGTAAGAATCATGGTAAGGTATATTAAGTCCCAAGCCCTTTACAAGTAAAGATACTTGACACTTGGGGGCTAATGCATGCTGAAGAATTTTTAATCTACCATGCCGGGTTATGCATATTAAGTCTCAAGCACTTTACAAGTAAAGATACTTGACACTTGGGGGCTAATGTGTATCGTAAGTTCAAAACTATCATGCTATAACCAGGTTAAATATATTCTCTTTAAACCGGAGTTATCAATAGTAAGCAGATTTCTAAGTCTACAACATATTTATTCATAAGCAGTAGACTTGGGGGCTGGTACAGTAGGTAAGATTTAGGAAAACAATATAAGTTATACCTCAGATTTGTGCTGTATTTGTTTCACGATGTCAATTTCCAGGTCACGGCTATTATGCACTTGATTCAGATAGCCCGAGACGATATCACCAATGCTTAGGTGAGTATAATCAGTAATGTCCTGCTTGGCCTTTCGGCGTTCGACAAGTTCTTCCTTGGCAGTACATTTGGCAAGGATAGTAGGCCGCCCCGGTTCAACAAACTGGCTTTTCAACACTTCAACTTCCGTGCAGCTTGTTTTGACTGGCTAGGAGCTTCCGGTTATCGGAGCTATGGAGAGTATCTTGGCAAAGGGTCGAGGTTGGCACCGAATGTCGAAGCGGTTCAGCGGTGATGGGTGGAGCTGGCTGGAGCAGACATATCAGGCTCCGGTTCAGCTACAATCGGGTCTTGAGACGGCTTATTCTTCTTTGCCCTCTTGCTGGGTTTCACTTGCATGCTGTCAACAAAGGTAGGCGGATGAATACTAAAGCATGAGTAAGGTAAAAGCCTAAAGTAACTAAAAGTTACAGTACCCAGGAGCAATTTTGAATGCCGGCATGTTTGATTGCATGGACTCGCTAGAAGAAGGAGAGGTATCCTGATAATCGGAGTCAGATGAATTGAGAGGTTGGCGAATTAAACCCGCCAAAGGAAAAATAGAACGCAAATCGGAGATAACCTCAGTCCGACGCTTCCTAGTTACGCCGTAAGCGGAGGAGAGTTCTCGCATCCTTGCTGGTCCGGGTCTGCCTCCGGCTTTCAAACTATTGTTGCTTCAAAAGAAATTGAGGATCTTGATAAGCTAGAGGATGTGAAAATCTTACTTTCCGGGTCACCTTTCGGATTTGTTGCTTGGGCAAAGGCTCTGAGTCGGAGGAAATTATAGTTACCTCTTCGCCAACCGCTTGGCTGTGCCCCGTATCTTCCTGAAAGGATGAAATGTCAATAAAATAATGACAAAGGAGTTAAGAGAATCAGGGATTACCTCCTCATCATCTGAAGAAGTGTCATCCAGTTTGAGTAAATCGGAAGCGCTGGGTTTCTTCTTCTTTGAAGTTCCGGTTTTGGCAGCTTTCCTTTCGGTCTTCTTGGCAGTCCTGGCTTGTTTGGCAGCCTCATGGTCATACTAAACCTTCCAAAAATTATCATCGTCCTGTGAAAAAAGATAAGAAATTATAAGTACAAGTAAGGTGTGACAAGGCTAGGAGTATTTATTAAGGTTGATGACTCACTGCAGGGGTCGGGTTCTTCTTCTGAAGGAAGTGTCAAGGCGTTACTAGTTCTCGTGCCCTCCTTCAAGAGCGATCGGGTTGTAGCTTCCACCACATCATCTGGTAAGTCGTCAGGGCTATGACGCAGTGGATCATCCTTTTCGCCTGAATAGGTACACATTAAGCCGGGGCGGCGGCTTAAAGGAAGTAATCGCCAAGCGACCCAAACTCGGACCAGATCAATGCCGTTCAGGCCATTTCCCAAAAGAGCTTTGATCCTTTTGATGGTGGGATTGAGAGGCAGACGCTCAATAGCAGTTAGCTTGTCCGCTAGTGGATGGTTGGACTCAAGGCGCAGAGCGTGGAAGCCGGGCAGAGGGCTTTCGTCAGCCGGGGAGGTGTCCTGGCAATAGAACCACGTTTGATTCCAATCTTTCGGATGACTCGGCAGTTCAGCATAAGGGAAAAGGCGGTCTCTCCGCCGCTGAATTGAGATACCGCCAAGTTCAAGACTGGGACCGTTGGCACGTTCATTCTGCCGGTTCAAGTAGAAAAGCTCTCTGAACAAAAGCAGATTTGGCTCCTCTCCCAGGTACACCTCGCAGAAGACTTGGAAATTGCAGATATTTGACACGGAATTGGGTCCAATATCTTGAGGTCTAAGGTCAAAGAAATTCAAAACCTCTCTGAAGAATTCTGAGCCGGGAGGGGCAAATCCCCGGCTCATGTGATCCATAAAAACTACTACTTCCCCTTCTTTGGGTTGAGGCCTTTCTTCAGACGGGTCAGGGGCACGATAAGACATGACCTCCTTCTTAGGAAGATGGCCAGACTTCACAAATTCAGACAGCTTACTCCTCGTGACTGTGGATGAGACCCAATTACAGGTCACAGGAGCCTTGGCCGCTTTAGGTTCCATGACAAAGATTGAGGCCTATGACAAAAATAAAGATGATCCGGTTCAAATTTAACCCAAAGGAAAATAGTTAAAACTAGTCATGATGGCGGCTTAAGAAGGGGTCTAATGATATATGGATGACTATGTGATAAATATTAAGCCGCTACAGGTGTCAAATGAGCAGTTAAACATATGCGACAGATGCAGTTTTTTGGCTAAGTGGGGAACAAACAGGTTTCACAGAGGGTAGCTATTATTCTGGATCAAACGATGGCTCTAAACAGAAAATTTTCTAGACCTAAAGCTGACGCAGACGTGTTCATAGGCTCGAGTGAGGCTCTTCTGCAGAGAAAGGGATCTGTTTTCTATCTAAAACAAGTGCGAAAACAATTACGGCGACCATTTTATATCATTCTCAGATCAGAAGAGGCGTCTAAGAGGAAAACTAACAAGGGTTTGGCTCCAATGGTGATGAACTCCGACGAACTCGAGGAAGCTCTAATGCGGATCTAAGCAAGGAAGGGAAGGGAACTTACGGATCTGGATGGGCTACGGAAGTTCGCCGTTGTTTTCTGATCCAATTCAGGTTGATGCAGCGGCCTGGGACGGTGAAGACAAGAAGCTCGACGGCGGCGGCGGCCGAGCTCGAGAGGAGGCAAGAGGAAGAAGACGACTGCAAGAGGGAAGAATGGAAGACCTAGGTTGCCCTATTTATAAGGGAAGAGCTGACCGAGACAGCGCGAGAAACGAGGAGACCAAAACATCATTATCCAGCGGCCCCGATGCCTCGATTCTCGGGATGGTAAGTAAAGGCAAAGATCCGTTGGAGGATATGATAGAGTAAAAATGAGTTTTATTGAAGATGACATCACGGTGATTTAACCCGGATCCAGATGATGACGTCACGGCGGGTTAAAGTTTCCGCGCAAAACAGAAGACTGAAGGCTAGTTCCATAAGGTTTTAAAGATTGACATGAACTGTTTCAAATCAATCTGGGGCCTAATGTTGGGGATATAACTATTTGTAAGCCGCCCAGGAGGGGTCGGGTTACATTAAGAAGACTATTCTACGAAGCCCAAGAGCTGAAGATGGCGGTTCAATAAAAGGGCTAAGGCCCACAGGCGACTTAAGGCCCGTAGTAGTAAACCGCCATAATGGCATGAGTTGTATCATAAGGAATAATTAACTAGTCACCGAGCCGGACATTGTCTATGAGCCGGCCAAGACTCTGAGGGCCGCAGGGCGTCAACCCGTGTATATAAGGGGGCGACCCAGCAACGGCTTAGGGCGAAAAACAACTGATCGAGAGCCAGGCATAGCGTATCTCGCTCCCTGGTCATTGAAACCTCAATAATCCCAACACAACTAGACGTAGGCCTTCCTTCACCGCAAGGGGCCGAACTAGTATAAACCTCTCGTGTCCTTTGTCCCGATTAACCCCTTTAAGCTTCCTAGTTGCGATGGCTCCACGACTAAGTCCTTCCATGAGGACATCTGCCGTGACAATTCCACGACAAGTTCATCGAAAACGGAGTTCACATGCATCTTCTATGATGTTTTTGATGTTGGAGGTTCTGCCGGTTCTTCTCTGTTGGAGGTTTCTCTCCTCCTTTTTGTTAGGCATACCTCTGATGTCTACTACACAACCTTCTTCTTGTAGACGTTGTTGGGCCTGCAAGTGCACAGGTTTGTAGGACAGTAGCAAATTTCCCTCAAGTGGATGACCTAAGGTTTATCAATCCGGGAGAGGCGTAGGAGGAAGATGGTCTCTCTCAAGCAATCCTGCAACCAAATAACAAAGAGTCTCTTGTGTCCCCAACACACCCAATACAATGGTAAATTGTATAGGTGCACTAGTTCGGCGAAGAGATGGTGATACAAGTGCAAAATAGATAGTAGATATGGGTTTTTGTAATCTGAAATAATAAAAACAACAAGGTAACAAGCGGTAAAAGTGAGCGTAAACGGTATTGCAATGATAGGAAACAAGGCCCAGGGTTCATACTTTCACTAGTGCAAGTTCTCTAAAAAATAATAACATAGATAGATCATATAACAAGCCCTCAACATGCAACAAAGAGTCACTCCAAAGACACTAATAGCGGAGAACAAACGTAGAGATTATGGTTGGGTACGAAACCACCACAAAGCTATTCTTTTGGATCGATCTATAAAAGAGTTCGTACTAGAATAACACCTTAAGATACAAATCTACCAAAACCCTAATGTCACCTAGATACTCCATTGTCACCTCAAGTATCCGTGGGCATGATTATACGATATGCATCACACAATCTCAGATTCATCCAACCAACATAAAAGTACTTCAAAGAGTGCCCCAAAGTTTCTACCGGAGAGTCAAGAACGTGTGCCAACCCCTATGCATAGGTTCCCAATGTCACGAAACCCGCAAGTTGATCACCAAGTGTAAGTGCATCTAGTGCCCCTTAGTGATTTTGGTGTATTGAAGACTTATAGGTTAAGGGCCTAATGTGTTTATGAGTGTACACATGTCTATAAGTCTACGAGGAGTTTGATATTTACAGTGAAAGTCGACCCCTAAAAATGAACTTCTTCGACTGAAGACTTTGATATTCTAAAGACTTTCTGAAGACTTTGAAAGTGAAGAAATTGGTGTGACCTTAAAGACTTGGTATTCATTTGAGGAACATGAAGCGTGAAGACTTTTGTTTTCGTAGTTTCATTTTTCTCTTTCTTGAGTCATAGGAAACACCGTGATCGTTAAAGGGGTCGATTTAAATACTAAGGAAAAATTTCCATGTGATGCTCAACTCAAAATCCTACACCTACCAATCCTTCGAGTGAAGCCTTTGAAATCTCATACAGTTCAGTCAATTTCTTGAAAGGATGAGACGAAGTTCTTCTGCTCACGAGGAATTTGTTCGACCGAGGAGTTAGGAATTCGCTAGTGCGGATTGCCTACGATGAGGAACATGATAGCCCCGAGGAATTTGAGAGTCAAATTTTCGACGTGCTGCAAGCTTCTTGCGCCAGCTGTCCCAAAATATCTTATCCACCTAACGGTCATATCATTGAAGGGCATTTATGTCTTATCATGTCGAGCTGCTCCCTAGGCTATAAATAGCCGCCCCCTACAACCACTAGCTGGTTGGCTGCTCCGAGAGAACTTGACACTTGTCATTTAAGAGCAACCCATCCTCCGAGGACTTTGAGCGAAAATCATCGAGTGAGGAAAAACCCCAAAACCAAACCCCTACAAACCCAAAGTGATTGAGCATCACTGAAGAGATGATCCTGCGTGGATCCGACGCTTGTTACCTTTGAAGACTGTGCTTCTTCCAGACGGTTAGGCGTCATGGTCTAGAGCATCCAAGAGGAATTGTGGATCGCCGAGTGACCAAGTCTGTGAAGGTTTGGAAGTCGCCTGAAGACTTACCACGAGTGATTGGACGAGGTGTGTGTGACCTTAGTTCAAGGAGAATACGGTGAGGACTTGGTGTCTGAGCTGCGTGCTCAGCGATCGGGTGTCCGGACTGTGTGTCCTCGAGTTTAAATACTCGGCCGCTCCAACCAGATGTACAAGCCGAGACAGCAGTTGGAACTGGTCTACCAAATCATTGTCTTCACCAACCTAACTGGTTCTATTTCCTCAACCCATTCATTTCCTAATTAATGTGTTGAGTGTTCATTCATATCTGTGTTTGAAGACTTTGACTGAAGACTTTCTCAATTTCCTTAGTTCAATTTCTTCATCTGTTTGTCTTCATCTTGTGCTATCCTCGTGTTTACGCTTTCTGTACTCTTTGATTGTCTTCATTTCATCATGATGACCATGCCCGCATTCTCTTATGCTTACTTCTGAGTACTTATTCCGCTGCAAGTAGTTCTTCGCTAAGGAATTTCCTGACCGGCAAATTCCTCAGTGAAGAATTCATAAAAATCGCCTATTCACCCCCCTCTAGTCGATATAACGCACTTTCACCAAGACATACATCAAGTGTTCTCATAGAAGACTCAATCCGATAAGATAACTTCAAAAGGGGAAACTCAATTCATCACAAGAGAGTAGAGGGTGAGAAACATCATAAGATCCAACTACAATAGCAAAGCTCGGGATACATCAAGATCGTGCCATAGAGGGAACACGAGAGAGAACACGGGAGAGAGAGATCAAACACATAGCTACTGGTACATACGCTCATCCCCGAGGGTGAACTACTCCCTCCTCGTCATGGAGAGCGTCGGGATGATGAATTTGACCACCGGAGATGGATTCCCCCTCCGGCAGGGTACCGGAAAGGGGTCCCGATTGGTTTTTGGTGGTTCTGGAGGCTTGCGGCGGCGGAACTCCAGATCTATCTTCTATTCTGGAAGTTTTAGGGTACAACGGTATATATGGGTGAAAGGAGAACGTCGGTGGAGCTACGGGGGCCCCACGAGGCAGGGGGCGCGCCCAGGGGGGTGGGCGCGCCCCCCACCCTCGTGAGCACCTCCGTATCTTTCGACGTGGAGTCCAAGTCCATCGTGGGTTTCCTTCCAAAAATAACTTCTCCAGTTGATTTTGTTCCGTTTTGACTCCGTCTGATATTCCTTTTCCTCGAAACACTGAAATAGGCATAAAACAGCAAATCTGAGCTGGGCCTCCGGTTAATAGGTTAGTCCCAAAAATAATATAAAAGTGGATAATAAAGCCAATATTGCCTAAAACAGTAGATAAAGTAGCATGGAGCAATCAAAAATTATAGATACGTTGGAGACATATCAAGCATCCCCAAGCTTAATTCCTGCTCGTCCTCGAGTAGGTAAATGATAAAAAAAGAATTTTTGATGCGGAGTGATACTTTAGCATAATTTCAATATAAATCTTCTTACTTGTGATATGAATATTCAGATCCGAAAGATTTAAGACAAAAGTTCATATTGACACAGAAATAATAATACTTCAAGCATACTAATCAAAGCAATCATGTCTTCTCAAAATAGCATGGCAAAAGAAAGTTCATCCCTACAGAATCATATAGTTAGGCTATGCTTCATTTTCGTCACACAAAGATGTTCCCAACTTCTATACCCCCGATGACAAGCCAAGCAATTGTTTCATACTCAAATAATCTCAAACTTTTTCAACCTTCACGCAATACATGAGCGTGAGCCATGGATATAGCACTATGGGTGGAATAGAATATGATGACGAGGATTGTGTGGAGAAGACAAAAGGAGAAAGTCTCACATTGACGAGGATAATCAACGGGCTATGGAGATGCCCATCAATTGGTGTCAACATGAGGAGTAGGGATTGCCATGCAACGGATGCACTCGAGCTATGAATGTTCAACAAAAGAAAACTAGTGGGTGTGCATCCAACGTGCTTGCTCATGAAGACCTAGGGCATTTGAGGAAGCCCATCGTAGGAATATACAAGCCAAGTTCTATAATGAAAAATTCCCACTAGTATGAAAAAGACAACTTATGAGACTCACTACATGAAGAACAAGGTGCTACTTTGAAGCACAAGTGTGGAAAAAGAGATAGTAACATTGCCCTTTTTATTATTATTTTTTATTTTTTGGTCCTTTTTTTTGGCCTTTCTCTTTTTTTGGGCCTTTCTTTTTTGGCCTTTTTTTGGGCAATGCTCTAATAATGATGATCATCACACTTCTATTGATTACAACATAAGGATTACAACTCAAAACTAGAACAAGGTATGACTCTATATGAATGCCTCCGGCGGTGTACCGGGATGGTGCAATGAATCAAGATTGACATGTATGAAAAATAATGCATGGTGGCTTTGCCACAAATACGATGTCAACTACATGATCATGCAATTGCAATATGACAAAAGTAATGTATGTCATGATGATGATGAATGGAATGGTGGAAAGTTGCATGGCAATATATCTCGGAATGGCTATGGAAATGCCATAATAGGTAGGTATGGTGGCTGTTTTGAGGAAGATATAGGGAGGTTTATGTGTGATAGAGCGTATCGTATCACGGGGTTTGGATGCATCGGCGAAGTTTGCACCAACTCTCAAGGTGAGAAAGGGCAATGCACAGTACCGAAGAGGCTAGCAAAGGCGGAAAGATAAAAGTGCGTATAATCCATGGACTCAACATTAGTCAAAAGAACTCATATACTTATTGCAAAAATTTAGAAGTCATCAAAAATCAAGTACTATGCGCATGCTCCTAGGGGGATAGATTGGTAGGAAAAGACCATCGCTCGTCCCCGACCGCCACTCATAAGGATGCACAAGCCAGGTACACTTCATGTTTCAAATTTGTTACACAACTTTAACCATACGTGCATGCTACGAGACTTGCTAACTTCAACACAAGCATTCTTTAAATTCATAATCACCCAACTAGCATGACTTTAATATCACTACCTCCATATCTCAAAACAATTATCAAGTATCAAACTTCTCTTAGTATTCAACACACTCATAAGAATCCTTACAAATCTTGTATGCTTAGCATATTATGATTATTTAAGCAAATTACCATGCTATTTTAAGACTCTCAAAATAATATAAGTGAAGCATGAGAGTTCATTAATTTCTACAAAATAAATCCACCACCGTGCTCTAAAAGATATAAGTGAAGTACTAGAGCAAATGACAAACTACTCCGAAAGATATAAGTGAAGATCAATGAGTAGTCGAATAATTATACAAATATGTGAAGACTCTCCCATTTAATAATTTCAGATCTTTATACTTTATTCAAACAGCAAGCAAAACAAAACAAAATGACATGACGCTCCAAGCAAAACACATATCATGTGGTGAATAAAAATATAGCTCCAAGTAAAGTTACCGATGAACGAAGACGAAAGAAGGGACGCCTTCCGGGGCATCCCGAAGCTTAGGCTCTTGGTTTTCCTTGAATATTACCTTGGGGTGCCTTGGGCATCCCCAAGCTTAGGCTCTTGCCACTCCTTATTCCATAGTCCATCGAATCTTTACCCAAAACTTGAAAACTTCACAACACAAAACTTAACAGAAAACTCGTGAGCTCCGTTAGTGAAAGAAAACAAAACACCACTTCAAGGTACTGTAATGAACTCATTCTTTATTTATATTGGTGTTAAACCTACTGTATTCCAACTTCTCTATGGTTTATAAACTATTTTACTAGCCATAGAGTCATCAAAATAAGCAAACAACACAATGAAAACAGAATCTGTCAAAAACAGAACAGTCTGTAGTAATCTGTAACTAACGCAAACTTCTGGAACTCCAAAAATTCTAAAATAAATTGTTGGACCTGAGGAATTTGTCCAGTAATCATTTGCAAAAAGAATCAACTAAATAGCACTCTCCAGCAAAAAGTAATAGCTAATCTCGTGAGCGCTAAAGTTTCTGTTTTTTTACAGCATGATCATAAAGACTTCACCCAAGTCTTCCCAAAGGTTTTACTTGGCACAAACACTAATTAAAACATAAAACCACATCTAAACAGAAGCTATATGGATTATTTATTCCTAAACAGAACCAAAAAGCAAGAAACTAAATTAAAATTGGGTTGCCTCCCAACAAGCGCTAACGTTTAAAGCCCCTAGCTAGGCATGATGATTTCAATGATGCTCACATAAAAGATAAGAATTGAAACATAAAGAGAGCATCATGAAGAATATGACTAGCACATTTAAGTCTAACCCACTTCCTATGCATAGGGATTTTGTGAGCAAACAAATTATGGGAACAATAATCAACTTGCATAGGAAGGTAAAACAAGCATCACTTCAAAACTTTAAGCACATAGAGAGGAAACTTGATACTATTGCAATTCCTACAAGCATATGTTCCTCCCTCATAAAAAAATTCAGTAGCATCATGAATGAATTTAACAATATAACCAGCCCTTGAAGCATTCTTTTCATGATCTACAAGCATAGAAAATTTACTACTCTCCACATAAGCAAAATTCTTCTCATGAATAATAGTGGGAGCAAACTCAACAAAATAGCTATCATGTGATTGAGAATTAAGATCAAGATGACAAGTTTCATGGTTATCATTATTATTTAAAGCATACGTGTCATCACAATAATCATCATAGATAGGAGGCATGCTTTCATCATAGTAAATTTGCTCATCAAAGCTTGGTGGATTAAAAATATCATATTCATCAAAAATAGCTTCCCCAAGCTTGTGGCTTTGCATATCATTAGCATCATGGATATTCAAGGGATTCATACTAACAACATTGCAATCATGCTCATAATTCACATATTTTATGCCAAGCATTCTATATAATTCTTCTTCTAGTACTTGAGCACAATTTTCCTTTCCATCATACTCACGAAAGATATTAAAAAGGCGAAGCGTATGAGACAAACTTAACTCCATTTTTTTGTAGTTTTCTTTTATAAACTAGACTAGTGCTAAAACAAGAAACAAAAATATTCGATTGCAAGATCTAAAGATATACCCTCACTTACCTAGCCTCCCCGGCAACGGCACCAGAAAAGAGCTTGATGTCTACTACACAACCTTCTTCTTGTAGACGTTGTTGGGCCTGCAAGTGCACAGGTTTGTAGGACAGTAGCAAATTTCCCTCAAGTGGATGACCTAAGGTTTATCAATCCACGAGAGGCGTAGGAGGAAGATGGTCTCTCTCAAGCAACCCTGCAACCAAATAACAAAGAGTCTCTTGTGTCCTCAACACACCCAATACAATGGTAAATTGTATAGGTGCACTAGTTCGGCGAAGAGATGGTGATACAAGTGCAAAATAGATAGTAGATATGGGTTTTTGTAATCTGAAATAATAAAAACAGCAAGGTAACAAGCGGTAAAAGTGAGCGTAAACGGTATTGCAATGATAGGAAACAAGGCCTAGGGTTCATACTTTCACTAGTGCAAGTTCTCTCAACAATAATAACATAGATAGATCATATAACAAGCCCTCAACATGCAACAAAGAGTCACTCCAAAGACACTAATAGCGGAGAACAAACGTAGAGATTATGGTCGGGTACGAAACCACCACAAAGCTATTCTTTCGGATCGATCTATAAAAGAGTTCGTACTAGAATAACACCTGAAGATACAAATCAACCAAAACCCTAATGTCACCTAGATACTCCATTGTCACCTCAAGTATCCATGGGCATGATTATACGATATGCATCACACAATCTCAGATTCATCCAACCAACATAAAAGTACTTCAAAGAGTGCCCCAAAGTTTCTATCGGAGAGTCAAGAACGTGTGCCAACCCCTATGCATAGGTTCCCAATGTCACGAAACCCGCAAGTTGATCACCAAGACATACATCAAGTGTTCTCATAAAAGACTCAATCCGATAAGATAACTTCAAAAGGGGAAACTCAATTCATCACAAGAGCGTAGAGGGGTAGAAACATCATAAGATCCAACTACAATAGCAAAGCTCGGGATACATCAAGATCGTGCCATAGAGGGAAAACGAGAGAGAACACGGGAGAGAGAGATCAAACACATAGCTACTGGTACATACCCTCAGCCCCGAGGGTGAACTACTCCCTCCTTGTCATGGAGAGTGCCGGGATGATGAAGATGACCACCGGAGATGGATCCCCCCTCCGGCAGGGTACCAGAAAGGGGTCCCGATTGGTTTTTGGTGGTTCTGGAGGCTTGCGGCGGCGGAACTCCCGATTTATCTTCTATTCTGGAAGTTTTAGGGTACGACGGTATATATGGGTGAAAGGACAACGTCGGTGGAGCTACGGGGCCCCACGAGGCGGGGGGCACGCCGGGGTGGGCGCGCCCCCACCCTCGTGAGCACCTCCGTATCTTCGACGTGGAGTCCAAGTCCATCGGTGGGTTTCCTTCCAAAATAACTTCTCCAGTTGATTTCGTTCCGTTTTGACTCCGTCTGATATTCCTTTTCATCGAAACACTGAAATAGGCATAAAACAGCAAATCTGGGCTGGGCCTCCGGTTAATAGGTTAGTCCCAAAAATAATATAAAAATGGATAATAAGCCCAATATTGCCTAAAATAGTAGATAAAGTAGCATGTATCAATCAAAAATTATAGATACGTTGGAGACGTATCAACCTCCCCTGCCTCTTCTTACCGGTCTCATGGTAGTTCTGTTTTTCTCCCTACGGTAGTACTGCGGTGGCAACGGTAGTACCGCTTGTAGCGTCAATTGGAAGTACCGCTCCAGTACCGCTCTACTACCGCCTCGATTTTGGGTCTTATAGTTTTCGTGTCGGGTTTAGCAGTAGTTGCACGGCAGTAAGGCACGGCAGTTCCGCCTATAAGCGGTAGTACCGCCCCGATTGGGCAGTAGTACCGCCTATAAGCGGTAGTACCGCTCCTGTCGGGCGGTAGTACCGCTACTGCATTACTGCCGCTGTACTCTGCTTTGCCCTGTCTCTTTTTGGTCCCGTGTTCTGCTCCTCCAGCGATAGTACCGCTGGGGTGAGCGGTAGTACCGCTTATAAGCGGTACTACCGCCCCAAGGTTCATGTTTTGTTGCTCCTTTTCCCTGCTTCTTCCGCCCGAGCGGTAGTACCGCTCGTGTGCGGGCTGAGCACATAACGGTTGTATTTTTCCCCTCCTATAAAAGGGGGTCTTCTTACCCAATGAACCTTATCCATTGAGCTCGAGTTCTTCCCCATTGTTGACCTTCTTTGAGCTTGCTAACTCTCAATCCCTCCATGGATTCTTGCTAGTTTTTGAGGGAAAAGAGAGAGGAGATCTAGATCCACATTTCCACCAATCACTTTCTCCTCTATGTGAGGGGAACCCTTTGGATCTAGATCTTGGAGTTCTTGGTGTTCTCCTTTTCGTTCTTCCTTTCATTTTCCTCCCTAGCATTTGTTGCTTTGGTGGGATTTGGGAGAGAAGGACTTGGGCACTCCGTGTGCCCTTGCCATTGCATTTGGTGCATCGGTTTGAGTTCTCCACGTTGATACGTGGAAGTTACAAGTTGAGAAGCTTATTACTCTTGGGTGCTTGGTACCCTTGAGCTTGTTCCTCTTAGGTGCTTGGGCGCCCTAGACGGTTGAGGTCACCTCGGAGCCATATTCCATTGTGGTGAAGCCTCGTGGTGTTGTTGGGGAGATAGCCCCAACCTTTGTGGTGTTCGGAGCTCTATCATTGTGGTGTAAAGCTCCAAGCAAGCGTCGGGGTCTCCAATTAGGTTGTGGAGATCGCCCCGAGCATTTTGACGGGTTCGGTGACCGCCCCCAAGGGTTGCCATTTGTACGGGTTCCGTGACCGCCCTCAAGGGTCCCTTATTGGAATCACGACATCTTGCATTATGCGAGGGCGTGAGGAGATTACGGTGGCCCTAGTGGCTTCTTGGGGAGCATTGTGCCTCCACACCGCTCCAAACGGAGATTAGCATCCGCAAGGGTGTGAACTTCGGGATACATCGTCGTCTCCGCGTGCCTCGGTTATCTCTTACCCGAGCCCTTTACTTACACACTTTACTTTGTGATAGCCATATTGTTTCTTGTCATATATCTTGCTATCACTTAGTTGTTTATCTTGCTTAGCATAAGTTGTTGGTGCACATAGGTGAGCCTAGTTGTTGTAGGTTTTGTGCTTGTCAAATTAACCGCTAGGTTTATTCCGCATTTTTTCAAGCCTAAACCATAATTATTTTAAAGCGCCTATTCACCCCTCCTCTAGGCGACATCCACGATCTTTCAGTTGGTATCAGAGCCTCGTCTCTCTTTGTTAGGCTTAACCGCCTAGAGAGTAAAGATGTCGACTAGGGGATTAGGATTCTCTGACGCTCTTAGTTTCGATGGCACAAATTTTGATGTTTGGGTAATTCGCATGCTTAATCTCTTTAGGGTCATGGACCCAAATATAGAGCGAATTGTAGATATGGGGTTTTCTCCTCCAAAGGATCCCAAATATTATCTTTAGAAGATGAGAAAAACTCTTATCTCAATGCTCAAGCTTCTAATGTGCTTTTCGATGCTTTGAGCAATGTAGTTATATTTCAACTCATGCCGTTCCGGGATGCTCATGAGTTGTGGACTAAGCTTCAAGATAAATATGGTGTGTACAAGATTTGTGGGGATGATTGCCCTCCCTCCACCTCCGGCCGTGTTGCTTTCTCAACTTCTTCTACTTCACCTACATGTGGATTGCCACAAGGTAATGATATGGTGAGTAGTGGTGTTCATTGCAATGATGATAGTGGGTTTATCGTTGACGATTCCTCATCACTATCTTATTGCAATGCTCCATCTTTGGACTTCAACACTTCGATCTCTCTAAATGTTTCACATACTTGTGTTGATAGTCCTTGCATATCATGTAGAAATTGCTTCACTAAATCTCATGATGATATGCTTGCTATATCTTGTTGCCATGATAAAAATGCATGTATTTCCTCGAGTTGTTGTGCTAACAATGTAGAGGAAACCCAACACTCCATGGAACAAGATGTGGTCTTGGATGGTGCTTCAAGGGATCCTACATCATCATCTATTGCA
The DNA here is from genome assembly GCA_021605205.1 of Aegilops longissima. Lineage (NCBI taxonomy): Eukaryota > Viridiplantae > Streptophyta > Magnoliopsida > Poales > Poaceae > Aegilops > Aegilops longissima. Next base: position 665,277,616 of record CM038676.1, read on the forward strand.
TTTTGCCTTATGGCCAAGGTTTCAAAGGTATCTCCCACTTTGAATCCCAATATATCTTGTGATGATATTGTTGATGGCAAGAGTGATGATGATGTTGATTATGATTAAGATAATGATGATGTTGACTCCTTAAAAATTAAGGGGGAAATAATTTTTAAAGCTCTTCTTAAGAATAAAATTGCTCGTTCCAACTTCATGGAAATCATGTCTATTGCTATTGAGGGCAAGAATTATATTGATGAGTTGGAATCTCGTCTTGAGGAGCATTCGACACCATTGATAAAATGGAAGGTCATGAGCGTGATTACAATAATGAGATCGCGGACCTCTCTCAAGCTCTTGAACTTGAACAAACAACCAAGGAATCTCTTGAGGAGACTTTTGCCCTAGAATTATCTAGAGTGAGGGAATCTCGTGATAGAGCTCTTGAGGTGGCCAATGTTTTTGAAACTAAAAATGAGGAGCTTGCATTTGCGCATGCTAAACTCCTTGAGGACTTTAAGCACCTCGAAAATGGCTCAAGGGTCATTTAGAGTGAGCTCATCAAACTCACCGAGTCTCATGCTCAACTTAAAGCTTCATATTCAAAAGAGTTTGTCAAGTTGTCTTCTCCTCTTGTTGTTAATGATGATGCTTGTGCTACTAACTCTATTTCTTGTGAAGCATCCATATTGAAGGAGAATGTTGAGCTAAGGGCTCAACTTGAGTTGCTATCTAGCAATTATGGGATGTTGGAAGAAAATCATGTAAAGCTCACAAGCTCTCATGATGATCTTCTAGTATCCCATAATGTGCTAAAGATAGCTCATGAGGCCATGCTTGCTAAGGTAACATCTAGTGAGCCTCATGTGGATACTAGCACTACTTCTAGTCAAAGTGCTATATTGCCACGTGATAGTCCTTGTAATTCATCTACTCACAATGTTGGTACATCTTGTGATGAATTTCTTTCCTTGCCTTGTTTCTCTAAGATGAAGCTTATACTTCCTCTAGTACTTGTGTTGAGATTAACCATGTAGAGGAAATCAAAGAGCTCAAGGCCCAAGTCACTTCTTTGATGAAAGACTTGGAAAAGTGTCATGAAGGGAAGACCACACTCAACAATATCTTGAGTGTGCAAAAATCCCTTAATGACAAAGGTGGACTTGGATTCAACTCCAATAAGAAGAAGAAGTCCAAGATCAACAACAAGAAGGGCCAAAAACAAGTCAAGAGTTCGGCCAAGATTATTTGCTTCAAGTGCAAAATTGAAGGGCATCATGTTAGATCTTGCCCATTGAAGAAGAAGGCCATTAGTGACAAGCAACAAGAGAAGCGGCTACAAGTGCATTCTCATGCTCAACCTCAAGTTGAAGAAAGGCCTCTTCCCAAGAAGACTCAAGCTAATGCTTCTCAAGTTGAGAAATCAAGTGAGAATAAAGTGAAGATTAGATGTTGCTACCTATGTCGCGAGAAAGGTCACCTCGCTTCTTCATGCACTAGTGGTAACTTATCCAACCCAATTATTATTGATGATATCTATTCTCTTGGGAAGGATAAGGTTGGCAATGTGTTTGCCAAGTCTGTTGGTACTCAAAGTAGTGTCAAGCAAAGAACCATCTGGGTAGCCAAGCCTACTGTGACTAACCTATTAGGACCCAACTTGGTTGGGGACCAACAAGCTCAAACTTGATCAATAGGTGTTGTTTGGAGGGCATTGAAGACTTGGCTACATTATGAATAATTAAGGGGACTTCATCACTCTTATTTTCTCAAGCCAAGTCAATTGAATCATCAAGTCTATATCTTATATCCAATGTGCCTCCTTGCGGTAAGTTGTACTTAAATTGCTTACATTGAAAGTTACTTGCCCCCTTGCATGTTTTGGTTTTGTTCCTTGCATGTGTTTGTATATGATGTGTCTCCAAATTGCCTTTGTGTATGTTGGTTTGCACATCATGTACCTGTGTGTCGTTCGTTGAGCCTTAGTGCATCTTGGTTGTATCTTAGTTGGCTCTTGTGAGAGATTAATGGAATATCCCATTATGGGGGAGTGATGTGCTTTGCTCACTTCGCAATCCTATAAAGGTGGGTACATGGGGAATACCGCTTAGTATTGATATTACAAGATTATCTAGTCGCTATGTGGTATGTCTTCTCATGAGAAATTCAAATTCTAAATAGTCCATTAATTATCTCTTGTTGGATCCTTTTCTTTGCCTCTTGTTGATCTTTAATTGGTATCACATTATGGGGGAGTAATATGCTATGTGTATATTACTAGCCTAGAAAATGTGTACATTTGAGATATTGTCACCTAGATTTGATATTGTAAATTATCTTGTTCCTAGGTGGCATGTTAGCTCTACAAGTTGCAAATTTTCTTGTGTTTGGTGTGAAGATGATGTTGGATATCCTTGCTATCTACCACCGGGAATTATTTCCAAATACTTCTTGTCTTTGACAATTGGTAGTCACTTATGTGTGGTAGAATTTGTTGATCATCTTTACATTGGCTTTTGTTTTTATTTGCCTTTTCTCTTGCCAAGGTTTGTGTCAACTCCGGTTGTCTTCCCTACCACTTGTGGATCTTGTTTATTTCTTGTTCTTGTCTAGTGTTTTCTAGATATAGTGAAAGTGGTGATCTCACCTTGTGCATTGTGTACTCAAATGCAAATTCTCTATAATGCACAGCTCGTGGGGGAGCTATCCTATTTTTTATAAAATGCTCATCTTGTGGTCCTTATCAAGTGTGTGTTGGTGGAAGGCAAGCCGTTTTCTTTTGGTACCTTGTGCCATCATGAAACTTTGTTGAGAGCTTGGTTTGTTTGGAACCATCCTCTCTTTGGGAGTTTGACATCTTTAATTTAGTGTGTATCAATGGATATCTCATTCCTTGATGTATCTTTAATGATATCTTCCAAGTGATGATTTATCTATTTGGTATCCTTTTTCACTTGGCCTTTCGTTTTCATTTGGTTTCGGTTCTTGAAAGTCTTGAGCATGCATGTTTACTTCATGTATTTTCTTGGGCATGCTTTCTTTCTTTGACCCAATATATGAGGGAAACTCCACCAAGTCTCAAATTGGATGAGATGTGCATGAAATTCATTTTCATATCTATATGCACATAATTATGTGGAGTTTGTCCTATGTATTGTTGGTTCTCTAACTCCTTGGCCCCAATGAGTTTGGGTACCATTTTGTTTGTGTTGTTGTTCTAGGATCAATTGGAGATGCATTGGATGCTCGGCTCACTCACAAGGAAGGTGTTGTCACCATGTGCTTATTGGAGTCAAGCTAGGATGATCAATGAACTACTATCTACCTTCAATTGGTATCTACTACATCCTTCCAATGCTATCTTTGTAACAAGTATCTACTCATGCATACACCTCTTCATTCAACCTTGTGTAGGCTGCATCATGGCATGAATTTCTTGATTAGTTCTTGTGATACTTGTTTCCTTTCTCAAAGCATCCCAACGATGATCTCTTGTTGCTAGTTGTGATGTCTTTGATGGATGTGTGGTTGGACTTCATTTATATACAATAAGACCATATCTAGCCAAGTGCTATGCTTTCTAGCAAATATCTTATTGGTATATTTAGGACTTCCTTGTGGACATCTTGTTCCTTTGTGTTGTAACCATTTCGGGTGTACATCCTTCTTTGTAGATATATATCATCATGATTTCGTCTACCTAGAACCTTTTACACTTGAGAGAAATTACATCTCTAGATGATATCCTTTCTTCCACGTCCACCTTGTCCTTCTTATGTCATTTCTTTTGTGGCTCCATGAAAGCTTTTCCCTTGAGTGTGTGTCTTATCTCGTTGCATCTTGATGCGCTCTTGTGTGGTGAAGATTATTTTCCTCATGCTTGTCTTTATGAGGCTTTTGCCATCTTAATTGGTATCCCTCGTCTTGATGAGGCTTTCATCTTCTATCTTCACCATGGGTTGTCGCAAGCTTTCTTGTTATCTTTTTAGTGAGCTTGTGAACCCATTTGCTAGGTGTGTGTGTATGTGGGGAGGACATGTCATGCATCGTGTATCTCATTTATCCAAGACTATGTTGATGCTTAATGTTCATCCTTATTTTAGTCTTCTCAAGTGTTTTGCCATGACTCACACACATCATTTTGGTTGAGCCTATTCTTAACTTGCCTCTTTTTCATGTTGCTCAACCATGTGTTTGTTGCTTGTGCTAGGCTTTGTTTCCTATATGCTCACTTACACTTTTTGTGAGTTTCCATTGATTTTGGGGGAGCTATGATCCTACTTTGTGCACTTTGTATTCAAATACAAAAATTCTTATGTGTGCACAAATCATGGGGAGCTTCTCTAGTTTCTCTAGAACACTCCTTTGCGCATATCATAATATCTTTATTCTTGTGGCTCGTAGGATCATTGGTCTAGTTGGTTCAATTCATATCCGTTGATTGTTTGCTTCAATTGGTATCTTCTGATTGCTTGTGTCTATCTTTGTTATGTCTTTATGGCATATCTTTGTGTTGCAATCTTTGGGCCTCAATATAGTTTGTCTTCCTCCAAGTATTGACAGTTGGATATGTGTATTGCATTCCACTCTCTTGTTGAGAAATACACAATTTATGGAGGACCACAATTTATATTGGCCTTCCAAGCTTTTCGCCCATTTTGGCAATCGATGCCAATGGGGGAGAAGTTTCACAGAGTTTTGTGGAGTAGCTTTGGTTTTTGTTTCCTTAGCATTTGCATCTCATTCGCATGCATTGTTGATTGGTGCATTGCATGGTGATGCATAATTCCTTGTATAAACTCTCTTGAAAGTGATTGTCATCAATTACCAAAACGGGGGAGATTGAAAGGACATGCGGTGCCCCCATGTGTGGTTTTGGTAATTGATGACAATCTCTATGGACTAATGGTTGCCTTGAGTTTTATTTGAAGGATTTGTCCATAGGCTTTTCTTGGAGTCCATTTGTTGGTTTCAAGGAGAGTTTGTGATGACCAAGGTGCCATTCAAGGAATTACCTAAAGATTGGTCATGTGAGAGGTTGATCAAGACTAAGTCAAAGAGTGAATCAAGTTGATCAACACACAAAGCGGAGAAGATGTACCAAGAGGGATCAAGCGATCCCATGGTATGGTAAGCATTGTCAATTACGCTTTGTGTACTAACCCATGATCTTCGTGAGAGTTCTTTGTGGGGTTAGGTTGTGGTGTGCAAGTTCAAGTGAAGCATCACGAAGAGATCAAATGTTTGAAGCTTGCCGTCCATTGTGGTAACAATGGACTTGTGAAGATGTGTGGAAGAGTGGCTCACCCATAGTGGAGTATGGGGGAGCAATCAACCAGTCTTCATCGAGCCAACGGTATCAAGAAAGGTGGTCCAACTTGAGGGAGTCAAGATCGTCATCATCTAGCTCAAGTGGACCATGTGCAAGGCAAAGGTTTGCCCTTGATAGGTTTTCTATTTTACCGGTCTCATGGTAGTTGTGGGAGACCGGGTTATAGGATCGATTGTCGTACTATCAAGGGGGGCTCTCGATGAGTAGCTTGATCGTATCGTTCATAGAGAGCTCAAACCATTGCATCCTTGCATCATCTTTATTGATTCTTGTCTGGTTCTCTTTGTGAGTTTTGGAGCTTATGGTCATCTTGATGACAAGCTCGAGTTCATCGAAAACGGAGTTCACATGCATCTTCTATGATGTTTTCGATGTTGGAGGTTCTACCGGTTCTTCTCTGTTGGAGGTTTCTCTCCTCCTTTTTGTTAGGCATACCTCCCCTGCCTCTTCTTACCAGTCTCATGGTAGTTCTGTTTTTCTCACTGCGGTAGTACCGCTTGTAGCATCAAGCGGAAGTACCGCTCCAGTACCGCTCTACTACCGCCTCGATTTTGGGTCTTGCACTTTTCGTGTCGGGTTTAGCAGTAGTTGCACGGCAGCTCCGCCTAAAAGCGGTAGTACCGCCCCGATTGGGCGGTAGTACCACCTATAAGCGGTAGTACCGCTCCGGTCGGGCGGTAGTACCGCTACTGCATTATTGCCGCCGTACTCTGCTTTGCCCTATCTCTTTTTGGTCCAGTGTTCTGCTCCTCCAGCGTAGTACCGCTGGGGTGAGCGATAGTACCGCTTATAAGCGGTACTACCGCCCCAAGGTTCATGTTTTGTTGCTCCTTTTCCCTGCTTCTTCCGCCCGAGCGGTAGTACCGCTCGTGTGCGGGCTGAGCACATAACGGTTGGAGTTTTCCCCTCCTATAAAAGGGTGTCTTCTTCCCCAATGAACCTTATCCTTTGAGCTCGAGTTCTTCCCCATTGTTGACCTTCTTTGAGCTTGCTAACTCTCAATCCCTCCATGGATTCTTGCTAGTTTTTGAGGGAAAAGAGAGAGGAGATCTAGATCCACATTTCCACCAATCACTTTCTCCTCTATGTGAGGGGAACCCTTTGGATCTAGATCTTCGAGTTCTTGGTGTTCTCCTTTTCGTTCTTCCTTTCATTTTCCTCCCTAGCATTTGTTGCTTTAGTGGATTTGGGAGAGAAGGATTTGGGCACTCTGTGTGCCCTTGCCATTGCATTTGGTGCATCGGTTTGAGTTCTCCACGGTGATACGTGGAAGTTACAAGTTGAGAAGCTTATTACTCTTGGGTGCTTGGTACCCTTGAGCTTGTTCCTCTTGGGTGCTTGGGCGCCCTAGACGGTTGAGGTCACCTCGGAGCCATATTCCATTGTGGTGAAGCTTCGTGGTGTCGTTGGGGAGATAGCCCTAACCTTTGTGGTGTTCGGAGCTCTATCATTGTGGTGTAAAGCTCCGAGCAAGCGTCGGGGTCTCCAATTAGGTTGTGGAGATCGCCCCGAGCATTTTGACGGGTTCGGTGACCGCCCCCAAGGGTTGCCATTTGTACGGGTTCGGTGACCACCCTCAAGGGTCCCTTAGTGGAATCACGGCATCTTGCATTGTGCGAGGGCGTGAGGAGATTACGGTGGCCCTAGTGGCTTCTTGGGGAGCATTGTGCCTCCACACCGCTCCAAACGGAGATTAGCATCCGCAAGGGTGTGAACTTTGGGATACATCATCGTCTCCGCGTGCCTCGGTTATCTCTTACCCGAGCCCTTTACTTATGCACTTTACTTTGTGATAGCCATATTGTTTCTTGTCATATATCTTGCTATCACTTAGTTGTTTATCTTGCTTAGCATAAGTTGTTGGTGCACATAGGTGAGCCTAGTTGTTTAGGTTTTGTGCTTGTCAAATTAACCGCTAGGTTTATTCCGCATTTGTTCAAGCCTAAACCGTAATTATTTTAAAGCGCCTATTCACCCCCCTCTCTAGGCGGCATCCATGATCTTTCAGCGGAGATACTTCTGCATAATGCCCTGCTCTTCAACCGGGAAGCTATACGAAGTGGGCGCAGCCGAGGTCTGCCGAATTGCCGGGACTAACTACCCATCAGGTGCCCCTAGAGAGGATACTGACATCTGGCCGTCCGAGTGGTTTTACATAGATGATGTCCCACTATACGACCTAGTTCAGCCCAGGCTCCCAGCATTCTCCTCGGAGCTCCCGAAGAGGCGTTACAACTGGAGACCGCGGAGTGCCGTTCAGGAGGATGACGCCGATGTGGTCAACTTGGCAGCTCAAGTGAAGTTGCTATCAAACACCGGCCTTACCATCATAGATGTAATGGCCACAGTGATCAACGGAAGAGTCCAACCACTTCGGCAATGCTGACACCTCGCATGCCCTCTAGGTTGTCTTTCTGTAGATCGTCTGAAGTATGAACTAAGTTAGGTCTGAACTAAAGTTTGTTCATTTAGTTTTGCTGCTAAACTTGTCTATATTTTACCCAGGGGTCAGCACCCTGGGGGTCCAGCAGGGGCATGGGATGCCCTGCTATTTTAAACTTAAGTGTAGTACTAATTGTGATATGCCCGTTCTAGTTTTTTTTGTTGTGTTATTCTTGTTGTTCTTTGTTGTTCTTGTTGCTCTTCTGTGATCTGGTCATGTGTTGTGTTTGTTGTCTCGCTGAAGTGTTGCAAAAGGGGTGGTAAGGCCACCACTTTTGAAAGGGGTGAGTAGAACAACTACTTACACGCATCCAAACAGTTGTGCTTTGCATCTGCTCACCCCTGAAGCACAAACACATGCAACCAAACAGCAGGTCACCATCTTGGCCTCGATGTAATGCAGACAACCAATTAACATGCAAATGTTTTTTTTGCCTGTATTACCTCAACCAGGCCTAGATGGGTGAAGTATGCAAAGTGGCAAAAAACAGTGTAGGTAACCAAACACGTCCTAAAAGCCTCTACGTGCATGCATGCACATAAGTGTTACCTTAATGTTCTGCCAGCGTCTTGACAGTGTGTTGGCGCTAAAAAATATTACACTCCTATCACGGTTGACACACTGGCCCGAAGCATACCCTTATATTATGCAAAATTTCATTCAATCTAACTGCACTTTGAACATCAGCTAGCCTATAAGACTAGCTATCATCTGCAAAAACCAAATGGTTTACCCGGGGAGATGGGAATCTAACTCTTATTCCTCTATAGTCTGACCACCATAGTACTTCAACAAAGAAGAGAGGCTCTCCGCTCACAAAAAGAAGACAAATGTTTCCGCGCTTTACAAGATCCGCAAGCTGCTCTTGCAATCAATCCAAGATGATGTCATCGCTCTCCTAACAAACCACCGCAATTGCCCCATCATATTAACCCGGCTTGGGAAGGGCGTGTGGCCCAATCTAATGATAGTGGTGTACCCATGGTTACTGGTGGCAAATGTGTCATGGGCGGTGGTTTTTACTATGATGATGAGGACGACGATGATAATGATGATGTCTACACTAACAATGAGGAACATAGTGATAGCTTTTGTGAGGAACACAATGAGGAACACGATACTGCTCATGGTGAGGCGACAAGTGATATCGCTTTTTGTGTTCACTCACAAAGTACTCCTTTTGTAAATCACTAATTTCTTTACAAAGCGAGTACTTATTTCACAACAAAAAACCTTATTCACAAGGTGGAGGTTTTCGAGGCCGACATGAGTGCAGCCATGTCGGTGCCGGTGAAGGAGGGCGGGCTAGAGGACCTGGCGCTTTTCATCAATGGGCCATTCAACAAGTCTTTGTCCGTGAACTGTATCAGCATCAACAGGGAGATAGAAAAGGAAGCTATTTATTTATGAGGTATTTGAGAGGAGATCTAAAACTGTCAGTGCCCTGATGGCTAATTTAGATTTTTACAACATATACCTGAGGCCATCGGCGCCGACACAGCTAACCTGGGTCTTTCCTCCAGAGCTACTCGAGTAACTTAGCTATTGCTACTCCCTAGTGAGAACATGGTGTCATCATGTTGGCTAGGCACGCAAGGAGCAAGCTCTCGCCCTGCGTTCGAGTTTGAAGTGGCGTGTGGTGCTTGTTTTTCTTCTACAAAAAATAAACCTCAAAGGGCTAGTCCTGGATCGTTTCGTTTTTACTACTCCCTAGTAACATTTCCCTTTTTTTGTCATTAATAAGTGTAGGATTAGCGCGACTGCATGCAATAGAAGCAAATCAAGCCAGCGAGAGAGGCAGTACACCAACCAAACAAAAAGTAAAACAAATGAAGCAAATTTACAATACCAACATGGCAACATGCATGCTTTCTCCTAACAATACACTACTCCCTCAGTTCGGAAACCAAGTGACAGTGACCTGTACTACGAGATACCATGAGCGACTGGAAGCTGGCCCGAGCAGGTCGTCCATGCCATGCCGCTCCCCGACCTCTTGCATAAAGATGTCTCCTTACTTGTAATACAATATGTATACCTTACTTGGACTTCAAGCTTGTAATCCGATTTGGACTCTTGTAACCCTACCCCTTGTGTCCACATATATAAGGAGGGGTAGGGGCCTCCCAAGTCTGACACCTAACAACCTCAGGATCCTAAATATCCGATCTGACCTACGAGACAACTCCAATATCAGTAAAGATCAAACATGTAGGATGTAGGCATATTGCGTGAACCTGGGTAAAATTGTTCGTCTCGTGTGCACACAATATGATCCTCGGCGCCCCCTCTCTCTCATCCGATCTACTTGCCTGCCCGGGATACCCTATGGAGAGATCTGCCGGAATAATCTCCGACACCAAGTGACCACCCTAGACTATGTTTACATTGTCACGTCTTCCTAAAAACATCCTACAAAATAGATCAAACAATATATTCTACATTGGGCATATTCTGACAACAAATTTTCCAAGCAGTCATGTCATGAAGAAACAAGCTTTCAGTGCAAACGTGTTATCATATGACAACCACACTTGACCACCCATTATGATTTTTTTGGTTGAAACCAAGTTTCGAGTATATAGTAGCTTATATATCCTAGTAAAAAAACTACTATCCAGCGTTCGGCCTGTAAGGGAGTGAGAAAAGAGATCTTAAAGCGATTAGGGTTTATGATCCCCTCGTCGGCACCGCCACAGGTCTGTCCCACCTATGGTTGCCCTTGGTATCTTGGAGGTGTGGTGGACCATGAGCCCTTGCCGGCGGGAGGATTCCAATATTTTTTGGGTAGTTTTACTGTCTTCTTAGGGACGGCGAGGCGGTGGCGACATCCTAAATACAGAATAAGGTCCTCCACGTCCTATCCCCGTTCCGATGATGCGCCTAGCGCTGATGTAGGGCATGTGGAGTTGTCTTCCCAATGGATCTCCTATGATCTGGTCGGTGTTTGTGTCCGTTGGTGTGGTTGCAGGTATGGCCCTTACGGTATCTTTCTCATCTTCGGTGACGGTTGCTGCTCAGGTGTGCCGGTCCTTCGGTGACGGTCTAAGCAAAAAAGGTTGCTTGGATCTCATCAAAATGGGTCTTCAAATTCAACCATAGATTGGGCATGCACTATTTGGAAAGACAGCCTAGTTTGACCGAAAGCAACTTTACTCACAAAATTACAAGGGTGAAAATCAAGTTTGTGGTCTATAAATGATTGAATATCATCAAACTTGCTTAACTTTCTGGAATGTTTTAGGCATGACAAAGTATTACTGAAAAACAACATGGCTTGATGAAAAGTGTTTTTTGGAATATCAACTTGCTTTACTCGCACAACCAAAAAGCAATTTCCGAAAAGCAGTTGCATATCACAAGAAACAATTTTGTAGCATGAACTTGTTTTTCTCTCACCAGCCGACTGGCGACCATTTGCTAAGACATGTATATGCAAAAACAAATGGAAAATAAATTTTCAAGTAAATAATTTAGTACACATCGTCTAAAAATACTTGTACATAATCTTATATTTTCTACTGGTATTCTTAAAACACAAATTGGTGTCATGGAAAAACAAGTCCGTAATTAACCTAAAAGTTGCATACATGCAATTTAATTATATTCAAACAACCTTATAATAGAAACTTGGGTTTTTTTTTCTTCAAGAATATTCATGAAGGGATACAACTTTCTTGTAGTTGTATTACAAGCTTTCTTTCCGTGGCACACCGCTGTTAATTGCCATTTTTATATAAAGATCAACTATATACTCCCTCCGTCCTAAAATTCTTGTCTTAGATTCGTCTAGATACGGATGTATCTAATACTAAAACGTGACTTGATACATCCGTATTTAGACAAATCTAAGACAAGAATTTTGGGACGGAGGGAGTACTTTTACTCGGACAATTGCCAACTTATCTCTTCATGCTAGGAAAGCATATTTGTATAACAAAATTAGTAATAGACGTTACGAGAAACGCAAAAAGCAACCACGTAGACAGGCCCTGGCAAAGAGGGAATTCAGTGGGATTCAGAGACGAAATGTTTGCTACAACTTAGGAGATGATCACAAGGAAGTTTATGCAGGTTAGGAGAACATGGCAGCGGCTAGGGTTCAACCCAAATACTTACAAGAGATAAGAAGATACCCTGCCTCTAGGCTTACACGGACAGCCAGCATCCAAGAAAACAGATAAACAGTAGAAGATTCTAGAGCCTCGGATCCGAGATGGACGGACGGTGCTCAGTCATCAGCCGCAGCCAAGATGAGAGACAAACTGTAGAAGATTCTAGACCCTCGCATCGGCGCTCAGTCACCAGCCGCAGCCAAGATGAGCTGCGGGTGAAGAGTCAAAGTGTTCAATTTCATGAGTAATCTTGATGAGATAGAGCTTCAGACTGATGGGTCCTGACACTAGGACTCCGGCTGTACATCCTAATGGACTGACTGACCGACTGACTGACTATAGGTGCTGTTGCAATCTTCTTCTTGCAATCTTGCATCTAGTGCACAAGATGGATCTGGTTCGCGGTCCATCCATTCACCCGGGTCGATCAACCCCTGATCTTTCCATCGTACCGCGAACCAGGCTAGTATGATCTAAACTCTAGAGAAAGCAAGCAAAAGAGGGGAAGCAAGGCTACATCTCACTAATCCACTTAACAGCCCTACATCACAAACTACAAACAAAAATCCTTCAAAATGTGCCAGCCACCATACAGCCATTACAAGTACAAGGATCTCCAATCTGGAAGCTTCTCCCATTCAGTTAATATAATAATAATAATGTGTTGCATTGCAGTATTACAAGCTAATGTGCAAATGTTTCACCATTGAAGCATTATTATTATTATTATTATTTTGCCCATTCTACTATGCTCCACTTCAAAATTTCAAGTCTAACTCTATTTGACACAAAGAAAAATAATAATATTTAATGCGACTAAGAATTACTAGAAAATAGCAACGTCGTTAGTACTTACTATATATGTGATCTGACACAAAATATAGATTGATAATAATTAAGGAAGGGAACTAAGATTTAGCAAAAGAGAATGTTACTAACGGCTTGCTTACATGCATCAACCAGAGAGACTAGACTCAAATCACACATCCAGCATGCATCTTCAGGCCAGGCCTGGTTTCCTTTCCTACACATGGACTAGCTTCTTCAGACATGTCTCCAAACCAGGTTTCAATCAAAGGAAGGCCCTCTCTTCATTACCATGGACACAAAATCACCTGCCGATGGATTCTCCGTTCTAAGAAGTGCTCCCTTGGTTCCAGTTGACACGACATTAACTGATATTGGATTCTCAAGCGCCCCCTTCATCCCACCAGTTGACACAGCATCTCCACCAGCTTGAGTTTCAGCCAACATTGCTGCTGCTGGCTTGTCTTTTCTTGGCCTCCCACGCCCTCTCTTGATCCCTGCAGACCCAGCGTCAGCAGGAGGCATTGCTGCTGCTGCTGTCTTGTCCTTTCTTGGCCTCCCACGCCCTCTCTTGATCCCCGTCGACGCAGCACCTCCAGTTAATTCAGCAGCTTCCGTGAACCTTGCAGCTCCAGTTAATTCAGCAGGCGTTGCATCTCCAGCTTGAGCAGACATTGCTGCTGCTGGCATTTCCACTTGTAGTTGCTCACCCCCTCTCTTGATTCTCGTTGACCCAACATCCCCGGCTTGAGCAGACATTGCTGCTGTTGGCTTCTCCACTTGCGGCTGCACGCCCCCTATCTTGATTCCGGCCGACACAACATCTCCAGTTTCACCAGATATTGCTGCTGGGTTCTCCTTAATTGGCCAACCATGAGCTCTCTTGATTCCCATCGAATATCCAGTTTCAGGAGCAGGCGTTGCATCTCCAGTTTCTTCTGCTGATAGTCTGTGCATTCTTGGCCTCCCGCGCGGTCTTTTGATTACTGACGACGTAGCATCAACAGAGCACCTTGCTGCAGTTTCTGGTGGGTGCTTGTCTATTATTATTAGTGGCCTCCAACTCACAGACACAGGAGGCCCTGTAGGAGCTAGCATTGGTCTCCCACACCCTACCTTGATCCCCCGCCTTAACGCAGGTGGAGTTGGAAGAGGCATTGTTGCTTCCTGTGATTGTTGGTCCTCCTTTCTCGGCCTCCCACGCCCTCTCTTGATCTTGATGATGGCACCAGTTGATGACGCGGTTGGAGTTGGAAGAGGCATTGTTGCTTCCTGTGATTGTTGGTCCTCCTTTCTCGGCCTCCCACGCCCTCTCTTGATCTTGATGATGGCACCAGTTGACGACGCGGTTGGAGTTGGAAGAGGCATTGTTGCTTCCTGTGATTGTTGGTCCTCCTTTCTTGGCCTCCCACGCCCTCTCTTGATGTTGATGATGCCACCAGTTGACGACGCGATTGGAGTTGGAGGAGGCTTTGCTGCTTCCTGTGATTGTTGTTGGTCCTCCTTTCTCGGCCTCCCACGCCCTCTCTTGATCTTGATGATGCCACCAGTTGACAGATGACCTCCCGGTGAGGGGGAAGGCTGTAGCTTCCTTGGTCTCCCACGGCCTCGCTTAGTCACCGAGTAAGCTGCATCCCCAGATAGAGATAGCACAGACCCTAAATCAGCACCAGAATGCTCTGTTGGCTCTCCCTTTGCAAGAAAGGGTTCAGGCGTCGCTGCAGTAGTGGTGGTGTGAGCAGCAGCAGACAGCGTAACCACAACCTTTCGAGGACGGCCGCGCGGCCGCCGCACTCCGCCAGCATTCGCCGCCACAGTCTTTCGTGGGCGGCCCCGGCCCCGCTTCTCTCCCAGCACAGGCACAGGCACAGGCAGAGGCACATGCAGCAGAGGAGTGTAGGCATCATCATCTTCGTCGTCCTCCTCACTGCTACTCTCCGGTGGCCTCCTAGTGGTCGGCGAGTGGTGATGGTGGTCGGAGGAGAAGAAGTAGGAGGATAATAATCCGGAGGTGCAGAGGACGCCCTGGGTGACGAGGCGGCGGAGGTGGGCGGAGAGGAGCGCGTCGTGGCTGACGGGGAGGCCGGTGAAGCGCGCGGCTATGAATCCGGCGATAGCGGAGCGGTCGGAGGCGCCTCCCAGCTCCGCCAGCGCGTAAGTAATCATCTGCAAGATCCATCCATCCATCTATCAGATTCAGCGGGGAGGGAAGCGAGATTGGAGAAAGAAAAGGTGTTAGCGACACAAGCAGAGGAGAGGAGAGGAGAGGGAGCTTGCGTTGGTGTAGGTCGGGTGGGGGCGGTCGGGTGCGGCGGCGGGCGGCGCCGCCGACGGGGAGGTGACCACCATTATCGGTCCGTCCGTCCGTCCGTCCTCTGCTTCCTCCGCCTGTAGCGTCGTGGGTGGGGGTGGGGGATTGATAGGTTCATGGACATGGGTTAATAGGAAGGAAGGAAATTGCTGGGCCCACCATTTACTTTCTCTCTCATCCCTAAAAAAAATACTAGTACTACTTTCTCTCTCTACAAAAACCTCTCCATCCCATCTACGTCCACTGCAAAAATATATATATGAGTGATGATGCGTTGATCTCCTCACATGGCATGTTTAAGTGTCACATCTATTGGAATATAAAGTGAGATTTAATGGTCCATGTGCTCTAAGAGCAACTCCAACCGAGCGACGGTGGACAGTCAAGCGGGTCCACCTCGGGCGTAAAACACGGAGAGGCGATTGCGAGGCGATCGGCTCGATAGCTAGGGTTAGGGTTTTGCGACCGGTGGTGCTGAGGATCGCAGCGGTACGGGAGGAGGCGACGGCGTCTCCAAGCGTGACTGAGCCGGTGTGCAGTTCTCTCTCCGGTCGAGAATACATGGAGGAGAGGAAGAAGGAAGGTGTTGCGACAGTGAGGGATCCAATAGCTGCTCACGGGACAGCGGCGGCGGTAGGGGCGAGGACACAAAATCCGACGGCCACACCGCGGCCGCCGGCGCAAAGGGAGACGATAGACACTGCGATGCAGACGCCACTGAGCTCCCATAGCAGGAACTCCTCGGTGTCCCCGGGCTTGACGGCTCGGCTGGGAGGCCTGGTACTGACGGGGAAGGAAGCGCAGGGTTTTGTCTTCAAGGAATCGGACCAGGAACATGTCCGGCCGGCAAGGTGGTCGGCGATCGGGAAAGCTTTTACACCCAGGCCGATCAATAAGAGTGCTTTGGAGAAATCCATGGCAAGGGTGTGGGGTCTTCATGGAGAAGCACAATCCAAGATCATAGGAAGAAATCTCTTTGTGGTAACTTTCGGTAGTGAAGGAGATTGGAGACATGCTTTGAACAATGGCCCATGGCAGTTTGATTTTAATGTGTTAGTGCTCAAGGACTATGATGGAGTAACTAGACCATCTGAGATGACGTTTGAAACTGTGGATGTTTGGGTCCGGGTTGAGGATTTGCCTTTAGACAAGAGATCAAAAGCTTTCGAAGAAGGACTTGGGAATTGGTTGGGCAAGGTGGTGAGGGTGGATGTGGAGAAGGATGGATTTGCAAAGGGGTCGGAGCTGCGTTTCAGAGTCAAATTACCTGTCATCGAGCCTCTTGTAAGGGGTTTTTATCTAAAGAAATCTGAGGATGACCTGGAGAAGACTTGGTTCGACTTCAAATATGAAAAGATACCGCATTTTTGTTTTGATTGCGGAAGACTGGTTCATGGCGCAGGTGGTTGTGTCCCGGCCGTGGATCCTGAACAGCAGTGGGGCGAATGGCTAAGGGCATCCCCAGGTCGCTCAATGGGGCACAAAGAGGGATCGTTCCGTGGCCCGTCAGGAAGCGCCAACAGCTTCGGAAGTGTGAGATCTAGTGAAGGTGAAAGGAATAGCAGGAAGACAGGTACTGTACGTGATCTTCCCACAAAGCGTAACCTGCACAATGAGTTTACTACACCGGCCGCTTCCCGCACTGGTGGGGATGGCAAGGGGGAAGGGGAGGACGGCAACAACTCCAATAAGCAGAATCAAGAAGAAGAGGTATTGAGGGAGAGAGATTTGCGGGATGATCTAGAGCAGAAGAGGGAGAGGGGGATGCGCTCAAAGTTAAGAGAGCGACAACAGGAGAAGCAGGCTGAGTTAAGGTACAAATACATGCAGTACGGTCAATGGAATCATGATGGGGCGGGATCATCAAGCCAATTTGGGGGGAAAGAGTGGAGACACGGTTACTATGTTAGCAAGCTCAGGCCAGAGTATACGGCAGTGCAGCGTTCTCCGAGTAGTCCAAGACATGATCCCCAGAGAGAGAGAAAGAGGAGGCCAAGGCAGTATTGGGTGGCTAAAGGTGAGGGTGATAAGCAGGAAGGACATGATACATTCGTTCGCGATATGAGGCAGAAAACCTCGTCCGTGTTTGATCGTATTGAGGAGCACAATGATACATCGGTGGACCCTGCGAGGCAGGGCCGCCGGGCACAATGAGTCTATTGGCCTGGAACTGTTGAGGACTAGGGTTGGACTCGACAGTTGGCGGGCTTAGAGACCTGATACGGTCATACAACCCAGCGATGGTGTTCTTATCAGAGACAAAAAAGAGTACAAAATCAATGGAGGGGCTCAAGTGGAGTCTAGGGTTTAGGCAAGGAGTGGCGGTGGATTGTGTAGGGAAGAGTGGTGGTTTGGCTTTGTGGTGGAGAGATCATGTGAATGCAACAGTCAGACCATGGTGTCAATACTACATAGACAGTCAGATGGAAGTGGATGGGAATACCTATAGGTTCACTGGAATCTATGGGGAACCGTGTGTGGAGAAGATGAGGAAAATGTGGGACGTGCTGAGATATTTGAGGACACAAGATGATCTTCCTTGGATCTGTGTGGGAGACTATAACGAGGCAATCGTGCAGAAGGAGCAGATTGGAGGTAAGCCAAGATGCATTAGACAGATGGAGGAGTTTCGAGACCGTTTGGCCGACTGCGGCCTTGCGGATATGGGATTCTCAGGGTACCCCTTCACATGGGATAATAAGAGAGAAGGGTCGGAAAACATCCAAGTCAGACTCGATAGGGCAACTTGTTCGGCTACTTTCATGCAGATGTTCCCGGCGACCGAGGTGCAACAAATTCTGACCGAAGAATCCGACCACCAAGCGCTACTTGTCCGTGTTGCGTCGGCACTGGTCGACCAAACGGCGCGGCCGCAGCGCCCATTTATGTATGAGGCGGCTTGGACAAGACATGCGGAGTACGAGGCCATGGTGACCAATGCATGGGAGGCGGTGCATGCAAACAATCATTTGTAGCCGGGGATGGACGCGACTTGTAAACAACTTGCCCTGATGGCCAAAGCAATGCAAACCTGGAGTAGGGAAGCTTTTGGCTCTATCAAAAAACAAATCAGTCACCTGAAGTGGCAGTTGAAAGATGTCAAGGAAAGGGCAGTTCGAACAGGCTATGGGCAAGAAATCAAGGATATAGAGGACCAGTTGCATGATCTATATGAAAGAGAAGAGATTTATTTTAAGTAAAGATCAAGGGTGGATTGGCTTCAATATGGTGATCAGAACACACAATACTTTCAAAATCGAGCATCGCATAGGAAGCGGAAAAACACAGTCAAGGCGCCGCGGAAAGAGGACGAGACTAAATGTACGGATGATGATGGCATGCGTGCGATGGCAGCAAGTTTTTATGCTAAGTTGTTCACTTCTGAGGGAATTTCTCATGAGAGATATATCACCTAGCGACTAGATAATCTTGTAATATCAATACTAGATGGTATTCCTCATGTACAAACATTTATAGGATTGCGAGGTGCACAAAGCACATCACTCCCCCAAAATGGGATGTTCCATTGATCTCTGGCAAGAGCCAACTAGGGTACAAACAAGAAGCATAAAGGCTCAACGCACGACACACACGTACATGATGTGCAAACCAACACACACATACTTGATTGCTCAAGATAAGCAAGTTGGAAGCACAACATATACAAACATAGCAAGGAACAAAACCAACACATGCATGGGGGAAAGTAACTTTCAATGTAAACAATTTAAGTACAAGTTACCGCAAGGAGGCACATTGGATATAAGATAGAAACTTGATAATCCAATTGACTTGACTTGAGACAATAAGAATGATGAAGTCCCCGTAATTCTTCATAATGTAGCCAAGTCTCCAATGCCCTCCAACAACACCTATTGATCAAGTTTGAGCTTGTTGGTCCCCAACCAAGTTGGGTCCTAAGAGGTTAGTAACAATAGGCTTGGCAACCCGAATGGTTCTTTTCTTGACACCACTTTGAGTACCAACAAACTTGGCAAACACATTGCCGACCTTATCCTTCCCAAGAGAATAGATATCATCAATAGTAATTGGGTTGGATAAGTTACCACTAGTGCATGAAGAAGCGACTTGGCCTTTCTCACGACATAAGTAGCAACTACTCTTCACTTTCTTCTCACTTGATTTCTCAACAAGAGAAGCATTAACTTGAGTCTTCTTGGGAAGAGGCCTTTCTTCCACTTGAGGTTGAGCATGAGATTGAACTTGTGCCCTCTTCCCTTGTTGCTTAACACTAATGGCCTTCTTCTTCGATGGGCAAGATCTAACATGATGCCCTTCTACTTTGCACTTGAAGCAAACAATCTTGGCCGAATTCTTGACTTGTTCTTGGTCCTTCCTTTTGTTCATCTTGGACTTCTTCTTCTTATTGGAGTTGAATCCAAGTCCACCTTTGTCATTGGGGGATTTTTGCACACTCAGGATATTGTTGAGTGTGGATTTCCCTTGATGACTCTTTTCCAAGTCTTTCTTCAAAGAAGTGACTTGGGCCTTGAGCTCTTTGATTTCCTCTACATGGTTAGTCTCAACACAAGTACTATAGGAAGTATAAGCTTCATCGTTAGAGCAACAAGGCAAGGAAAGCAATTCATCACAAGATGTACCAACATTGTGAGTAGATGAATCACAAGGACTAGCACATGGCAATATACTATTTTGACTAGAAGTAGTGCTAGTATCCACATGAGGCTCACTAGATGTTACCTTAGTAATCATGGCCTCATGAGCTATCTTTAGCACACTATGGGATACTAGAAGATCATCATGAGAGCTTGAGAGCTTTTCATGACTTTCTTCCAATTTCCCATAATTGCTAGATAGCACCTCAAGTTGAGCCCGTAGCTCAACATTCTCCTTCAAAATGGATGCTTCACAAGTAATAGAGTTAGTAGCACAAGCATCATCATTTACAACAATAGGGGAGGACAACTTGGCAAGCTCTTTTAAATAAGAAGCTTCAAGTTGGGCATGAGACTCGGTGAGTTTGATGAGCTCACCCTTGATGACCCTTGAGCCATTTTCGAGGTGCTCAAAATCCTCAAGGAGTCTAGCATGAGAAACTTCAAGCTTAGCATTTTTAGTTTTGAAGTCATTGGCCACATCAAGAGCTCTATCATGAGATTCCCTCACTCTAGATAATTCTAGAGCAAAAGTCTCCTCAAGAGATTCGGAGGTGGTTTGTTCATGTTCAAGAGCTTGAGATAGGTCGGCGATCTCATTAGCGTAATCACGCCCATGACCTTCCATTTTCTCAATGGTGACCTCATGATCCTCTAGATGAGATTCCAAATCCTCTATATATTTCTTGCCCTCAATGACAATAGACATGATTTCCATGAAGTTGGAACAAGCAATTTTATTCTTATGAAGAGCTTTAAAAATAATTTCCCCCTTAATTTTTAAGGAGGAAACATTATCATTCTCTTCATCATTATCCTCGTCATCAATAGCATCAACATCATCATCAAGAGACATATTGGGGTTCAAAGTAGGAGATACCTTTGACGCCTTAGCCATAAGGCAAAACGCACTAGATGATGATGTAGGATCCCTTGAGGCACCATTAAACATCACATCTTGTTCCATGGAGTGTTGGGTTTCCTCTACATTGTTAGCACAACAATTCAAGGAAATAGATGCATTTTTATCATGGCAACAAGATATAGCTGTTGGGGAACGTAGTAATTTCAAAAAAAATTCCTACGATCACGCAAGACCATGGTGATGGCATAGCAACGAGAGGGGAGAGTGTCTGTCCACGTACCCTCGTAGACCGAAAGCGGAAGCGTTATAACAACGCGGTTGATGTAGTCGACGTCTTCACGATCCGACCGATCCAAGCACCGAACGTCACGGCACCTCCGAGTTACGCACACGTTCAGCTCGATGACGATCCCGGACCGATCCAAAGCAAAGTGTCGGGATGAGTTCCGTCGACGGGCGTAGTGACGATGTTGATGCTCCACCGACGCAGGGCTTCGCCTAAGCTCCGCATGACGATATGACTTCTCCGGCGCAGGCTTCGCTAAGCTCCATGACGATATGACTTCTCCGGCGCAGGCTTCGCCTAAGCTCATGACGATATGACGAAGTGGAATATGGTGGAAGGGGCACCGCACACGGCTAAGGAAAGATCCGTAGATCAACTTGTGTGTCATGGGGTGCCCTTGCCCTCAGATATAAAGGAGCCAAGGGGGTGCGGCCAGCCTTGGGAGGCGCGCTGGAGGAGTCCTACTCCCACCGGGAGTAGGACTCCCCCTGTCCTAGTTGGAGTAGGATTGGGGAGGGGAAGAGGAAGGCCGCCCCCTCTCCTTGTCCTATTCGGACTAGAGGGGGGGGGGCGCAGCCCACCTGGTCGGCCCTTCCTCTTCTCCCTTGTGGCCCATGAAGGCCCATATACCCCGGGGTTCCGTAACCCGGTGTTCAAAGAACTTCTGCTTTCACTCGGAACCCTTCCAAGTCCAAACATAGGCTTCCAATATATCAATCTTTATGTCTCGACCATTTCGAGACTCCTCGTCATGTCCGTGATCACATCCGGACTCGAACAAACTTCGTGCATCAATACTTATAAACTCATAATGAACTGTCATCGAAGCGTTTAAGCGTGCGGACCCTACGGGTTCGAGAACTATGTAGACATGACCTAGAACCATTCTCGGTCAATAACCAATAGCGGAACCTGGATGCCCATATTGGTTCCTACATATTCTCTGAAGATCTTTATCGGTCAAACCGCATAACGACATCGTTGTTCCCTTTGTCATCGGTATGTTACTTACCCGAGATTCGATCGTCGGTATCCAATACCTAGTTCAATCTCGTTACGGTAAGTCTCTTTACTCATTCCGTAATACATCATCTCACAACTAACTCATTAGTTGTAATGCTTGCAAGGCTTAAGTGATGTGTATTACCGAGAAGGCCTAGAGATACCTCTCCGACAATCGGAGTGACAAAACCTAATCTCAAATCGCCAACCCAACAATTACCTTTGGAGACACCTGTAGTACTCCTTTATAATCACCCGATTCGTTGTGACGTTTGGTAGTACCAAAGTGTTCCTCCGTAAACGGAGTTGCATAATCTCATAGTTATAGGAACATGTATGGGTCATGAAGAAAGCATTAACATACTAAGCGATCAAGTGTTAAGCTAACGGAATGGGTCATGTCAATCAGATCATTCAACTAATGATGTGACCTTGTTAATCAAATAACAACTCCTTGTTCATGGTTAGGAAACATAACCATCTTTGATTAACAAGCTAGTCAAGTAGAGGCATACTAGTGACATACTGTTTGTCTATATATTCACACATGTATTATGTTTCGGTTAATACAATTCTAGCATGAATAATAAACATTTATCATGATATAAGGAAATAAATAATAACTTTTATTATTGCCTCTAGGGCATATTTCCTTGATCTCCCACTTGCACTAGAGTCAATAATCTAGATTACAAAGTAATGATCCTAACACCCATGGAGTCTTGGTGCTGATCATGTTTTGCTCGTGGAAGAGGCTTAGTCAACGGTGCGCAACATTCAGATCAGTATGTATTTTGCAAATCTCTATGTCTCCCACTTGGACTTGGTCCCGAATGGAATTGAAGCGTCTCTTGATATGCTTGGTCCTCTTGTGAAATCTGGATTCCTTTGCCAAGGCAATTGCACCGATATTGTCACAGAAGATCTTCATCGGTCCCGATGCACTAGGTATGACACCTAGATCGGAAATGAACTCTTTCATCCAGACTCCTTCATTTGCTGCTTCAAGTAGCTATGTACTCCGCTTCACATGTAGATCCCGCCACGACGCTTTGTTTAGAACTGCACCAACCGACAGCTCCACCGTTTAATAAAAACACGTATCCGGTTTGCGATTTAGAATCGTCCGGATCGGTGTCAAAGCTTACATCGACGTAACCATTTACGACTAGTTCTTTGTCACCTCCATATATGAGAAACATATCCTTAGTCCTTTTCGGTATTTCGGGATGTTCTTGACGCTGTCCGATGATCCATTCTGGATTACTTTGGTACCTTCCTGCCAAGCTTACAGCTAAGCATCGTCGGTCTGGTACACAGCATTGCATACATGATAGAGCCTATGGCTGAAGCATAGGAACATCTTTCATTTTCTCTCTATCTTCTCATTGTGGTCGGGCATTGAGTCGACTCAATCTTACACCTTGCAACACAGGTAAAAACCTTTCTTTGCACGATCCATTTTGAACTTTTTCAAAACTTTATCAAGGTATGTGCTTTGTGAAAGTCCAATTAAGCGTCTTGATCTATCTCTATAGATCTTGATGCCCAATATGTAAGCAGCTTCACCGAGGTCTTTCATTGAAAACTTTTATTCAAGTATCCTTTTATGCTATCCAGAAATTCTATATCATTTCCAATTAATAATATGTCGTCCACATATAATATTAGAAATGCTCTGAGCTCCCACTCACTTTCTTGTAAATACAGGCTTCTCCAAAAGTGCAGTACAAACCCATATGCTTTGATCACACTATCAAAGCGTTTATTCCAACTCCGAGAGGCTTGCACGGACCATAAATTGATCGTTGGAGCTTGCACACTTTGTTAGCACCCTTTGGATCGAGAAAACCTTCTGGTTGCATCATATACAACTCTTCTTCTAGAAATCCATTCAAGAATGCAGTTTTACATCCATTTGCCAAATTTCATAATCATAAAATGCGGCAATTGCTAACATGATTCGGACAGACTTAAGCATCGCTACGGGTGAGAAAGTCTCATCGTAGTCAACCCCTTGAACTTGTCGAAAACCTTTCGCAACAAGTCGAGCTTTGTAGACAGTTATATTACCATCAGCGTCAGTCTTCTTCTTAAAGATCCATTTATTTTCAATGACTTGCCGATCATCGGGCAAGTCAATCAAAGTCCATACTTTGTTCTCATACATGGATCCCATCTCAGATTTCATGGCTTCCAGCCATTTTGCGGAATCTGGGCTCACCATCGCTTCTTCATAGTTCGTAGGTTCGCCATGGTCAAGTAACATGACTTCCGAATAAGATTACCGTACCACTCGTGCGATTTCACTCTGGTTGACCTCGAAGTTCAAGTAGTAACTTGATTTGAAGCTTCATGATCATCATCATTAGTTTCCTCACTAATTGGTGTAGTTGTCATAGGAACCATTTCTTGTGATGAACTACTTTCCAATAAGGGAGCAGAATCTGATTATCTCATCAAGTTCTACTTTCCTCCCACTCACTTCTTTCGAGAGAAACTCCTTCTCTAGAAAGGATCCGAATTTAGCAACGAAAATCTTGCCTTCAGATCTGTGATAGAAGGTGTACCCAACATCTCCTTTGGGTATCCTATGAAGACACATTTTCCGATTTGGGTTCGAGCTTATCGGTTGAAGTTTCTTTACATAAGCATCGCAGCCCCAAACTTTAAGAAACGACAACTTTGGTTTCTTGCCAAACCACAGTTCATAAGGCGTCGTCTCAACGGATTTTGACGGTGTCCTATTTAACGTGAATGCGGCCGTCTCTAAAGCATAACCCCAAAACGATAGCGGTAAATCGGAAATAGACATCATAGATCGCACCATATCTAGTAAAATACGATTCGACGTTCGGACACACCATTTCTCTGTGGTGTTCGGGTGGCGTGAGTTGCTAAACTATTCCACATTGTTTCAAATGTAAACCAAACTCGTAACTCAAATATTCTCCTCCACGATCAGATCGTAGAAACTTTATTTTCTTGTTACGATGATTTTCCACTTCACTCTGAAATTCTTTGAACTTTTCAAATGTTTCAGATTTGTGTTTCATTAAGTAGATATACCCATATCTGCTCAAATCATCTGTGAAGGTGAGAAAATAACGATACCCATGCGTGCCTCAACATTCATTGGACCACAAACATCGGTATGTATGATTTCCAACAAATCAGTTGCTCGCTCCATAGTTCCGGAGAACGGCGTTTTGGTCATCTTGCCCATGAGGCACGGTTCGCAAGTACCAAGTGATTCATAATCAAGTGATTCGAAGCCCATCAAGATGGAGTTTCTTCATGCGTTTTACACCGATATGACCTAAACGGCAAGTGCCACAAATAAGTTGCACTATCATTATCAACTCTGCATCTTTTGGCTTCAACATTATGAATATGTGTATCACTACTGTCGAGATTCAACAAGAATAGACCATTCTTCAAGGGTGCATGACCATAAAAGATATTACTCATATAAATAGAACAACCATTATTCTCTGATTTAAATGAATAACCGCCTCGCATTAAACAAGATCCAGATATAATGTTCATGCTCAACGCTGGCACCAAATAACAATTATTTAGGTCTAAAACTAATCCGAAGGTAGATGTAGAGGTAGCGTGCCGATCGCGATCACATCGACTTTGGAACCATTTCCAACGCAAGATCGTCACCTCGTCCTTAGCCAATCTTCGCAATCCGTAGTTCCTGCTTTGAGTTGCAAATATTAGCAGCAGAACCAGTATCAAATACCTGTGTACTACTGCGAGTATTAGTAAGGTACACATCAATAACATGTATATCACATATACCTTTGATCACCTTGCCATCCTTCTTATCCGCCAAATACTTGGGGCAGTTCCGCTTCAAATGTCCGGTTTGCTTGCGGTAAAAACACTCGATTTCAGGCTTAGGTCCAGACTTGGGTTTCTTCTCTGAGCAGCAACTTGCTTGCTGTTCCTTTTGAAGTTTCCTTCTTCTTCCCTTTGCCCTTTTCTTGAAACTAGTGGTCTTGTTGACCATCAACACTTGATGCTCTTTCTTGATTTCTACCTCCATGCTTTTAGCATCGCCAAGAGCTCAGGAATTGTCTTAGTCATCCCTTGCATATTATAGTTCATCACGAAGCTCTTGTAGCTTGGTGGCGTGATTGGAGAATTCATCAATGACACTATCATCCGGAAGATCAACTCCCAGCTGAATTAAGTGATTGTTATACCCGGACATTTTGAGTATGTGCTCACCGATGAACTATTCTCCTCCATCTTGCAGCTATAGAACTTATTGGAGACCTCATATCTCTCAATCCGGGCATTTGCTTGAAATATTAACTTCAACTCTGGAACATCTCATATGCTCCATGACGTTCAAAACGTCGTTGAAGACCCGGTTCTAAGCCGTAAAGCATGGCACCTCGAACTATAGAGTAGTCATCAGCTCTGCTTTGCGACGTTCACAACTTCGCTCAAGATCTGCAAAGAGGCCTGTCACCCAGCGGTGCTTCGGGGCGTAATTTTTACGTGCAGCAATGAGGATAATCCTCGTTACGGACCCAGTCCGTAATTGCTACCATCATCTTTCAACTTTGCTTTCTCAAGGAACGCATTAAAATTCAACGGAACAACAGACGCGCCATCTATCTACAATAAACATAGACAAGCAAAATACTATCAGTACTAAGTTCATGATAAATTTAAGTTCAATTAATCATATTAAAATTCCCACTTAGGCAGACATCTCTCTAGTCATCTAAGTGATTACGTGATCCAAATCAACTAAACCATGTCCGATCATCACGTGAGATGGAGTAGTTTCAATGGTGAACATCACTATGTTGATCATATCTACTATATGATTCACGTTCGACCTTTCGGTCTCCGTGTTCCGAGGCCATATCTGTTATATGCAAGGCTCGTCAAGTTTAACCTGAGTATTCCGTGTGCGCAACTGTTTTGCACCCGTTGTATTTGAACGTAGAGCCTATCACACCGATCATCACGTGGTGTCTCAAAGACGAAGAACTTTCGCAACGGTGCATACTCGGGAGAACACTTCTTGATAATTTTGGTGAGAGATCATCTTATAATGCTACCGTCAATCAAAGCAAGATAAGATGCATAAAGGATAAACATCACATGCAATCAATATAAGTGATATGATATGGTCATCATCATCTTGTGCTTGTGATCTCCATCGCCAAGCAACGTCATGATCACCACCGTCACCGGTAGCGACACCTTGATCTCCATCGTAGCATCGTTGTCGTCTCGCCAACTATTGCTTCTACGACTATCGCTACTCCTTAGTGATAAAGTAAAGCAATTACATGGCGTTGCATTTCATACAATAAAGTGACAACCATATGGCTCTGCCGATTGCCGATAACTTCGGTTACAAAACATGATCATCTCATACAATAAAATATGGCATCACGTCTTGACCATATCACATCACAACATGCCCTGCAAAAACAAGTTAGACGTCCTCTACTTTGTTGTTGCAAGTTTTACGTGGCTGCTACGGGCTGAGCAAGAACCGTTCTTACCACGCATCAAAACCACAACGATACTTCGTCAAATAGACTCCGTTTTAACCTTCTCAAGGACCGGGCATAGCCACACTCGATTCAACTAAAGTGAGAGAGACAGACACCGCCGGTCACCTTTAAGCAACGAGTGCTCGGAGCGGTGAAACCAGTCTCGCGAAGCGCACGCGTAATGTCGGTCCGGGCCGCTTCATCTCACAATACCGCTGAACCAAAGTATGACATGCTGGTAGGCAGTATGACTTGTATCGTCCACAACTCACTTGTGTTCTACTCGTGCACATGACATCAACGCATAAAACCAGGCTCGATACCATGTTGGGGAACGAGTAATTTCAAAAAATTCCTACGATCACGCAAGACCATGGTGATGGCATAGCGAGAGGGAGAGTGTCCGCCCACGCCCTCGTGAGACCGAAAGGGAAGCGTAATAACAACGCGGTTGATGTAGTCGACGTCTTCACGATCCGACCGATCCAAGCACCGAACGACGGCACCTCCGAGTTCGCACACGTTCAGCTCGATGGCGATCCCGGACTCCGATCCAGCAAAGTGTCGGGGATGAGTTCCGTCAGCACGACGGCGTAGTGACGATGTTGATGCTCCACCGACGCAGGGCTTCGCCTAAGCTCCGCGACGATATGACTTCTCGGGCGCAGGCTTCGCCTAAGCTCATGACGATATGACCGAAGTGGAATATGGTGGAAGGGGCACCGCACACGGCTAAGGAAAGATCCGTAGATCAACTTGTGTGTCATGGGGTGCCCTTGCCCCAGTATATAAAGGAGCCAAGGGGGTGCGGCCAGCCTTGGGAGGCGCGCTGGAGGAGTCCTACTCCCACCGGAGTAGGACTCCCCCTGTCCTAGTTGGAGTAGGATTGGGGAGGGGAAGAGGGAAGGCGCGCCCCCTCTCCTTGTCCTATTCGGACTAGAGGGGGGGGGCGCAGCCCACCTGGCCGGCCCTTCCTCTTCTCCTTGTGGCCCATGAAGGCCCATATACCCCCGGGGTTCCGTAACCCCGGTGTTCGGTAACTTCTGTTTTCACTCGGAAGCCTTCCAAGTCCAAACATAGGCTTCCAATATATCAATCTTTATGTCTCGACCATTTGAGACTCCTCGTCATGTCCGTGATCACATCCGGGACTCCGAACAAACTTCGGTGCATCAATACTTATAAACTCATAATGAACTGTCATCGAAACGTTAAGCGTGCGGACCCTACGGGTTCGAGAACTATGTAGACATGACCTAGAACCATTCTCGGTCAATAACCAATAGCGGAACCTGGATGCCCATATTGGTTCCTACATATTCTACGAAGATCTTTATCGGTCAAACCGCATAACGACATACGTTGTTCCCTTTGTCATCGGTATGTTACTTACCCGAGATTCGATCGTCGGTATCCAATACCTAGTTCAATCTCGTTACCAGTAAGTCTCTTTACTCGTTCCGTAATACATCATCTCACAACTAACTCATTAGTTGTAATGCTTGCAAGGCTTAAGTGATGTGTATTACCGAGAAGGCCTAGAGATACCTCTCCGACAATCGGAGTGACAAAACCTAATCTCAAATCGCCAACCCAACAAGTACCTTTGGAGACACCTGTAGTACTCCTTTATAATCACCCGATTCACGTTGTGGACGTTTGGTAGTACCAAAGTGTTCCTCCGTAAGCGGAGTTGCATAATCTCATAGTTATAGGAACATGTATGGGTCATGAAGAAAGCATTAACATACTAAGCGATCAAGTGTTAAGCTAACGGAATGGGTCATGTCAATCAGATCATTCAACTAATGATGTGACCTTGTTAATCAAATAACAACTCCTTGTTCATGGTTAGGAAACATAACCATCTTTGATTAACAAGCTAGTCAAGTAGAGGCATACTAGTGACATACTGTTTGTCTATATATTCACACATGTATTATGTTTCCGGTTAATACAATTCTAGCATGAATAATAAACATTTATCATGATATAAGGAAATAAATAATAACTTTTATTATTGCCTCTAGGGCATATTTCCTTCAATAGCAAGCATATCATCATGAGATTTAGTCAAGCAATTTCTACATGATATGCAAGGACTATCAACACAAGCATGTGAAACATTTGGAGTGCTCGAAGTGCTAAAGTCCAAAGATGAAGCATTGCAATAAGAAAGTGATGAAGGATTATCAACAATAAGCCCATTATCATCATTGCAATGAACACCACTACTCACCATGTCATTACCTTCTGGCAAACCACATGTAAGTGAAGTAGAAGAAGTTGAGAATGCAACATGGCCGGAGGTGGAAGGAGAACGATCACCCTTACAAATCTTGGACACACCATATTTATCTTGAAGCTTTGTCCACAACTCATGAGCATCCCGGAACGACATGAGTTCAAATATAACTACATTGCTCAAAGCATTGAAAAGCACATTAGAAGCTTGAGCATTGAGATAAGAGTTTTTCTCATCCTCTAAAGATAATCTTTGGGGATCCTTTGGAGGAGAAAAACCCATATCTACAATTCGCTCTAAATTTGGGTCCATGACCCTAAAGAGATTAAGCATGCGAATTACCCAAACATCAAAATTTGTGCCATCGAAACTAAGAGTGTCAGAGAATCCTAATCCCCTAGTCGACATCTTTACTCTCTAGGTGGTTAAGCCCAACAAAGAGAGACGAGGCTCTGATACCAATTGAAGGATCGTGGATGTCGCCTAGAGGGGGGGGGGGTGAATAGGCGCTTTAAAATAATTACAGTTGAGGCTTGAACAAATGCGGAATAAACCTAGCGGTTAATTTGTCAAGCACAAAACCTACAACAACTAGGCTCACCTATGTGCACCAACAACTTATGCTAAGCAAGAAAAACTACTTAGGTGATAGCAAGATATATGACAAGAAACAATATGGCTATCACAAAGTAAAGTGCATAAGTAAAAGGGCTTCGGGTAAGAGATAACTGAGGCACGCGGAGACGACGATGTATCCCGAAGTTCACACCCTTACGGATGCTAATCTCCGTTTGGAGCGGTGTGGAGGCACAATGCTCCCCAAGAAGCCACTAGGGCCACCGTAATCTCCTCACGCCTCAAGACAATGCAAGATGCCGTGATTCCACTGTTGGAAATATGCCCTAGAGGCAATAATAAAAGCATTATTATTATATTTCCTTGTTCATGATAATTGTCTTTTATTCATGCTATAAGCTGTATCACACGGAAATCGTGATACACGTGTGAATACATAGACCACAATACGTCCCTAGTGAGCCTCTAGTTGACTAGCTCGTTGGTTTGAGATAGTCATGGTTTCTGACTATGGACATCGATGTCATTGACAACGGGATCACGTCATTAGGAGAATGACGTGATGGACAAGACCCAATCCTAAGCATAGCACAAAGATCGTAGTTTGTTTTGCTAGAGCTTTTCCAATGTCAAGTATCTCTTCCTTAGACCGTGAGATCGTGTAACTCCCGGATACCGTAGGAGTGCTTTGGGTGTACCAAACGTCACAATGTAAGCGGGTGACTATAAAGGTGCATTACGGTATCTCCGAAAGTGTCATTGGGTTGACACGGATCGAGGCAGGATTTGTCACTCCGTATGACGGAGAGGTATCACTGGGCCCACTCGGTAGTGCATCATCATAATGAGCTCAAAGTGATCAAGTGTCAGTCACGGGATCATGCATTACGGATGCGAGTAAAGTGACTTGCGATGAACGAGACTA
Organism: Aegilops longissima; assembly: GCA_021605205.1. Lineage (NCBI taxonomy): Eukaryota > Viridiplantae > Streptophyta > Magnoliopsida > Poales > Poaceae > Aegilops > Aegilops longissima. The sequence goes on from CM038676.1 coordinate 665,308,676, forward strand.
AACGAGGTATTGGGATACCGACGATCGAGTCTCGGGCAAGTAACATACCGTCGACAAAGGGAATAGAATACGGGTTGCTTGAACCCTTGACATCGTGGTTCATCCGATGACAACATCGAGAAACATGTAGGAGCCAACATGGGTACCCATATCCCGCTGTTGGTTATTGACTGAGATCGTCTCGGTCATGTCGCATGTCTCCGAACCCGTAGGGTCTACACACTTAAGGTTCGGTGGCGCTAGGGTTAATAGGAAGACAAGTATGTGATTACCGAATGTTGTTGAGTCCGGATGAGATCCCGGACGTCACGAGGAGTTCGAGAATGGTCCGGAGGTAAAGATTTATATATGGAAAGTGGTTAAATGGACTCGGAAAGTTTGGGGTATACTGGTAATGTCTGGGGCCACGGGGGGCCACCCTCCGGGGGCCACATGGGCTGTGTGGGAGGAGCCAGCCCTGGTGGGCTGGGCGCACCTCCCCACCTAGGCCCATGGCTAGGGCATGGGGAGGAAACCTAAAGGCGCCCCCCAGCTTGGGGGACAAGCCACCCTCCCTCCTCCCCTTGTCAGCCGCCCCATCTAGGGTTCCCCTAGATGGCCGGCCCCTGCCCTCTCCTCCTATAAATAGAGGGGTGGGGGAGGGCTGCACACACCATTGAAGGCGCAGCCCTCCCTCCCCAACACCTCTCTTTCTCCACATAAGCTTGGCGAAGCCCCTTGGGAGAACTGCCAGACCAACCGCACCACGCCGTCGTGCTGCCATTGGAGTTGTCTTCCTCAACCTCTCCTCCATCCTTGCTGGATCAAGACGGAGGAGACGCCATCTTCCCGTACGTGTGTTGAACGCGGAGGTGCTGTCCGTTCAGCACTTGGTCATCGGTGATCGGAATCACGTTGGGAACGACTCCATCATCACCACTCCCTCGAACGCTTCCGTACTCGATCTACAAGTGGTATGTAGATGCAAACTCTCTCTCATAACTCGTTGCTTAGATGAACTCATAGATAGATCTTGGTGAAACCGTAGGAAAAATTTTAATTTTCTGCAACGTTCCCCAACAGTGGCATCATGAGCTAGGTCTATGCGTAGTTCTCTATTGCACGAGTAGAACACAATATAGTTGTGGGCGTGGATCTTGTCAACTTACTTGCCGTTACTAATCTTATCTTGCTTCCGCGGTATTGTGGGATGAAGCGGCCTGGACCAACCTTACACGTACGCTTACGTGAGACCGGTTCCACCGACTAACATGCACTAGTTGCATAAGGTGGCTGGCGGGTGTCATCTTTCCTACTTTAGTTGGAGCGGATTCGATGAAAAGGGTCCTTATGAAGGGTAAATAGAAGTTGACAAGATCACGTTGTGGTTATTCAGGTAAGAAAACGTTCTTGCTAGAACCCAATTGCAGCCACGTAAAAGATGCAACAACAATTAGAGGCGTCTAACTTGTTTTTGCAGCAATTGTCATGTGATGTGATATGGCCAAGTTGTGATGAATGATGAATGACATATTGTGATGTATGAGATCATGTTCTTGTAATAGGAATCACGACTTGCATGTCGATGAGTATGACAACCGGCAGGAGCCATAGGAGTTGTCTTTATTTTTGTATGACCTGCGAGTCATTGAAGAAAGCCATGTAACCTACTTTACTTTATTGCTAAAACGCGTTTAGCCATAGTAGTAGAAGTAGTCGTTGGCGTGACAACTTCATGGAGGCACGATGATGGAGATCATGATGATGGAGATCATGGTGCCATGCCGGTGACAAGATGATCATGGAGCCCCGAAGATGGAGATCAATGGAGTTTTATGATATTGGCCATATCATGTCACTACTATATAATTGCATGTGATGTTTATTATGTTTATACATCTTGTTTACTTAGAACGACGGTAGTAAATAAGATGATCCCTTACAGCAATTTCAAGAAGTGTTCTCCCCTAACTATGCACCGTTGCTAAAGTTCGTCGCTTCTAAGCACCACGTGATGATCGGGTGTGATGGATTCTTACATTCACATACAACGGGTGTAAGACAGATTTACACACGCAAAACACTTAGGGTTAAACTTGACGAGCCTAGCATGTACAGACATGGCCTCGAAACACGGAGACCGAAAGGTCGAACACGAGTCGTATAGAAGATACGATCAACATGAGAATGTTCACCGACGATGACTAGTCCGTCTCACGTGATGATCGGACACGGCCTAGTCGACTCGGATCGTGTAACACTTAGATGACTAGAGGGATGTCTAATCTGAGTGGGAGTTCATTTAAATAATTTGATTATATGAACTTAATTATCATGAACTTAGTCTAAAACTTTGAATGATATGTCTTGTAGATCAAATGGCCAACGCTCATGTCAACATGAACTTCAACGCGTTCCTAGAAAACCAAGCTGAAAGATGATGGCAGCAACTATACGGACTGGGTCCGAACCCGAGATCATCCTCATAGCTGCCAAGAAGGCATATGTCCTAGAAGCACCGTTAGGTGACCCACCTGCTCTCCCAGACTGCAAGACGATTTGAGCGTTTGGCGTGCACGCTTCGATGATTACTCCCTCGTTCGGTGCGGCATGCTTTACAGCTTAGAACCGAGGCTCCAAAAGCGTTTTGAGCATCACGGAGCATATGAGATGTTCGAGGAGCTGAAACTTGTTTTCCAAGCTCACGCTGGGTCGAGAGATATGACATCTCCGACAAGTTCTATAGTTGTAAGATGGAGGAAAATAGTTACGTCGGTGAGCACATTCTCAAGATGTCCGGGTTGCACAACCGTATGACCCACTGAATATTAACCTCCACGATGAGGCGGTCATTGACAGAATCCTCGATCGCTCCCACCAAGCTACAAGAGCTTTGTGATGAACTACAATATGCAGGGGATGGTAAAGACCATTCTGAAGTATTCTCTATCTGAAGTCGGCCGAGGTTGAAATCAAGAAAGATCATCAAGTGTTGATGGTCAATAAGACCACTAAGTTCAAGAAGGGCAAGGGCAAGAAGAACTTCAAGAAGGACGGCAAGGAGGTTGTTGCGCCCTGTAAGCAAGTTGCCGGAAGAAGTCAAAGAATGGACCCAAGCCTGAAGGCTGAGTGCTTTTATTGCAAGGGAAGGGTCATCGAAGCGGAACTGCCCCAAATACTTAGCGGACAAGAAGGCCGGCAACACCAAAGGTATATTTGATATACATGTAATTGATGTGTACCTTACCGAGACTCGTAGTAACTCCCGGTATTTGATACGGTGCCGTTGCTCATATTTGTAACTCACAGCGGGAGCTGCGGAATAAGCGGAGGCTGGCGAAGGGCGAGGTGACGATGCGTGTCGGGAATGGTTCGAGTCGATGTGATCGCCGTCGCACGCTACCTCTTCATTTACCTACGGATTAGTTATAAACCTTAATAATTGTTATTTGGTGCCAAGTTTGAGCATGAATATTGTATCTGGATCTCGTTTAATGCGAGATGGCTACTCATTTAAATCCGAGAATAATGGTTGTTCCATTTATATGAGAGATATGTTTTATGGTCATGCTCCGATGGTCAATGGTTTATTCTTAATGAATCTCGAGCGTAGTATTACACATGTTCATAGCGTGAATACCAAAAGATGTAAAGTTGATAACGATAGTCCCACATACTTGTGGCATTGCCGCCTTGGTCACATTGGTGTCAAGCGCATGAAGAAGCTCCATCTTGATGGACTTTTGGAGTCTCTTGATTATGAATCATTTGACACATGCGAACCATGCCTCATGGGCAAGATGACCAAGACTCCGTTCTCTGGAACAATGGAGCGAGCAACCAACTTGTTGGAAATCATACATACCGATGTGTGCGGTCCAATGAGCGTTGAAGCTCGCGGAGGGTATCGTTATGTTCTCACTCTCACAGATGACTTGAGTAGATATGGGTATGTCTACTTGATGAAACACAAGTCTAAGACCTTTGAAAAGTTCAAAGAATTTCAAAATGAAGTAGAGAATCAACGTGACCGAAAGATAAAATTCTTACGATCAGATCGTGGAGGAGAATATTTAACTCACGAATTTGGTACACACTTAAGAAAATGTGGAATCGTTTCACAACTAACGCCGCTGGAACACCTCAGTAAGAACGGTGTGTCCGAACGTCGAATCGCACTCTATTGGATATGGTGCGATCTATGATGTCTCTTACCGATTTACCGCTATCATTTTGGGGATACGCTCTAGAGACAGCTACATTCACTTTAAATAGGGCACCGTCTAAGTCCGTTGAGGCGACACCGTATGAATTATGGTTTGGGAAGAAACCTAAGCTATCGTTTCTAAAAGTTTGGGGATGCGATGCTTATGTCAAGAAACTTCAACCTGAAAAGCTCGAACCCAAGTCGGAAAAATGCGTCTTCATAGGATACCCTAAGGAAGCCGTAGGGTATACCTTCTACTTAAGATCCGAGGGCAAGATCTTTGTTGCCAAGAACGGATCCTTTACGGAAAAGAGTTTCTCTCGAAAGAAGTAAGTGGGAGGAAAGTAGAACTTCGATGAAGTACTACCTCTTGAACAGGATAGTAGTGCAGCTCGGAAAATGTTCTGTGATGCCTACACCAACGAAGAGGAAATTCATGATGATGATCAAGGTACTTCGGATCAAGTTGCTATTGAACTCAGAGGTCCACTAGGACACGTTCCGCACTGAGTGGTGCGGCAACCCTGTCACGGAAATCATGTTGTTAGACAACGGTGAACCTTGAACTATGAAGAAGCGATGGCGGGCCCAGATTCCAACAAATGGCTAGAAGCCATGAAGTCCGAGATAGAATCCATGTATGAAAACAAAGTGTGGACTTTGGTGACTTGCCGATGATCGCGAGCGATAGAAAACAAATGGATCTTTAAGAAGAAGGCGGACGCGGATGGTAATGTCACCATCTATAAAGCTCGACTTGTCGCTAAGGGTTATCGGCAAGTTCAAGGGATTGACTACGATGAGACTTCCTCTCCCGTAGCGAAGCTTAAGTCCGTCTGAATCATGTTAGCAATTGCCGCATACTATGATTATGAGATATGGCAGATGGACGTCAAAACAGCGTTCCTTAACGGATATCTTAAGGAAGAGATGTATATGATGCAGCCGGAGGGTTTTGTCGATCCTAAGAATGCTGGCAAAGTATGCAAGCTCCAGCGATCCATTTATGGGCTGGTGCAAGCATCTCGGAGTTGGAACATTCGCTTTGATGAAATGATCAAAGCGTTTGGGTTTATGCAGACTTATGGAGAAGCCTGCGTTTACAAGAAAGTGAGTGGGAGCTCTGTAGCATTTCTCATATTATATGTAGATGACATACTTTTGATGGGAAATGATATAGAATTCTTGGACATCATTAAGGCCTACTTGAATAAGTGTTTTTCAATGAAGGACCTTGGAGAAGCTTCTTATATATTAGGCATCAAGATCTATAGAGATAGATCGAGACGCCTCATAGGTCTTTCATAAAGCACATACCTTGATAAGATTTTGAAGAAGTTCAAAATGGATCAATCCAAGAAGGGTTCTTGCTGTATTGCAAGGTGTGAGATTGAGCTCAGCTCAATGCCCGACCACGACAAAAGATAAAGAAGAGATGAGTGTCATCCCTATGCCTCAGCCATAGGATCTATTATGTATGCCATCTGTGTACGGACCTGATGTAAACCTTGCCGTAAGTTTGGTAGGAAGGTACCAAAGCAATCCCGACAAGGAACACCGGACAGCGGTCAAGAATATCCTGAAGTACCGAAAAGGACAAAGGACATGTTTCTCATTTATGGAGGTGACGAAGAGCTCGTCAGAAGGGTTACGTCGGCGCTAGCTTCGACACAGATCTGATGACTCTAAGTCACAAACCGGATCGTGTATATGTTGAATGGTGGAGCGATGGCTGGTGCAGCTGCAAGCGAGAGCGTCGTGGCGGGATCTACATGTGAAGCGCAGTACATGGCAGCCTCGGAGGCAGCACATGAAGCAATTTGGGTGAAGGAGTTCATCACCGACCTAGGAGTCATACCCAATGCGTCGGGGCCAATCAAACTCTTCTGTGACAACACTGGAGCTATTGCCCTTGCCAAGGAGCCCAGGTTTCATCAGAAGACAAGGCACATCAAGCGTCGCTTCAACTCCATCCGTGAAAATGTTCAAAATGGAGACATAGAAATTTGTAAAGTGCACACGGATCTGAATGTCGCAGATCCGTTGACTAAACCTCTTCCACGGGCAAAACATGATCAACACCAGAACTCTATGGGTGTTCGATTCATCACAATGTAACTAGATTATTGACTCTAGTGCAAGTGGGAGACTGTTGGAAATATGCCCTAGAGGCAATAATAAAAGCATTATTATTATATTTCCTTGTTCATGATAATTGTCTTTTATTCATGCTATAACTGTATCATATGGAAATCGTGATACATGTGTGAATACATAGACCACAATCGCCCCTAGTGAGCCTCTAGTTGACTAGCTCGTTGGTTGTGAGATAGTCATGGTTTCGACTATGGACATCGGATGTCATTGACAACGGGATCACGTCATTAGGAGAATGGCGTGATGGACAAGACCCAATCCTAAGCATAGCACAAAGATCGTGTAGTTCGTTTTGCTAGAGCTTTTCCAATGTCAAGTATCTCTTCCTTAGACCGTGAGATCGTGTAACTCCGGATACCGTAGGAGTGCTTTGGGTGTACCAAGCGTCTGGCGTGGCGGGTGACTATAAAGGTGCATTACAGGTATCTCCGAAAGTGTCATTGGGTTGACACGGATCGAGGCGAGGATTTGTCACTCCGCATGACGGAGAGGTATCATTGGGCCCACTCGGTAGTGCATCATCATAATGAGCTCAAAGTGATCAAGTGTCAGTCACGGGATCATGCATTCTGATGCGAGTAAAGTGACTTGCGGTAACGAGACTAAGCGAGGTATTGGGATACCGACGATCGAGTCTCGGGCAAGTAACATACCGTCGACAAAGGGAATAGAATACGGGTTGCTTGAACCCTTGACATCGTGGTTCATCCGATGACAACGTCGAGAAACATGTAGGAGCCAACATGGGTATCCAGATCCTGCTGTTGGTTATTGACTGAGATCGTCTCGGTCATATCGCATGTCTCCGAACCCGTAGGGTCTACACACTTAAGGTTCGGTGGCGCTAGGGTTAATAGGAAGACAAGTATGTGATTACGAATGTTGTTGAGTCCGGATGAGATCCCGGACGTCACGAGGAGTTCGGAATGGTCCGGAGGTAAAGATTTACATATGGAAAGTGGTTAAGCGGACTCGGAAAGTTTCGGGGTATACGGTAATGTACAGGGGCCGCGGGAGGGTTCGGAGGTCCACCGGAGGAGCCACCCCTCCGGGGGCCACATGGGCTGTGTGGGAGAGGATCCAGCCCTGGTGGGCTGGGCGCACCTCCCACCTAGGCCCATGCGGCTAGGGCATGGGGAGGAAACCTAAGGGGCGCCCCCAGCTTGGGGGCAAGCCACCCTCCCTCCTCCCTTTGCCGCCGCCCCATCTAGGGTTCCCCTAGATGGCCGGCCCCTGCCCTCTCCTCCTATAAATAGAGGGGGGGGGGAGGCTGCACACACCATTGAAGGCGCAGCCCTCCCTCCCAACACCTCTCTTTCTCCACGCAAGCTTGGCGAAGCCCTGGGAGAACTGCTGTACCAACCGCACCACGACGTCGTCCTGCCATTGGAGTTGTCTTCCTCAACCTCTCCTTCATCCTTGCTGGATCAAGACGGAGGAGACGCCATCGTCCCGTACGTGTGTTGAACGCGGAGGTGTTGTCCGTTCAGCACTTGGTCATCGGTGATCGGAATCACGTTGGGAACGACTCCATCATCACCACTCCCTCGAACGCTTCCGTACTCGATCTACAAGTGGTATGTAGATGCAAACTCTCTCTCATAACTCCTTGCTTAGATGAACTCATAGATAGATCTTGGTGAAACCGTAGGAAAAATTTTAATTTTCTGCAACGTTCCCCAACATCCACTAAGGGACCCTTGAGGGCGGTCACAGAACCCGTACAAATGGCAACCATTAGGGGCGGTCACCGAACCCGTACACTTTGGCAACCCTTGGGGGAGGTCACCGAAACCCGTCAAATTGCTCGAGGCGATCTCCACAACCTAATTGGAGACCCCGACGCTTGCCCGGAGCTTTACACCACAATGATTGAGCTCCGAACACCACCAACCGTCTAGGGCGCCCAAGCACCCAAGAGGAACAAGCTCAAGGGCACCAAGCACCCAAGAGTAATAAGCTTCTCAAACTTCACTTCCACGTATCACCGTAGAGAACTCAAACCGATGCACAAATGTAATGGAAAGGGCACACAAAGTACCCAAGTCCTTCTCTCTCAAATCCCACCAAAGCAACTAATGCTAGGGAGGAAAGTGAGAGGAAGAACAAGAAGGAGAACACAAAGAACTCCAAGATCTAGATCCAAGGGGTTCCCCTCACATAGAGGAGAAAGTGATTGGTGGAAGTGTGGATCTAGATCTCCTCTCTCTTTTCCCTAAAAAACTAGCAAGAATCCATGGAGGGATTGAGAGTTAGCAAGCTCAAAGAAGGTCAACAATGGGGGCAAAACAAGCTCAAGAGATGGGGAACCATTGGGGAAGAAGACCCCCTTAAATAGGTCCCCACGAATCTGCCCGTTATGTGCAGAAAGACATAGGAGCGGTACAACCGCTATGAGCACCGATACAACCGGTAACAGGCAATAAGCGGAACAACCGGCCCACAACCGCCCAACAACCGCACAACAACAGAAGCTAGTCCGGTGGTAGAGCGGTACATGGCCGGTACAACCTCCGGACCAATTCTGGAGCGGTACAACCGCTCCAAACATCGGTTGTACCGGTCAACCAGTACAACCTCTCTATGGGGCGGTACAACCTCTCTATGTAAAACAGGCAATATCAAAACAGCCACAACTTTCGCATACGAGCTCCGAATTCGATGAAACCAAGTTTGTTGGAAAGCTAGCAAAAAGGGCTAACACAATCTTGAAAGAAATATCAATAAGAAGCAAATTAGAAAAGGCCCATAATAAAAAGGTGAGAACCCTTCCTCGGATAATACCGGTAAAACCTCCAACACCGAAAACATCATAGAAGACGCATGCAAACTTCGTTTTCGATGAACTCAAGCTTGTCATCAAGATGACCATAAGCTCTAAGACTCACAAAGAGAACCAAACAAGAACCAGGAAACATGATGCAAGGATGCAATGGTTTGAGATCTCTACTAACGATACGATAAAGCTACCAACTTGAGAGCCCCCCTTGATAGTACGGCAAACGATCCTATAACCCGGTCTCCTAACTATCACCACGAGACCGGTAAAAGAGAAAACCTATCAAGGGCAAACCTTTGCCTTGCACATGGTTCACTTGAGCTAGATGATGACGATCTTGACTCCCTCAAGTTGGACCACCTTTCTTGATTGTGTTGGCTCGATGAAGACTAGATGATTGCTCCCCCATAGTCCACTATGGGTGAGCCTCTCTTCGGCACATCTTCACAAGACCATTGACACCACAAAGGATGGCAAGATTCAAGCACTTGATCTCTTTGTGATGCTCCACTTGAACTTGCACACGGCAATCATGATGACGATCACCACTTGATGTCATCCTTTCCATGGGTTGTATGATATCTTCCTCTTGACGCAAACCCATGGACACGTATCTAACCCCACATAGAACTCTCACATAGACCATGGGTTAGTACACAAAGTGCAATGGACAATGCTCACCATACCCACTACTAGGGAAAACCTTATACACAGAACTTTAGCAGCAGCGAGGGTCAAAAAAGCACGCTGGTGCTAACTAACAGTAGCGCGCCTGGACAAACCACGCTGCAGATAAAGTTCTAGCAGTAGCGCGTGCTGCCCTAAACACGTTACTACTAAAATTCTCACGGCTTAGCCGATAGGCTTCACATAGTAGTAGCGACCTATAACGAACCGCGCTACCGCTACATTCTTTGTAGCAGCGCGTTTTATATTAAACTCGCTACTGTTAAAGGATATAAAATTAAACAGAAAGCAAATAGAAAGGTAATTGAAAATGAAAGAAATAGAATAATGTGAAAGGAAAAAAAATAAAATGTGAAGAAAACTAAATGAAAAAGGGAAAAAAGAGAAAGGAGTAGCAGTAGCGTGTATCCCAGAAAGCGTTGTAGCTAACTTAGAAGTAGCGCTCTTCACGAGCATCGCTACCTACCTCGACTTAACCACGGGTTCGTCCTTCCCACGGCCACTTCCCCAAATCCAACTGTCCACTCCTCGCCGCCGCCGTCGCCCGTCGGCCGCCGCGCTCTCCGCACACCCTCTATGCCGCCCCGACCCCAGATTCAACGCCGCCCGCCCCGACCTCAACGCCGCCCAGACGCCGCCCGACCTCAACGCCGCCCGGACCCGACCTCGACGCCGCCATCCGCCGCGCCCGAGCCACCGACCCGACCTCGGCGCGCCTGCCCCTCCTCGTCGCGAGCACCCGAGGTGAGCACGCTGCTCCTCCCTCTCCCCTACCTCTGCCTAGGTTTTTTATATTTTAGTTGCATCAAATTAGTTAGTGTTCATGTAAGAGTGGAAACAAATCGGATGCGGATGCGGCAAATGAGTTAGGGTTCATGTAAGGGTGGAAACGAATCAAATTTCTAAGATGAATCATAAAACGAGTAAAATTTGACCACTTATTTCACTTTATAGTTGGATAATTGGAATATCCGCTACCACTTTCCACCCTATAGGTTCATCAAATTAGATGGTAATTAGGGCAGTAGTTCCTAGGTACTAATTAGTTAGTAAGAACTAGGTACTAATTAGGTATTAGAATATTTTTATTTATAGTACGTTTATTTTAGTAAGAACTAGTTGAATTAATAGAACTAGTTAGTAAGAACTTGTTGTTATTTTTTAGTTAAAGCAATTTTTCCCGCATCGGCGTGAGCGATGCCTATCCCGCATCCTCGTCGTCGAGTCGGTGGAGGACGACACCTGCTTGACCAGATGGGCCATGTCCGGACTGGGCTTCGCCGGGGTGGTCTTGGGGCGCTACCTACCGGGGCGAGGTTGGTGAGGAGCCAGCTGTCGTTGACCGAACCTTCTTTGGTGGCGGTCGCGTGGGCGATGGCGGTCCGAGGCTCGAGGACTCTGCGGAGGTGGTGCGTCACCGTGTCGATGAGGAGGGCGCGCACGTCCGTCGCTACTTGTTTGCGTTGGAGCACAGGTTCTCCAATACCGGTAGGTTCTCCGAGGATCTCACTTTGGAGCTATGATCCCGTGATGGTTCCTTCTCTGTGGTGGCCACCGCCGCGCCGATACCCGTCGTGTGCTAGGGTTTTAGTTGTATTAGTGATGTTATATGTATGACACTATTCGTGATGTATTAGTGATAATATTCGACGATGTACAGACGCATGAGATGATTTACTTTTGCTTATTGAATGCATGCTAATTTGAGTCCTATAAGATATTTTGAAATGTATATCTTGTGTTGCTCAATATCCAAGTGGCCGGTCATGTTTGCAGGTTACACCTCCGAGTGACCTATGTTTTGCCGGAGTGTTGATTCATTTCTGTTCCGGAAAATTTCAGGCGCTCGATATGTCCTATTTTAGCAAAGGTCATGCCGGATTTTTTCGTGAATTTTGGCATGACTTGTGCCAGATTCTATGTAGGAAATATCGAGTGCCCCGGATTTGTGTGTTGAGTATCCTGGTAGTTTTCTTCGATTGATTTTCAATTAATGTTTTAAGTATGAACATAGGAAATGTCTGACGATGAAAAGGATTTCGGTATTTGCAAATACTGTGAAGACCAGCGCGACATGCGCGACGGAATCTTCCTAGATGATGATAGGCGCTTGACATCAAGCTGGACGAGAACTTCAAGTGGATCTGATGAAGTCATAACGACAAGTCTTTTTTCGTAATTAAGCATGACATCTGCTTCATTTGCTTCAACTTATATTTTTTTTACTATTCTACTAGCGTATCCCCTGCCATGCAAGAGTTTTTGTATTGGATAAGATAGGTTTCAGTCATACTACGGAGGTAAAGAAAGTTTATTTGAAGACCGAGCATGGTTATATTTTCCATGCAAAATTATACAATTCAGACGACTACACCTATTTTGAATGCAAAACATGGCGAGCACTATGCAAGACTTATGCATTTGAGCCTGATATGGTTATCACCTTTGATATTCATCCGAAGATGATATTGAAGGTAATACCGACATCCTGGTCGATGTGCGAGCGCCTCCATTATACCATTATGTAAGTTTCTCAAACATATTTATGTCTTTGATATTGTTTATTCAAAATAGTTGACAACTAATTTGTATTGTCAGCTTATTTGGTGCAAGCAAACATGTCCAGCGCTTGGTAGACAGGACCTACTATTGTCCCGAGGCTGAACTAAACTGCGAGGAGCTAAGTCATTATGTTTCATGGCTTGAGGATCTTGATCTGTCAAGACAAATTTTCTTCCTGGATTTAGAAATGTTAGTACTGAAAACGCGTCGACCAATGGTGTTCGTAATGAACTACGGTCACATCTATTTAGGAAGGATGGTAAGATTTTTACTATTTGTCCTCGGTGCATCTTTTCCATACATTATTTTGAAGCTAAACTTCATTGCTAAGTATGTTACCATACGATGTTCTTCAACAGGACTCGATGAATGTTGTGCCTTATGGGATCGAGACTAAAGGTACCATGAGTATTATCAGCTTCGCCCAAGATATCCTACAGATTACTTTAGTGCATTCAAGATTAGCGACGGATGCTTAATAGTGCAAGACTGGACCAAATATGTGATGGGGAGCGCAGAGAAGTACTAGGGAGCAAAAGCAGGCGCTACCCACGATTAGGAGACAGGTTCATCTGCATGCTCCAACTTGATCGGGAGGAGAGCTACACATGTTTTATGTTGTTTTACCTAAGAGAGAGCAGCATGAGTGATTAGCTAGTTAGAAATGAGTTTCAGGATGATGATGTGCTACACTATTACTATGATGATAAAATAGCTAGTGTTGGTGGTAATGACTATGATGATTATTATTAGCTAGTGTTAGTGGTGATTAAATAAATATTGTTGGTGGTAATGACCATGATGATGATTAAATATCTTGTCTTTGGCGGATTAGATTCAAGTGGAGGCAACATGTGGTGCACATCGAAAGTACTACTAGTCCAAACTAGATCAAGTTTGGATTAGTAGTATACTTTTGACATGCACCACATATTGCCTCCACTTGAACCTAATCCACCTTTATTTGACACTTGTTATGGACATAATGATGTAAACCTCATAACTGGTATTGTATCAATATTTATGCGATGGCGAATAAATAAACTAAAATGAAAATAAAAAAGAATACTAGTAGCGATGGAGAGAAAACACGCTGCAAGTAGTTACATTAGCGATGGCGCTGGAGTGAACAAACGCTGCAGCTATTCGTCCTAGCGATGGCGCGTGCGGGCGCGCGTTCTTTTGCTAAGCGAGAACTGTAGCGCCTTATTAGTAGCGCCTACCGCGCTACTAGTGAGCACAAAACCAGCGCTACTGCTAGGGTTTTCCCTAGTAGTCCATGGGATCACTTGATCCCTCTCGGTACATCTTCTACGCTTTGTGAGTTGATCAACTTGATTCACTCTTGACTTAGTCTTGATCAACCTTGAATCTTTCCAACTCTCTTCATTTGGATGATGTCTTGAAGGTAAACATGAATGATCACACAATCTTCTTCTTCAAGACATGCTTGCAATAAGCTCAACACTCACATGACCAATCTTTGGATAATTCCTTAATAGCACCTTGGTCCACTCATAAACTCCTTGAAACCAACACATGGACTTCAAGAAAAGCCTATGGACAAAACCTTCAAATATAACTCAAGGAAACCATTAGTCCATAGAGATTGTCATCAATTACCAAAACCAAACATGGGGGCATCGCATGTTCTTTCAATTGGCAAATAGGCTTAAGGTGGTATTACCAATGATGATTGCGGAGGAGCGGAGTGCTTTTGTCCCGGGGAGGTTGATATCGGATAATGTGTTGATTGCTTATGAGTGTGTTCACGCTATCAGGAAAAGGAAGAGAAGAAACCACTTTGTGCGATTAAACTTGACATGATGAAGGCATATGACAGGGTGGAGTGGATCTTCCTGGACCAGGTAATGGCAAAATATGGTTTCTCTGCTCACTGGAGGGAGATGATCATGAGTTGTGTAAGGACTGCGAGGTTTTCAGTGAAGTTAAATGGGGGTTTCTCTCACATGTTTGTTCCATCTAGGGGCCTTCGTCAGGGTGATCCTTTATCACCATATCTTTTCCTTTTTTGTGTCGAAGGTTTTTTAGCTTTACTCAAGCATGCTCGGGAGGAGAGGGAGATTAAGGGTGTATCGTTCGGGAGCACTAGCCCCACGGTCACTCATCTTCTATTTGCTGATGATAGTATTGTCTTCCTGGAGGGGTCTCAAGATGATTTTATCTGCCTACGAGCTATTCTACAGGATTATGAAGAGGCTTCGGGACAAAAAGTTAATTTGCGGAAGTCTGCGATATTTTTTGGGAAAGGTAGTGAGGATGGGGAAAAAGAAGCTCTCAAACAAGCGATCGGTATTTCTTCTGAGGCTCTTAGCGAGAGGTATTTAGGCCTACCAATGGTGGTGGGAAGATCCAAAGATGGGACTTTCAAGTACGTCAAAGAGAGTGCAAAGGGGAAAGTCTCAGGATGGAAGGCCAGGGGCTTTCCAAGATGGCCAGGGAGGTGCTCATAAAATCAGGGTTGCAATCTACTCCTACATTCACCATGAGCTGTTTTCAACTCACTAAGAAAATGTGCGGGAATCTGTCATCTATATCTTCAAACTTCTGGTGGGGTGAAGCAAATGGTGAGAAAAGAGTACATTGGATAGCTTGGGGTAAAGTGTGCATGAGAAAGCAAGAAGGCGGGCTGGGATTCAGGGATCCGGAAGCGTTTAACCAAGCTTTGCTTGCAAAACAAGCCTGGAGACTGCTGCAGGAACCGAATTCCTTGTGTGCAAGAGTGTTTCAGGCGAGGTATTATCCAGAAGGATCCATTCTTAATGCCACCTGCCCCGACGGAGGTTCTTTCACGTTCAGAAGTATTCTGCATGGACGAGACCTCCTCCTTGAGGGTTTGGTTTGGCGCATAGGAGATGGATCGCAAGTTAGCATTCACCATGATAATTGGATACCCCGCAAGGGAAGCCTGAAGCCACTGGGCCAGGTTTTTGTTCCGGGTACGACAAGAGTGATATGTTTGCTAAATGATTCTAACACTAGTTGGGATCAAGCAAAGGTGGAAAACATGTTCCCGCCAGCAGAAGCATCTGAGATTTTGCAAATACCTATGGGGGGGGGGCGACGGTAGAGGACTATCGTGCATGGAATCATACAAAGAACGGAGTTTTTACAGTCAGGTCAGCTTACCACCTTTGCATGGATCAGAAGCGGGCAAGAAGGGGCATGCCGGGTTCATCATCTTCGGTTGTGAACCATAGAGCTTGGTTGAATTTGTGGGACACGGTGGCTCCGGCAGAGTTAAGATTCATACCTGGCGCCTCATACGCAATGGACTTGCGGTAGGATCTAAGCTACATCGACAAAAGATCAAAGTAGGAGTGTTTTGTGTGGTCTGTGGAAGAGAAGAAACGAATTTACATAGGTTTTGGAGTTGTCCCCATTCAGCAAAATTTTGGAAAGTTCTGTACTCGAAATTGGGAGTACCGGCGGCGATCCTGCTGGAGACAATCTGCTCCCAGAGTGCACTCTCTCAATGGCTCCTAAGCTGGTTTGCTGATGCGTCGGAGGACGAGCGAGCTATTATGGTCCAGGGGTTATATGCCTTATGGCTGGCACGGAATAACGCGCGAGATGGTAAGAAGATAGAAGATGCGGCGGACACGTCAAGGATGGTCCGGAGGCTAATGGAGGAGTGGCAGACAGTCCATGGCAAGACAAGTAAAATCCCTCTAGTGGTTCTACCCCAGAGGTGGAGCACTTCAGATGAAGGATGGGTCAAAGCTAATGTTGATGGTGCGAGCACTAAGAGAGGGGATAAAGGGGCCGTTGGTGTGGTTTTCAGAAACAATGCAGGAGCGTTCATCGGAGGTGCGTGCCACTACTATCCGACGGGAGGTGATCCAGTAAAGATGGAGCTCCAAGCATGCAAAAGGGCTGTGGAACTGGCAGACGATCTCAACATCACTAGCTTGCACATCGAGATGGATTGCCAAGAGGTGGTGAGCAAACTTCAAAGCGAGGAAGTCGACTTCTCTGTGCTCGGACCGATGATCAAAGCGGTGAAAAACATGTTGGCGACAAGAGAAAGATGGAAGGTGACCTGGGCAAGGAGGATGGCAAACGGCGTCGCGCATGGGCTTGCCAAGGAGGGGGTAGCAAATAATCTTAGCAAAGTTTGGGTGCAAGCACCACCAGATTGTATTCTTCACATTATTTCAGCAGAAATTCCTGCCTTTCATGAATAAATAGAGACGATATTGATTTCCAAAAAAAAAACCTCCAACCGAGCGACCCATTTTCGTTCGCCCACGTCCATTTGGGTCGCCGTGGACAAAAACGATGACCCAACACGTCGATCCACTCTCAAAACCCGTCTGCGCGGACAACAACGATGGCGGAGCGGCCGGAGGCGCCTCCCAGTTGTGCAAGCGCGTAAGTAATCATCTGCAAGATAAGCAAGATCTATCCATTAGTGGGGAGAGAGATTGGAGAACGAAAGAAAAGGTGGAGAGGGGAGGGAGCTTGCGTTGGTGTAGGTCGGGTGGGGGCGGCGCCGACGGGGAGGTGACCACCATTGTCCGTCCGTCCTCTGCTTCGAATCCTCCTCCTCCTATAGCGTAGCTTGGTTGGGGATTGATTGATTCATGGACTCATTGGGTTAATAATAGGAAGGAAGGCATTGCTGGGCGCGATGGACGGGCCCACAATTTACTTTCTCTCTCACCCCTAAAAAATACTTTCTCTCTCTAAAAAGGCTATCCATCTACTCTCACTAGAAACAATAAGAATGATGATGATTTTTTTTTTTCAAAAAAAAAACTTTAGATCTATTCATCAATGAACACAAGAAAAAAATTGCATCCAAATCCATAGACCACTGAAGTGAGCCGAAGGCGCCGTCGTCATCTCCCCTCTCTCGTCAAAGTCGGGCATAACTTGTTCTAGTAGATAATCAGGAAGTTATCGTGCTGAGGCCCCATAGGACGAGCGCACCAGAACAACACCACCCGCCGATGAAGAGTAGTGTCGGTCGGAAGGATCCAACCTGAAGACACACCAGATCCGAGCAAATCCACCAAAGACAGATCTACTTACGAGACACCTTCACACGTCCACCGGCGACGCTAGACGCACCTTCCTGAGTAGGAACAAAACTTGACGCAACATCTAACAACGGAGCCCTCCCACAAGCAAGGGGCGGGATCCACCACGCCAGCATGGACCTAAGGCCACTGGAGACGAGGCAGAGAAACCCTATTGTTTAGATACTATTGACGACATAATTTAGAATGATGATGATGATACGCTTGGGTTTTCACCAAGAGTTTGTTGATCTTCTCATGACATGTTTAAGTGTAAGGTGATGTAGACATGGATGGCTTTTGTTCCCTGTATGGGCCTCCGGCCGCCGGATCTCCGTCCCCTGGATGACCGCCGGGTTTCATGGATGGCTTTCTCTCTCATCCCTAAAAAAATACTTTCTCTCTCTGCAAAAAGCTTTCCATCTACTTCCACTGCAAAAAATATATACGAGTGATGACACATTTGATCTCCTCACATGGCATGTGCAAGTGTAACATATATATACACATTGAAATATAAAGTCAGATTCTTTTAATGGTCCATGTGCTTTAATGGTGCGCATCTACCATACCAGCTATGGAAATGGTTGGTGTTGACTAAGCATCCCAAGAAAAAGACTGAGATTTATTTGCATGCTTTTAACCGAGGAATATAATAGCAAATTTTGACTTGCTTTTCGATTGACTGTCATTCAAATCAAATGTAAACATCTGTCTTGTCTGTATATGGGATTGTATGTATGTACTCCTTAATAGTCATAATAATAAGGGCAAGTTGTTCACCAAGGCAAGGCAAATTCAATTACAACAACATTACCAAAACCTGGTGTTAATTAAAGGCCCAAATCAGTTTAACATCTACCTACTTAATTAGTATACAACACACACGATGACCAACATTTCTCCTCTCCACAAATTAGAAACAAAATAATAATAGGAACATTACAGAGTACCCATCAAATTAAATAGCGAGCGAGTTTCAACTACTGTTTTACCCTCAAGGATCAAACACTAGACTATGACACTTCTCTGTTTTTGGAAGAAATAAATACATTAATTTCCCCCAGCTAGAAAAATCAATCTAAATCCAAAATGCTGGCGTTTTTTATACTCGCTCAATAAATAAATAAATAAAAATCAATTTACAGTCAAAAGAGTAAAGTATTCGAATCTTAGTTTAAACTAAAATGTTCCTGCTAAAAACAAAATGACATACAAAACCAGAAAACACATCTAACCTGGCTCTGGCTACATGCATGAGGAGCAGAACAAATCATGGTTTTCCATAGCCAAACATACCAACTCCCTCCCTCCCTCCCTCCCTGCTAGTGTCAAAAACCTTCTTATATTTTGGGACGAAAGGAGTAAGTTGTAAACATAGCAAACATACTTGCCATCCATCTTATCCAGTAATTATTAATAGCTAGCTATATAGCCATATGCAACCAAAACTGTGTCACTGATGAGAACCCTTTGCATCAAAAAATACTAGTATCAAATTAATGGTTTTCACAATCCGGTATGCATGATACAAACTATTTCTGCAGTTTTCATTAATGCTCTACTATAAAAGATACTCATATATGAATTGACTTGTAGAATTATTAACTCTTGTCTTGTGAGAATAAAAAGAGTTACAACCTTCAATTGTGTTCAGGTTTAGCAGATAATAATGCATGGCTTCAAATTCCAGCAACAAGATGCAAATCCAGATAATAAAAGAGTTACTAGTAGTTATCTAACTTGAGAGTAGCAACAACAATGGTATTCCATAGAAATGTCTTGACACAATGGGTACCCCCATGCCCTGCCCAGAAACGATATATATATATATTCCTCCCTCCATCCTTAGCATCGACAACTTGCATGAGTTCACTGTATTGTAGACATACATACAATCCCTCTGTGTGCCGTTTAAACTGACTGTGACTCACTGGCCCATCAGTAAGTAGTACTACTCTCAAGAGTAAGTAAGTACATCTTAACCTATTAGTACACCGTTTGTTCAACGGTACAGACTGAGGAATAATAATATCAGATAAAATGTACAGTGAGAAGAGGCTATTGAACTGAATTGTACGTACAAAAAGAGAGCAAATAAGTTGGGATTACTACTTACTGGTTTCTGTGGCCAACGGGTTGAGTGGCTTCAGTTCTACAAATTGCGCCCAGGACTGCTGACAGTTTGAAAAATTAAAAAGCACATGCACCTCATTCTTCACCCAGTTTACTATTACTCTTGGCAATTTCCTAGGAACAGAAAAAATGTAAGAGGTAACATAATGATGTACAGGCAAGCCATCGGTCACTGGAGATAAATTTCAGAAAAAAGACATTATTGAATAGGCAATCAAGCCCGGATAGTTGTATGTTATGTGCCAGCATACAGTATTTCTCTTTCAATTAATCACAGTAATTAATTAGGACGTACCAACTCTGTTTAGGAACAGAGGGTGTACATGATTAATTGGAAAGAAACCCAATCTTGGTTCCCAACTAAATCGAACATTCAATCAGCAACAAAACACAACAGCTATATATATATATCCCATCAACAATGTGAGAAGATCCTTCATGTCACAAAGTCTAAGCACAAAGACCAAGTAACTCACGCAAGGTTGAACAGAACTCACATGGCGGTAGACGGTTGCACAGAATTGTACCATGGAGAGCCTCCGAGCCAGCACCATGGATATGGGGGAGAGCGCGGTGTAGAAAAGACCAACAGATGCCAAGAAAATCACAAGTCACACACGACGGCCATACCCCGCCAGGTCCCCAAGCCAACAGAAACCAAGTAGCCCAATCAGAAAGAAAAATGCAACGCCCACACAGAAAACCAATCCCCAACTAATACACATGTCAACCATTGATTAATCACTTACAGGTAGTAAAGAAAATCCGGAACAAAAAAACACATAAAAGAACTTAACGGGAAATAGAGAATCTAGTACTGGTACTATATAAGTATGTGATATGAATTTGACACCAGAAATAATAACTAAGGAGACTAAGATTTAGCAAACAAGAATGTACAGCAGCTACAAGCATCAACCGATCGAGCACTCACTGTGTCATGCCCAGATTAGACTAAAATCACACCTACCTACTACAGCCTCGACAGGAGCAGCATTCTCTACAGAAACCGGTACGCATCCAGCGTCTTCAAGTCTGGTCCCCCGAACCTACGACGTCTTCTTCTTCACTCTGTTGTTTGCGACGACTAGTTGCAAACATCCCACCAGACCCAGTTCCAAAGACTTTTTCTTCTTCAACCCTAGGCCTGGTTTTCTCCCCTCCCTCCTCCACTTGTTGTTTATGACGACTAGCTTCTGTCATGCCTCCAAACCAGGTTTCAAAGGCCGGCCCGCACTCGCTATTCATCACCATCGACACAATATTACGGGCTGATGGTCTTCGAATTGGATTCTCAAGCCATTCCTGTTGACACAGCATCTCCGTCTTCAGCTGATACTGCTGCTGCTGGATTATACTTTCTTGGCCTCCCACGCCCTCTCTTGATCCCGGCCGATGCAGAATCAGGCTTCTTCTTGCTTGGCCTCCCACGCCCTCTCTTGATCCCGGCCGATGCAGAATCAGGCTTCTCCTTGCTTGGCCTCCCACGCCCTCTCTTGATCCCGGCCGACGCAGCATCCCCAGCTTGAGCAGACATTGCTGTTGCTGCTGGCTTGTCCTTTCTTGGCCTCCCACGTGGTCTCTTGATTCCCGCAGAAGCAGCGCCTCCAGTTTCAGCGGGCATTGCATCTCCAGTTTCAGCAGGTGTTGCATCTCCAGCTTCAGCATCGTGTCCAGTTGTAGGAGCTAGCATTGGTCTCCAACACCCCAGCTTGAACCCCCTTGACGCGGTTGGAGTTGGAGGATGCTTTGCTTCTTCCTGTGATTGTTGGTCCTCCTTTCTCGGCCTCCCACGCCCTCTCATGATCTTAGGAGGACGGCCGCGCCCGCGCTTTGCTGCCGGCACAGGCCGAGGAGTGTATTCATCATCATCATCATGCTCACCACCATCATCACTGGTTTTGCTCTGGAATCCATCCAGATCCAGATCCAGATCCAGATTGGGATCCCAATTCTGCTTCGGATCCCAATCTGGATTTACGCAAGTGGCCAAGGGGAAGGGGGCCGGCCAAATCGTCTCGTCGTCGTCACCATGATCCAAATTTAGATTCTTGGGGAGGCGAGTTGCGGCGTTGCGTGGTCGGCCGCGTCCGCGCGTGTCGGAGGCGGGGAAGACGTAGCAGGCTCTCGATTTCGATCCGTAGCCGCGGACGACGCCCTCGGCGACGAGGCGGCGGAGGTGGGCGGAGAGGAGCGCGTCGTGGTCGTGGGCAGCGGGGAGGCCGGTGAAGCGGCCCAAGATGAATCCGGCGATGGCGGCGCGGCCGCTGGTGCCCCCCAGCTCCGTCAGCGCTTGCGTAATCATCTGCGTTCCAGATCCCCGTCAGCAGGCAGGAACCGAGAGAAGACAACCTTGACTGGAGAGGAGAGGAGAGGAGAGGAGAGGAGGACAAGGAGGGAGCTTGCCTTGGTGTAGGACGGGTGGGGGCGGCCGGAGGCGGTGGCGGCAGTGGCGGGCGGCGACGCCGAAGGTGAGGCGGTGGCGGCAGTGGCGGGCGGCGACGCCGAAGGGGAGTCGGTGGCGGGCGGCGCCGCCGAAGGGGAAGGGGAAGGGGAAGGGGAAGGGGAGGCGGCCACCATCTTGGTTTGGTTCCCCTGCTTCCAGTCGAGTACAAGTATGATTTTTTTTTTCTTCTTCTAGTGTAGTGTAGTGTAGTGTAGTGGATTGGGGATTGATTCATCATTCATCATGGTGCCATGGGCTTCTCGATCTTAGCTTTCCATTTACCACCATTTTTGCCTCCCCTAAAAAATATACAATTTACCACCATATTACCAAATCTCAAAACAAAAATAAAATACCACCATGTCTTTTTTGTTTCAAAACAAAAAACATGACTCAACGCGTCGGTCTGTCCCGTAGTAGGTGGCGGTTAGGGTTTCTGGCCGACGAATTTCTTCCCCGCTCGATCAACTTGGTGTCCTGTGATTTGTACCGAGTTCTAGTCACCAATATTGGATAGGAATACCGAGATACAGAGTCGGAAATGGCCCGAATTGGCAGCCAAAGATCTCATCATACTCAGATGTCGGGTTTGCAGCATCGACCAAGCGGCTTTTATGGAAATTTATTATCTAAGCACCGGACAACTCCTTAAAACCACGCAATAATGCCTTGAGGTTTCATGCTCTATTCAGGTTGTGATACATAAAAAAAATTATGGTTTCATCTGCATATTGTAGAATGGAAAATCCATCTTCCGCTAAACCCTGGATCACCCCAGTAATCTGGCCGGCTACTTTTGCCCTGTCCAACAAGAAAAGATAGCATATCTGCCACATTGTAATTTTGGAACAAAATAGGGGATAGGGTCCCCTTGACGAAGACCCTTCTGAGTCTATAAGTAGCTACCAACATCGTTATTTGACCTTGATGGCTACACTACCACCAGAGACGAGCCTCTCACCTCTGCTTGCACCAATTCAGCGACAATCCATCCATACATATAATCTGTGAAAAAAGGGCCACTTGACTTTATCATAGGCGTTTTTTAAGTTGATTTTAGAAGGACTCCGCTCAACCTTTTCCCGGTGAAGCTCATGTACGTTTTCATGCAACAAATGCTTATTCCTACTAGTAAACAAGCACGTGCAACACACGTATTATCATGGTTATGTTTTTATCAACCGTCCTAGGAGGAAAATATATCAATAAAATGAACAAAAATGTAAGTGAGGTAATGAAGACATTGAATAATTGTTGGAATAATCACAACTTCATCCAAAAAATTAGATCTCAACTTACAAAAAGTAAATGTGGACCATAAATAACCTTTACTTGCCAAAATAATAATGAATATACATAGTATCTTCTAGATACTAAAGTTGTTTCAAGAATGTACATATGTACATATTATCTTCCAGAAACTGAAGTTGTTTCTTTCTTTTAGGACCGACGCTTGACATGTGCAACACTAAACAAAAGAGCCTCGAGGCTTGACATCTTCAGAAATTGTAAAGCTGGAGCAAATTAGAACATAACTTCTCATTATAAAATCATTTTCTAAGACATTTTCATGACCATGCCGTGTTTCACAAAGTTCCCCTGCCCAAAGGTGTGTAAGATGCATTTCAGTTGTCATGCTCTCTGGAAGACACTAATTTTCTCTATGGTGTGTTAGATGGATCGGCAAGCCCCTTTATAGAAATATAAAGGTGAATAAACCTGAATGTGAGAGTGGCCTTACCACACTTAACGAACTTTCAAGCCTCATCAGGAGCATTTGAAGCCAAATTAATGGTCAGGCAATATAAAATCTCCAAAAAATAATACGGTCGTATAAAATATTGCAAGGCAGCCTTGTCGCAAAACTCTTATTACAGCTCGAAGAGATAAATGCTGAAGCAACCGTGATAATTTTTCTGACCTGGGAGTTTTTCTAGCACCATGAGGGAGCATCAGGAGGGAGTGGCACATTTTTTGATGAATTTGTGACACATTACCGTCACAGGAGAGAAGAGTTAATACATAATGAATGAATGTGACAAATAAGCATTACATATCCTATTGCATTTGACTGGAACCTGGGATCGCCAGAAACAAGTGGGGCCTGACCAGAAGCTGCACTTAGATACACATGATGTTAGATAGGAAAACTGTTGTAGAGATGAACCATAGCACAGTCTAATGGAGAAACACATATTTGTGATAATTGGTCCTGGTTAAGACAGTCTAGAGCTGCAACTCTCGTTTGTTGTCAGGATATATGACACTTCGCGTTGTATTCTGCTTTCTTCTCATCCGACATTGGCATACCATGATTGAACACTTTTCCTTTTAGGATCGTCCGTTTGATTATGTGGGATATTAGCACTACCATCCATAGTTGTGTTTGTTAGGTCCTTAAATGGGGTACATTCTCTTGATGTAAACAGGGGCACATCCATTTTTCTTCTCTTACTCATCTGCAGATAGAAAAGTACAAATGCCAAACAATATATAAAGGACGCGTCTAGGCAGCGGTCGGCCGCTCCCTAACGGTCCCGAGCGGCCCCCAGAAAAGAAAAGATTTGGTCCCCACCGATCCCAGAAAAGGAAAGCCCTCCACCGGTAGCAGCAGATGCATGCCAACTCAACGAACCACACACTGAATACAGTCCTCAGGCCATCACGTGCCCTCCCATCCCCTTCAGAAGCTCTAACGCCCTCCTGGCCACCAACTTCCTTTCCCCAAGCCCCTACCTTCTTCCCTGATGAACAAGGGGTTCCAAGGTCTGGATCTCCATCGCCAGAGCTGCCATGGCAGATGAATCAAGGTGCAATAACAATAGAACTGGAACAATTTTCTACGAAAAAAAAGAAAGAGGAAGGACATACATATCACAAAGTACCAGGCAGCACCAATAAGGGTGAAAAGGAGGTGATCCTTTTCTCCTTCTGTTTAGATCCTTCCTCCTTGACTTCCCCTTTCCCCCCTAACCAAATTTCTCCTTGCAAAAGTAGCTTATATGATAAAAGATAGACCCGGGGGCCATAGGTTTCACTAGTGGCTTCTCTCAAGATAGCATAAGTATTACGGTGGGTAAACAAATTACTATCGAGCAATTGATAGAAAAGCGAATAATTATGAGATTATCTAGGCATGATCATGTATATAGGCATCACGTCCGTGACAAGTAGACCGACTCCTGCCTGCATCTACTACTATTACTCCACACATCGACCGCTATCCAACATGCATCTAGAGTATTAAGTTCATAAGAACAGAGTAACGAATTAAGAAAGATGACATGATGTAGAGGGATTAACTCATGCAATATGATATAAACCCCATCTTTTTATCCTCGATGGCAATAATACAATACGTGCCTTGCAACCCCTATTGTCACTGGGTAAGGACACCGCAAGATTGAACCCAAAGCTAAGAATTTCTCCCATTGCAAGAAAGATCAATCTAGTAGGCCAAACCAAACTGATAATTCGAAGAGACTTGCAAAGATATCATACATAAAAGAATTCAGAGGAGATTCAAATATTTCTCATAGATAAACTTGATCATAAACCCACAATTCATCGGATCTCGACAAACACACCGCAAAAAGAGTTACATCGAATAGATCTCCACAAGAGAGGGGGAGAACATGGTATTGAGATCCAAAAATAGAGAAGAAGCCATCTAGCTAATAACTATGGACCTGAAGGTCTGTGGTAAACTACTCACAACTCATCGGAGGGGCTATGGTGTTGATGTATAAGCCCTCCGTGGTCGATTCCCCCTCCGGCGGAGCGCCGGCGAAGGCTCCAAGATGTGATCTCGCGGATACAGAAGGTTACAACGGTGGAAATTGTTTTTCTTTGGCTCCCTGGATGTTTTTGGGGTACGTGGGTATATATAGGAGGAAGAAGTAGGTCGGTGGCCGCCCGAGGGGCCCACGAGATAGGGGGCGCGCCCTGTAGGGGTGGGCGCGCCCTCCACCCTTGTGGCCGCCTCGGCTACTTCTAGGCTTGCACTCCAAGTCCTCTGGATCACGTTCATTCCAAAAATCACATCCCCGAATGTTTCATTCCGTTTGGACTCCGTTTGATATTCCTTTTCTTCGAAATACTGAAATAGGCAAAAAAAAAAACAGCAATACGGGCTGGGCCTCCGGTTAGTAGGTTAGTCCCAAAAATGATATAAATGTGTAAAATAAAGCCCATAAACATCCAAAAGGGGTAATATAATAGCATGGAACAATTAAAAATTATAGATACATTGGAGACGTATCAAGCAATCTTTTTTTCTTGGCCTCCCACGCCCTCTCTTGATCCCGACGGACATAGCATCCCCAGACATTGCTGCTGCTGGCTTCTCCTTTCTTGGCCTCCCACGTGGTCTCTTGATTCCCGTTGACGCATCACCTCCAGTTTCTTCAGCAGGCATTGCATCTCCAGCTTCAGCAGGCCTTGCATATCTAGCTTTAGCAGGGCTTGCATCTCGAGCCTTAGCAGGTATTCCTCTCTTCATGACCATGGACACAATATCAGCTGCTGATGGCCTGTGCATTCCTGGATTCTCAAGTGCGACATCAACTGATATATACTGGATTCTCAAGTTCATCTCCAATTTTGACGGTCATTGGTCTGTACACTCTTGGCCTCCCACGCGATCTCTTGACTCCTGTTGATGCAACAGGAGCATGCAGGAGGATCATCCTTTGTTGATCCTCCTTTGTTGGCCTCCTTTCTCGGCCTCCAACGCCCTCTCTTGATACCATCAGTTGACAATTGGAGGGCGTCCCCCGCGTCGCCCTCCCTGGCGGCGGTGGGGGAATCCTAGATCGAGCGCCGCCGCCCATCCCCACCTCGCCGCCACCGGAGGAGCTGCCGATGAAGCCCGCGCCGGCTCCCAGGAGGGTGGCGGCGGGGTGATTCGGCTAGATCCAACTCCCTCCCTCCCCCCCGGCTGCATGATGTGGTGATGGCTCCTCGGCGGCAGTTCCCTGGCGGCGGTCGCGCTCCTCGCCCGTGGTGGTGTTGCCCCGGCTGGGTCCCTTGGAGCCCCGCCCTCCCACTACCACCTCGCACTGGAGCCCCCTTCCTCCCGTGGCCCAGATCGGATCTGGCGTCCCATGGGCTCTCCCTCCTGTCCAACTGCTGCGGCCCCCTCCTGCTGCTCCGGCGCGGCGGTGCGACCTTGCCCACGGTGACCTTCCCCCATCCGCCTCCTGTCTCCCGTGGGCGCAGCTCTCGCTGCTGCTGATTGGGGCGGGTGAGGCCTTTGGGTGAGGTGGCCGGGCAGGCTGGGGCTCGGTCTTGCCTCGGTGCAAGCTACCCTCCGTCCCTGACGGCGCCTCCTCCGAGCTACGACAACGACTTGCGTATGTGTGGTCACAGCGTCCTTTGGCAGGCGGCTGAAGTTTTCACGGTGGTTCTTGGTCTACACTGCTCCAGTCCCGGCGTTCACGGACCTGCGTTCTCCCGTGTCCATGGTATGCCGGTGTCCCCAGGCACGGTCTCTGCCCCAGCCAACAAGTTGTTGCGTCCCCTCCAGCATCTTTGGTTCGCCGGTCCCGGTGGCTACGCCTCCAGCTACACGGAGCTGCGCTCCCTTCCGGCTCCGGATTGCCGGCGGCGCCGGCCGCCACCCTACCACCCGTGTCGGATCTCTGCCCCGTTGTCTCTCCAACCCCATCCACCATGCCATCAGTTGCAAAGCTCCTGTTTTTGTCTGCGACAGGTGCAACTCCACCTTCCTTCCGAGGTAGCGGTCGATGGGCATGTTGACTCAGGCATCTTCGGATCCTGATCTGGTAGATATGGGATTGCTCGGACTCAGGTCAGGCGAAAGCCATGCTTGGCTTGCCGATGCTGGCAGCGGCGACACCCGCGGACGTCGTTTCCCTTCCTGGAGGCGCTGCCATGGCCTTTATCTGCGCCCCTCCTCGAGCATCAGGGAAAACCCTAGGTTCGGCTTGTCGGATCGGATGGCGACGGCGTCACGACGTCGTTCCCCTTCTTGAAGGCGCTATCTTGCTCGCTCGTGGAGTCTCCGGTGTTGGAATTGGAGATGTTTGACGCCGTGCTCTGTTGGTGTGCTTCTCTAGTCTTAGGTTTGGTGGGTTTAGCTATGTGCTTCTTGCTGTTTGGGCTGAGCACCCCTTCTCTCTGCTCCGAGTACCATGCGAATGCTCCTTGTGTATGTCATGTGTTGTATCTTCGGTTGTACTCATTCTTCTATCTATCAATGAAAAGATACGCAAACTTTGCGCATTTGCGAAAAGAATGGAGTTGGAGGATGCTCTGCTGCTGCTGCTGCTTTACTAGTTGACGCAGCTGGAGTTGGAAAATGCTTTGCTTGTGATTGTTGCTCGTCCTTTCTTGGCCTCCCATGCCCTCCCGGTATCTTCCTTGGCATCCCACGACCACTCTTGGTCGATGGGGAGGCAGCATCTCCATTCGCAGAGAGGGTAACCTTATGAGGCTCTACTGCTGCTGCTGCTGCTTCTGCTTCTGATTGTTGCATGCCACCGGTTGACGACGCAGTTGCAGTTGGAGTTGGGGGATGCTTTGCTTGTGATTGTGATTGTTGTTCGTCCTTTCTCGGCCTCCCAAGCCCTCTCAGTATCTTCCTTGGTCTCCCAGTGCCTCGCTTGTGTGGAGTGGAGTGTATTCATCATCATCAACGTCATCCTCGCCACTGCTGCTGTTACTCTGGAATCCATCCAAACCGGGATCAGAATAATTCTGCCGGAGCCGGAGTTGCGTCGTTGCCGGGCCGGCCAAATCATCTCACCGGATTCATGTAAATTGAGATTCTTGGGGAG
This sequence comes from Aegilops longissima, assembly GCA_021605205.1. Taxonomy (NCBI): domain Eukaryota; kingdom Viridiplantae; phylum Streptophyta; class Magnoliopsida; order Poales; family Poaceae; genus Aegilops; species Aegilops longissima. Next base: position 665,337,474 of record CM038676.1, read on the forward strand.
GGGAGTTGCGGTTGTGTCATCCTCCAAATCAAGATCCGACAAATCCTTATTCTTGGGTTTGGAGGGCCGGAGGCGGGGAAGACGTAGCAAGATGCCAAGATCTCGATTTTGACCCGTAGCCGTGGACGACGCCTTTGGAGACGAGGCGGCGGAGGTTGGCTTTGAGGAGCTTGTCATGGGTGGCGGGGAGGCCCGTGAAGCGGCTGAGGATGAAGGCGGCCATGGCGATGTGGCCGGAGGTGCCTCCCAGCTCGGTGAGCACCTGCGTAATCATCTGCGTTCGAGATCCAGCTCCCCATCAGCAGGAAACGAGAGAGGCGAGACTGGAAAGGGAGGTGGGGGAGAGAAGAAGAGCTTGCCTCGGTGTAGGTCGGGTGGGGGCAGTCGCCGGCGGTGGCGGGCGGCGCCGCCGAAGGGGAGGTGGCCACCATTTTCCCCTGCCTCCCAGTCAGGGGGGTGATAATTTTTTTCGGTTGAGGGTCGTGGGGATGATTGATTGATTCGTCACTAGATCATCTCCAACAAACGCCCAAAAACTGCTCCGCGCGCTAAAATATTTCTTTTTTAGGCGCTGGACAGCTTCAACAGACCCTGGAAAACAGTGCGCGCGCTAAAAACTTTTGGGCACGCGCAGAAAAATGCTATCGCGCGCAGCATATTTTGGGCGCCGGCTTGCGCGCGCTTCACAGTTTACACTGCACGCTTTTTGGGCACCCTTTTTTGGGCAGCTGCTAAAGCAATGTTGGTCCGCGCATAATAAAAATGCTACAGTGGCACGCTAAAACTTTTATTGGGCGCGAAATTTTTGTGCCACTGGTTGAGTTGCTTTTATGGACTCGATCTTAGCTTTCCAATTGCCACCATGTCTTTTTCTTCTTGAAGAAAAAACATGCCACTATGCCTTTTTTTCTAGAGAAAAACATGCCTCAACGCGCCGGCATGTCCTCTGGATGGCGGTTACGAGTTCTGACAGACGGGTTTCTTCCCCACTCGATCAACTTGATGTGATGTGATGTTATCTGGAGTTCTAGATCTTCCTCGTGCCAGTGTTTTATCTGCATATTGTAGAATGAAAAGACCATCTTCTACTAAATGAGGGATCACCCCACTAATCTGACTGACTACTTTAACACGTTCAACAAGATTAAGTAGCATTTTGTCATAGTGTGGAACAAAATAAGGGATATGGGTCACCTTGGCGAAGACCCTTTTGAGTCTAGAAGTAGCTACCAACGTCGTTATTGACCTTGAGGGCTACACTAAGACAAACCTCGCACCCACTTGCACCAGTTAACCGAAAACACATTCGTAAAGAGAATGTGTGAAAGAAAGGACCACCTGACTTTATCAAGGGCGTTTTCGAAGTCGATTTAAAAATGACTCCATTCAACTCTTTCCGGTGAAGCTCATCATGTACGGTTTCATAGAGCATGACAAGTATAATTCGCATTCCAACGGCTTTCGTTTGTTCGTTGGTCGTAAATGCAACGATGGCCCGAGCTATAGTTGTGCAACATGGACTATTGTTGTTGGTTGTCCTAACGTGATGTACGTAACGGAGTGTAAGTGGGGATGGACAATGTGCAAGTGATTGAATGGAGCATGTTCATGGCATGAGCAATGGTGGGATGACACTGCGATGGTGTGTGTATGCTCACCGCAGTATCGAAGTGGTTCAACTGGTCAAGAAGGTAAGCTTTATGCATTGTCCTAGGAGACCAATAGTGTTGCTCATGATTAGCTAGGGTTTTGTTCGATGATAAAAATATCCTACACTGGCAAGCCCGTGATTCTATTTTGGGAAACCTCGTGATCGATTAGTTGCGATCATTAAAGCATATCATGAATTCATGATGACCTTATTTTTATTTTAGTAAACACGTTACATCTAATAATATGCATGGATCATCTAGCTAGGTCTAAAAATGGAGTTGAGAAGGGGGAGGCATGCGTCCTCGACCTTCCTTCCTTCCTTCCTTCCTTCACCGGCGTGCTGGGGGGCGGGAGAGAAGAGCGGCTTTCTCTCTCTTATCCAACCTTTTGCAATCGACAATGAGCCTATGGAGATCTCTTGGAAGAATTAATGGGATTTATACATACGATTTGATTTGATGTGGTGTTGTCATCCTAGCAGCTAGCTAGGTAGCCATCTGTATGGATCCTCTGCCGGATATATATCCCTTGACAAGCTTACAGATTGGGTACGTACGGTAAACCAATTGAATGAATTCCACCTACTTGTGAAGAATTGAATTAATAAGGCAATAAGGCATTGCTGGATGGATGGAATATGCATGAATTTGGTGCAGGGACATGCAGTCTTACATCTCCCGGGCGTTCCTCTACTTTGCGCCGGTGAGCAAGAAGGTGTTGATTCTGGTGGACAACCAGCCATGGATGACCGGCAAGCAGTCCAGATCCGCAAGGCTATGGCAGTTCATGATCACAAAGGTACGTGTCTCTGGTAAATGCATGTTTGCCTATTAATTTCTCAAAGCAAGAAATATATGTATATGTATGCTATAAACGGAGAGAAATGAAATTTGAAGCTTAAAAGCTTTAGCTCGCATCCGGCAATTGATGCAGTACAGGATGTCTCCATTTGTGAATTCGAGGAGTGGCACCGACACGGCGGCGACGATGGCGACCACAGACAAAAGAAAAATCACGACGGCGATGCGAAGGTGGCTGGCGGTGGCCAACTCGACCCCGGCGCTGCTCCACGGGTTCCTGGTGTTCGAGGTGTCATGGCGGGACGTGCACGGCATCAACTACTACAACGACCTGCTCACCGACACGTCCCTCGCACTGGAGGCGCGCTACCTCAACAAGTGGGAGTTTTACAGTGCCGAGCAGGCCGCCGGTTGCGCGTCTCAGTGGTTCCTCGGCCGCGCCTCCGAGACGCACTCCCTCCAAGGGTACCTACTCTACTATCACCACTATCATCATCGTCCTCGTCACCATCGCTCCTCCGCGGCATCCGCCGGAGAAGAGGAACACGCTCGCGACGACGTTATGAATACGATGGCAGCCAGCAGCAGCGGCGACGAGAGGTGCACGCCCAGGGCGGCGACGTTGAGGAGGAGGATGAGCTGGCGGAGCAGGGCTAGGAGGAAGAACCTACAGCAGCAGCAATACACCGATCGCGAGCAGGAGGAGGAGGAGGAGGAGGAGGTTCCCATGCATATGCATATGCATATGCATATGCAGCAGTATCGGTACAATGACACCTTGCTCCTGTTCCGGTCTCGGGACGCGGCGCTGCCGTTCAAGCTCCGGCAGATCATCACGTCAGACATCCGGTTGCTGACGCTGCTCGAGTCTGGGCTGCCGTCGTGGGTCATCTTCTTGCAGTCATACCCGGTGTTGTGCCACCTGTACCGGCCATGGATGCGGCCCCTAGCGCGGAGCCTCTACGTGCTCGCCTCCCTCGTCACCGTCATCATCGGCTTCTACGACCTGTACAAGAACGTGCCGCTGCTCAAGTCGGCGGCGGCGCGCATCTGCGGCCCGCTCTTCGAGTGGATCGAGACGTGGGACATGGTGACCCGCATCCAGTACCTGGGCACCATCCTCTTCCTCCGCAACCTGCGCAAGTTCATGCAGGGCCTGCTCACGCTCCTCCAAGCCGCCAGGGCGCTGCTCCGTGTCATGCTCGCTCCATTGGCCGACCTAGGCTTGTGTCAGCTGCTTGCCACACTCGGCGTCCTAGCCTCACACGCGTGGGGCCTGGTGGTGGACCTGGCAGAGGTGGTGTGGGCGCCCTTCGACGTGGTGCTCGACTGCGCCGCCGGGGTGGTGTCGTCCTTGTGGCCGGTGCTCAAGGTGGTGGTGTTGCCGGCGAGGTTTGCGGTGGCGGTCGCGGCGTGCGCCGGGTCCGTGCTGTCCAACAGCTACAACTTCTTCAAGGACATTTGGGAGACTCTGAGCAGCATCTTCATCTTCAAGGACATGTCGGAGGCGCAACAGAGCGCCTTCGACATGACCACGCTCAAGACCTTGTGGAATGACCTCTTCTCGCAGATCTTCCGGGCCATCAGGGGCATCCTCAATGGCATCCTTGTCTTCTTCTACGCCTGCAACAGGCACAGGCTCAGGTACGTAGTACCAACCTAATTCAACTAATTCATTTGATTACATTAATTCCATGAATGAATAATATATATGAACATGCATGTGTGTGTAGCATCTACAATCACGCGCAGACAAGGCTGCGACATATGCTTCGTGTCACTAGATTGGCGCCAAAACAACATGCACCATGCCACTGCAACTCCACCACCAAGCACCCAAACCATGAGGTATATATTAATTATCAGTTTTGCTTATCCTCTATTATCATGGTCATCGTTGGTTTCATTTTTATCTTTCGGTTGACACTGCATGCAATCAAATGTACGTAGGATGCACCCGTTGAATGCGACGTATGCAAGTGATCAATCGTAGGTACGGTACACTCTTGCATCAAGTGAGAGCCACAAGTGGTATCGATCGCTAGATGGGTGTCGTTTGTTTTTTGGATTGGAAGGGCGCCGGTTTGTGTACATAGGATTGTAAAACTTTTCTTCTTCTTTTTCAGATAAGGGTTTGTATCAAGTCAATAGATGTAAAGAAAACATGTTCAATTGATTCCCTCTTCCATCTTAGGATTACTAAGATTGGATACGTGTATGTCGGTTCCATGGAGGCGAGACACGACAAGAGTGGCTGAATCGCAGACTAAGGCATAGCCTAGTGGTGGGAAGGGGTTGATGCCTTCCCACCCACCCAGGTTCAAGGCATGATACTTACAATTTGGGTTTGTTGCATCAATTATATTGTAGGGGGTTCCCTTACAGTTTTTCTATCAAAAAAAAAAAAGAGTGGCTAAATCATATGTAAAATCTAAACCAAAGATGTCATGCATCATTCAGACTTAACTGACGGCCCTCTTAATTCTCATATATACGATTTATATATAATTCAAGAGGCGAGAGACTTTTCATGCATGGCGCAAAAGAGTGGACGAAACAACATATATACCAATGTCATTGAGATACTACCTCATAAACTCAAATTTCAAAATGGGAATTGTAGAAAGAATATGGGATGCAACTCAATTGTATTCCTTGGAGTTGGTCACAATATATACACGAGATGTCTTGTGTGACAAGAAAACTAATCCTATCATATCTCTAGGAGTCAGCTATAGAAGGCTAGAGATTACAGGAATAGTAATACAAATATGTCACGTTCAACATCCCCCAAGTCGAAGCGTCGGCGTCGGCGATGCAAATAATTGCAGCGGTTGGAAGCCCTTTGGTCATAATGTCGGCAAATTGTTGGGTGGTCGGTACATGAAGAACACGAAGCTGACTCAACTGAACCTTCTCGCGGACGAAGTGAACATCAAGTTCAATATGCTTGGTGCGCTTATGCTACACCGGATTGACCGCGAGGTAGGTGGCTGAAAAATTATCACAGAAAACCACCATATTATTCGGGATCGTGACCCTAAGTTCGCCAAGTAGTTGACGTAGCCAACATGTCTCGGCAACAACGTAGGCGACGACACGATACTCGGCCACATCACTCAAGCGGGAGACGGTGGGCTGCCGCTTAGAGGACCATGAGATGAGAGAGTCACCGAAGAAGACACAATATCCCACGTGGACCGTCGTGTGTCAGGACAGCCGGCCCAATCCACATAAGTGCAGGCAAAAAGCTAGGTGGAGGCGGAGGCACGGAGACGAAGACCGAAGGTCGGTGTGCCGCGAATGTACCAGAGAATGCGCTTGACTAGAGACCAGTCAACATCACGAGGCGAGTGCATGTGCAAGCAAACTTGCTGCACGGCAAACTGAATGTCTGGTCTGGTGAGCGTGATGTACTGAAGAGCACCAACAATACTGCGGTAGAGAGCGGCGTCAATGGCAGGCTGTCCAACAGTGGCAGAGAGCTTCGGCTTGGCCTCGGCAGGAGTAGCAGCAGGTTTGCTGTCGGTCATGCCAGCATGATCCAATAGATCAAGAGCATACTGTCCTTAATGAAGAAAAAATCTGGAGGCATCACGCCGCACATTAATGCCGAGGAAGAAGTGCAACATGCCCAAGTCCTTCAGCCGGAACTCAGAACCAAGGCGGTCAATAATGTCGTGAAGTAAATCCGCACGAGAGGCGGTGATGACGATATCATCAACATATAGAAGAAGCATGGCGACATGATCAGCTCGATGAAGCACAAATAGCGACGTGTCGGAGGTGGTGCTGCGAAACCCGAGAGTAGTGAGGAATCCTGCAATGCGTTGATACCACGCACGAGGCGCCTGTTTTAGGCCATAGAGAGACCGTGAGAGCAGGCAAACGCCATCAGGCCAAGTGGGATCAATAAAACCAGCTGGCTGCTGACAAAGAACACGCTCCTAAAGATGACCATAGATGAAGGCATTGTTTGTCAAGCTGATGAACAGACTAGTGTCAAGATGCGGCGAGCTGAAGGACAACACGAATAGTGGCGGGTTTAACAACCGGAGAGAAGGTCTCCGAGAAGTCAACGCCGGCACATTGTGCAAATCCACGAATGACCCAACGAGCCTTGTACCTGTCCAGAGAGCCATCCGGTAGAATTTTATGCTGAAACACCCATTAGTCGGTAATGATGTTGGCACCGGGAGGGCGAGGGACCAACGTCCAGGTCCTATTGGCGACAAGAGCATCATACTCAGCGCGCATGGCCGCGAGCTAGTGCGGGTCGCTCAAAGCAGAGCACACCGAGTGCGGTACAGGAGAGATGGTCGTGACACTGAGGTTGTGGTAGCGGGGGTTCGGCTGATGAATCCCGTCCTTAGCACGCGTCACCATAGAGTGATGAGGTGGCGGAGGCGCGAGCCGAAGCCGTCATCGAGGCGAAGCCACAACCGCGGGTGCAAGCCGCGGAAGAGACCGCAGGCGATGAGGCGACAGTCGAGGCCACCGGTGAGGCTGCAGAGGGCGGCGGCGATGAGACCGCAGTCGAGGCCGCGGGTGAAGCCACAGAAGGCGGTGGCGACAAGACCGCGGACGGAGCCGTGGGTGGCGAAGACAGGTCCGTGGGTGAGACCGCAGACAGTGGCGACGAAGGCACCTGTGGCGCTGCAGGGAGCGATACCGCGACGGAGGAGGTGGCCAAGGGCGATGAGGAGGCTGACACACCTGCGTGGGCTGGTGCTGAGGCTAGCGGGGACGAAGTCGGCTCCTCCTGAGACGGCTGAGTCGACGCCCGTTGCACCATTGCCGGCGAGGAGGATCCGGTTGAGAGAACCGGACAGGCCGCCAAGGGAGCAGGCGGCCGCGACGTAGGTAGTGCAAGGGCGCCACGCGACTGTCGAGGGCCGATCTCCGAAGATGTCGCCGTTGTCGAAGTGACCTGCTCAAAAGGGAAGACAACCTCGTCAAAGTAAACGTTCCTCGAGACGAACACACGACGAGAGACGAGATCATATAAGCGAAAGCCTTTGGTGTTGGGTTGATAGCCAAGAAATACACAAGCGAGAGACCGAGGTGCAAGTTTGTGTGGAGCGGTGGCGGTAATGTTGGGGTAACATAAACAACCAAAGATGTGAAGATCATCATAGGATGGAGGACACTCGAACAAGAGGTGATGAGATGTATAGCTCCATCATGGTTTGCAAGGCCGGATGTTAAGGAGAAGCGTGGCAGTGGCAGGAGCATCTGGCCAGAACCGTGCTGGCATGTGTGCATGAAAAAGCAACGCACGAACACTCTCATTGAGGGTGCGGAGGACACGCTTGGTGCAACCGTTTTGTTGGGATGTATGTGAATATTTGAGAGGAAAGATAGTGCCATGGGTGGATATAAGGTGTCGAATGGCGAGATTATCAAATTCTTTTCCGTTATCCGTTTGAAGGTGAGCAATGATGCCATGAAAGTGGGTGTGGACGTAAGCATAAAATGAGTGAAGGGTGGAGGCGACATCGGATTTATGACGTAGCAGAAAAGTCCAAGTGAAGTGAGAAACATTATCTAAAATCACAAGATAATATGATCAACCCGAATTGCTAGGCACCAGAGATGTCCAAACATCACAATGAATAACATCAAAAGGAAAAGTGGCTATTGATGTAGATGAAGAAAACGACAAGAGAACGTGTTTTCTGATACGACAAGCATGAAAAGTATGAGCCGCTGATTTATTACATGAAAAGGAAAAGGTGGTCAAAATTTTGTGAAGTGTGTCGGCACCGGGATGACCAAGTCGAGCGTGCCAAAGCGAGACATCGGCATGAAGAACAACCGGGCCGCCACTCGTCATAGGACCGCATGGATAGAGATCGTCGGGGAATCACATCGGTGCAGAACCCTCCGGGAGCAAGCATCCTTGACAGAGAAACTAAGAGCGTCAAACTCAACAGTGACAGGATTTTCACGAGTAAGAGTACGAACAGAGCATAAGTTTTTGATTAAGGATGGTGAAACAAGCACATTATTAAGATGAAGATGAAAACGGAAGGGAGGAGGAATCGTGATGAGTGATGGGAAGAAAGGTGCCATCACCGACCACGATGCGAGAATTGAAGGGATAGGGTGAGGCACGGGAGAGGATATCGGGGTTAGAAGCCATGTGAGCGGCGGCGCCGGTGTCCATGTACCAATCGCCACCTCCGCTGTAGTTGCTCGGCGAGGGTGCAGCGTGAAGGGCGGAGAGAAGTGTGGGATCCCAAACGCCGCCGTGTGTCCCGCCATATGCGCCATAGGCTAGAGGGCCACCATAGGGTGCGACACGACCATATGCCGCAGGACCGGGTGCGGGCCGACCAGTAGCGCTTGATGAGAGGCCGGCCGTGCACCGGGGATGCCCCGGGGCAGGGGGGCGAGGGACGGGCATGGAATACACATGCACAACACCCGTCCAGGGGTTGTACCCCGACAACCAGGGCGGAGTAGGGGCGGCCGCGGTGTTTGCGGGCGGGCGCTGCGCCGTGTTGGAGTTATGCCCGCCCCGCGACTTTTCGCTTGCGACCACCAGAGGGGGCAGGCGCGGGTGGCGGGGTCGGAGTCGGAGCACGCGGCGCAGACATGGCTGGAGGCGCACCGGTGTCGGCGGCGAGGCCGACGTGGAGGGCGGCGTGGGTCGCCTGCCGAGCAGAGTGGCAAAGGCGCGTCTCCTCCATGCAAAGATACGTGACCGCCTTGGCGTACGTCGGCGTGTCGAGGGAGATGTTGGCAGCGGACTGGCCGAGGTCGGGGTGGAGGCCCTGAAGGAGGTTGGTGAGGAGGACGGAGTCGTCGATGGTCATGCCGACGTCGCGCAGCTTATCGGCGAGAACCTTCAGCCGCGTGCAGTATTACTCACCATTTTGGGGTCCCGAAGCAATTTCCATAGTTGTTGAACCCCAAGGTGTGCCTACGTGTTGGTCATCAACACTCACAGTTTTGGCCGATTCTGGCCCGTTTCATGGACTATTACTCACTGTTTTATAGTTGCAAAGCGATTTCCATGGTTGTCGAACTCCATGGTGCGCTTACGTGTCGGTCATCAAAAATCACAGTTTGGGCCGATTCTTGCCCGTTTCTTTGACTATTACTCTGTTTTGGGGTCCCGGAGTCATTTCCATGATTGACGAACCCGGGGGTGCGTACGTGTCGATCATCAACACTCACATATTTGGCGATTCTTGTCCGTTTCATGCAATATTACTCAGCGTTTTGGGGACCCGAGCAATTTCCACGGTTTACACACATGCACGCGCACTGAAAATATCTAGCCCAAAAAGGTGGTTCGTGAACTCAAAACAGATCGCAAGATTGAAAAAACAAACTATTTCACACTTATAGCTCAAAATTTTATGGGCCAACAAATCCGTATGGTCTGTAGAAATATGCGCCTTGACCATGGACTTGATACAACATAGTGCTAGGCTCACATTAGGGCAGAATCGGTGAACAGAGAAAAGACAAAACTCACCCTATTGATCGTATTGACCGAGACTATCAACGTGAGTCAGAAAAATCTCCGTTTGAGTAATTTTCATAGGTGTTGGAAAGGTATCGGAGAATTGAGATGATTGGACTTGTAATTCTCCGATCTGGAAGAATTTACACATCCACATACACACGTGCACGCGCACTAAAAATATCTAGCCCAAAAAGGCGGTTCGTGCCCTCAAAACAGATCGCAAGATTGAAAAAACAAACTATTTCGCACTTATAGCTCGAAATTTTATGGGCCAACAAATCCGTATGGTCTGCAGAAATATGCGCCTTAACCATGGACTTGGTACAACATGGTGCTAGGCTCACATTAGGGCAGAATCGGTGAACAGAGAAAAGACAAATCTCACCCTATTGATCGTATTGACCAAGACTATCAACATGAGTCGAGAAAAAGCTCCGTTTGAGTAATTTTCATAGGTGTTGGAAAGGTATCGGAGAATTGAGATGATAGAACTTGTAATTCTCCGAGCTGGAAAATTTACACATCCACATATACACGCGCACGCCGCACTGAAAATATCTAGCCAAAAAAGGCGGTTCGTTCCTCAAAACAGATCGCATGATTGAAAAACAAACTATTTCGCACTAATAGCTCGAAATTTTATGGCGAACAAATCGGTATGGTCTGCAGAAATATGCGCCTTGACCATGGACTTGGTACAACATGGTGCTAGGCTCACATTAGGGCAGAAGCGATCAACAGAGAAAAGAGAAAACTCACCCTATTGATCGTATTGACCGAGACTATCAACATGAGTCAGAAAAAGCTCCGTTTGAGTAATTTTCATAGGTGTTGGAAAGGTATCGGAGAATTGAGATGATAGGACATTTAATTCTTCGATCTGGAAGAATTTACACATCCACATACACACGTGCACGCGCACTGAAAAATATCTAGCCCAAAAAAGGCGGTTCGTGCCCTCAAAAACAGATCGCAAGATTGAAAAAACAAACTATTTCGCACTTATAGCACGAAATTTTATGGGCCAACAAATCCGTATGGTCTGCAGAAATATGTGCCTTGACCATGGACTTGGTACAACATGGTGCTAGGCTCACATTAGGGCGGAATGGGTGAACAGAGAAAAGACAAATCTCACCCTATTGATCGTATTGACCAAGACTATCAACGTGAGTCAGAAAAAGCTCCGTTTGAGTAATTTTCATAGGTGTTGGAAAGGTATCGGAGAATTGAGATGATAGAACTTGTAATTCTCCGATCTGGAAGAATTTACACATCCACATACACACGTGCACGCGCACTGAAAATATCTAGCCAAAAAAAGGTGGTTCGTTCCCTCAAAAACAGATCGCAAGATTGAAAAAATAAACTATTTCACACTTATAGCTCGAAATTTTATGGGCCACCAAATCCGTATGGTCTGCAGAAATATGCGCCTCGACCATGGACTTGGTACAACATGGTGCTAAGCTCACATTAGGGCAGAATAGGTGAACAGAGAAAAGACAAAACTCACCCTATTGATAGTATTGACCGAGACTATCAACGTGAGTAAGAAAAAGCTCCGTTTGAGTAATTTTCATAGGTGTTGGAAAGGTATCGGAGAATTGAGATGATAGGACATGTAATTCTTCGATCTGGAAGAATTTACACATCCACATACACACGTGCACGCGCACTGAAAATATCTAGCCCAAAAAAGGCGGTTCATGCCCTCAAAAACAGATCGCAAGATTGAAAAAACAAACTACTTCGCACTTATAGCTCGAAATTTTATGGGCCAACAAATCCGTATAGTCTGCAGAAATATGTGCCTTGACCATGGACTTGGTACAACATGGTGCTAGGCTCACATTAGGGCAGAATCGGTGAACAGAGAAAAGACAAATCTCACCTTATTGATCGTATTGACCGAGACTATCAACGTGAGTCTTAAAAAATTCTGTTTGAGTAATTTTCATAGGTGTTGCAAAGGTATCGGAGAATTGAGATGATAGGACTTGTAATTCTCCGATCTGGAAGAATTTACACATCCACATACACACGTGCACGTGCACTGAAAATATTTAGCCCAAACAAGGCAGTCCGTGCCCTCAAAAACAGATCGCAAGATTGAAAAAACAAACTATTTCACACTTATAACTCGAAATTTTATGGCCCAACAAATCCGTATGGTCTGCAGAAATATGCGCCTTGACCATGGACTTGGTACAACATGGTGCTAGGCTCAAATCAGGGCAGAATCGGTGAATAGAGAAAAGACAAATCTCACCCTATTGATCGTATTGACCGAGACTATCAACGTTAGTCAGAAAAAGCTCCGTTTGAGTAATTTTCATACATGTTGGAAAGGTATCGGAAAATTGAGATGATAGGACTTCTAATTCTCCGATCTGGAAGAATTTACACATCCACATACACACGTGCACGCGAACTGAAAATATCTAGCCCAAAAAAGGCGGTTCGTGCCCTCAAAAACAGATCGCAAGATTGAAAAAACAAACTATTTCGCACTTATAGCTCGAAATTTTATAGGCCAACAAATCGGTATGGTCTGTAGAAATATGCGCCTTGACCATGGACTTGGTACAACATGGTGCTAGCACAGATTAGGGCAGAATCGGTGAACAGAGAAAAGACAAAACTCACCCTATTGATCGTATTGACCGAGACTATCAACGTGAGTCAGAGAAAGCTCCGTTTGAGTAATTTTCATAGGTGTTGGAAAGGTATCGGAGAATTGAGATGATAGGATTTGTAATTCTCCGATCTGGAAGAATTTACACATCCACATACACACGCCGCAGCGCACTGAAAATATCTAGCCCAAAAAGGCGGTTCGTGCCCTCAAAAACAGATCACCAGATTGAAAAAACAAACTATTTCACACTTATAGCTCGACATTTTATGGGCCAACAAATCCGTATGGTCTGCAGAAATATGCGCCTTGACCATGGACTTGGTATAACATGGTGCTAGACTCACATTAGGGCAGAATAGGTGTACAGAGAAAAGACAAAACTCACCCTATTGATCGTATTGATCGAGACTATCAACGTGAGTCAGAAAAAGCTCCGTTTGAGTAATTTTCATAGGTGTTGGAAAGGTATGGGAGAATTGAGACGATTGGACTTGTAATTCTCCGATCTGGAAGAATTTACACATCCACATACACGTGCACGCCGCACTGAAAATATCTAGCCCAAAAAGGCGGTTCGTGCCCTCAAAAACAGATCGCAAGATTGAAAAAACAAACTATTTCGCACTTATAGCTCGAAATTTTATGGGCCAACAAATCCGTATGGTCTGCAGAAATATGCGCCTTAACCATGGACTTGGTACAACATGGTGCTATGCTCACATTAGGGCAGAATCGGTGAACAGAGAAAAGACAAATCTCACCCTATTGATCGTATTGACCAAGACTATCAACGTGAGTCAGAAAAAGCTCCGTTTGAGTAATTTTCATAGGTGTTGGAAAGGTATCGGAGAATTGAGATGATAGAACTTGTAATTCTCCGAGCTGGAAAATTTACACATCCACATACACACGTGCACGCGCACTGAAAATATCTAGCCAAAAAAAGGCGGTTCGTTCCCTCAAAAACAGATCGCATGATTGAAAAAACAAACTATTTCGCACTAATAGCTCGAAATTTTATGGCGAACAAATCGGTATGGTCTGCAGAAATATGCGCCTTGACCATGGACTTGGTACAACATGGTGCTAGGCTCACATTAGGGCAGAAGCGATGAACAGAGAAAAGAGAAAACTCACCCTATTGATCGTATTGACCGACACTATCAACATGAGTCAGAAAAAGCTCCGTTTGAGTAATTTTCATAGGTGTTGGAAAGGTATTGGAGAATTGAGATGATAGGACATGTAATTCTTCGATCTGGAAGAATTTACACATCAACATACACACGTGCACGCGCACTGAAAAATAGCTACCCAAAAAAGGCGGTTCGTGCCCTCAAAAACAGATCGCAAGATTGAAAAAACAAACTATTTCGCACTTATAGCTCGAAATTTTATGGGCCAACAAATCCGTATGGTCTGCAGAAATATGTGCCTTGACCATGGACTTGGTACAACATGGTGCTAGGCTCACATTAGGGCGGAATCGGTGAACAGAGAAAAGACAAATCTCACCCTATTGATCGTATTGACCAAGACTATCAACGTGAGTCAGAAAAAGCTCCGTTTGAGTAATTTTCATAGGTGTTGGAAAGGTATCGGAGAATTGAGATGATAGAACTTGTAATTCTCCGTTCTGGAAGAATTTACACATCCACATACACACGTGCACGCGCACTGAAAATATCTAGCCAAAAAAAGGCGGTTCGTTCCCTCAAAAACAGATCGCAAGATTGAAAAAATAAACTATTTCACACTTATAGCTCGAAATTTTATGGGCCACCAAATCCGTATGGTCTGCAGAAATATGCGCCTTGACCATGGACTTGGTACAACATGGTGCTAAGCTCACATTAGGGCAGAATAGGTGAACAGAGAAAAGACAAAACTTACCCTATTGATAGTATTGACCGAGACTATCAACGTGAGTAAGAAAAAGCTCCGTTTGAGTAATTTTCATAGGTGTTGGAAAGGTATCGGAGAATTGAGATGATAGGACATGTAATTCTTCGATCTGGAAGAATTTGCACATCCACATACACATGTGCACGCGCACTGAAAATATCTAGCCAAAAAAAGGCGGTTCGTTCCCTCAAAAACAAATCGCAAGATTGAAAAAACAAACTATTTCGCATTAATAGCTCGAAATTTTATGGCCAACAAATCCGTATGGTCTGCAGAAATATGCGCCTTGACCATGGACTTGGTACAACATGGTGCTAGGCTCACATTAGGGCAGAAGCGATGAACAGAGAAAAGATAAAACTCACCCTATTGATCGTTTTGACCGAGACTATCAACATGAGTCAGAAAAAGCTCCGTTTGAGTAATTTTCATAGGTGTTGGAAAGGTATCGCAGAATTGAGATGATAGGATTTGTAATTCTCCGATGTGGAAGAATTTACACATCCACATACACACACGTGCACGCGCACTGAAAATATCTAGCCCAAAAAAGGCGGTTCGTGCCCTCAAAAACAGATCACCAGATTGAAAAAACAAACTATTTCACACTTATAGCTCGAAATTTTATGGGCCAACAAATCCGTATGGTCTGCAGAAATATGCGCCTTGACCATGGACTTGGTATAACATGGTGCTAGGCTCACATTAGGGCAGAATAGGTGAACAGAGAAAAGACAAAACTCGCCCTATTGATCGTATTGACCGAGACTATCAACGTGAGTCAGAAAAAGCTCCGTTTGAGTAATTTTCATAGGTGTTGGAAAGGTATCGGAGAATTGAGATGATTGGACTTGTAATTCTCCGATCTGGAAGAATTTACACATCCACATACACACGTGCACGCGCACTGAAAATATCTAGCCCAAAAAAGGCGGTTCGTGCCCTCAAAAACAGATCGCAAGATTGAAATAACAAACTATTTCGCACTTATAGCTCGAAATTTTATGGGCCAACAAATCCGTATGGTCTGCAGAAATTTGCGCCTTGACCATGGACTTGGTACAACATGGTGCTAGGCTCACATTAGGGCGGAATCGGTGAACAGAGAAAAGACAAATCTCACCCTATTGATCGTATTGACCAAGACTATCAACGTGAGTCAGAGAAAGCTCCGTTTGAGTAATTTTCATAGGTGTTGGAAAGGTATCGGAGAATTGAGATGATAGGACATGTAATTCTTCGATCTGGAAGAATTTACACATCCACATACACACGTGCACGCGCACTGAAAATATCTAGCCCAAAAAAGGCGGTTCGTGCCCTCAAAAACAGATCGCAAGATTGAAAAAACAAACTATTTCGCACTTATAGCTCGGAATTTTATGGGCCAACAAATCCGTATGGTCTGCAGAAATATGTGCCTTGACCATGGACTTGGTACAACATGGTGCTAGGCTCACATTAGGGAAGAATCGGTGAACAGAGAAAAGACAAATCTCACCCTATTGATCGTATTGACCGAGACTATCAACGTCAGTCAGAAAAAGCTCAGTTTGAGTAATTTTCATACATGTTGGAATGGTATCGGAGAATTGAGATGACAGGACTTATAATTCTCCGATCTGGAAGAATTTACACATCCACATACACATGTGCACGCGAACTGAAAATATCGAGCCAAAAAAAGGCGGTTCGTTCCCTCAAAAACAGATCGCAAGATTTAAAAAACAAACTATTTCGCACTAATAGCTCGAAATTTTATGGGCCAACAAACTCGTATGGTCTGCAGAAATATTTGCCTTGACCATGGACTTGGTACAACATGGTGCAAGGCTCACATTAGGGCAGAATCGGTGAACAGAGAAAAGACAAATCTCACCCTATTGATCGTATTGACCAAGACTATCAACGTGAGTCAGAAAAAGCTCCGTTTGAGTAATTTTCATAGGTGTTGGAAAGGTATCGGAGAATTGAGATGATAGAACTTGCAATTCTCCGATCTGGAAGAATTTACACATCCACATACACACGTGCACGCGCACTAAAAATATCGAGCCAAAAAAAGGCGGTTCGTTCCCTCAAAAACAGATCGCAAGATTGAAAAAACAAACTATTTCGCACTAATAGCTCGAAATTTTATGGCCAACAAATCCGTATGGTCTGCAGAAATATGCGCCTTGACCATGGACTTGGTACAACATGGTGCTAGGCTCACATTAGGGCAGAATAGGTGAACAGAGAAAAGACAAATCTCACCCTATTGATCGTATTGACCGAGACTATACACGTGAGTCAGAAAAAGCTCCGTTTGAGTAATTTTCATAGGTGTTGGAAAGGTATCGGAGAATTGAGATGATAGGACTTGTAATTCTCCGATCTGGAAGAATTTACACATCCACATACACACGTGCACGTGCACTGAAAATATCTAGCCCAAACAAGGCAGTCCGTGCCCTCAAAAACAGATCGCAAGATTGAAAAAACAAACTATTTCGCACTTATAACTCGAAATTTTATGGCCCAACAAATCCGTATGGTCTGCAGAAATATGCGCCTTGACCATGGACTAGGTACAACATGGTGCTAGGCTCAAATTAGGGCAGAATCGGTGAATAGAGAAAAGACAAATCTCACCCTATTGATCGTATTGACCGAGACTATCAACGTTAGTCTGAAAAAGCTCCGTTTGAGTAATTTTCATACATGTTGAAAAGGTATCGGAGAATTGAGATGATAGGACTTCTAATTCTCCGATCTGGAAGAATTTACACATCCACATACACACGTGCATGCGAACTGAAAATATCTAGCCCAAAAAAGACGGTTCGTGCCCTCAAAAACAGATCGCAAGATTGAAAAAACAAACTATTTCACACTTATAGCTCGAAATTTTATAGGCCAACAAATCGGTATGGTCTGTAGAAATATGCGCCTTGACCATGGACTTGGTACAACATGGTGCTAGGCACAGATTAGGGCAGAATCGGTGAACAGAGAAAAGACAAAACTCACCCTATTGATCGTATTGACCGAGACTATCAACGTGAGTCAGAGAAAGCTCCGTTTGAGTAATTTTCATAGGTGTTGGAAAGATATCGGAGAATTGAGATGATAGGATTTGTAATTCTCCGATTTGGAAGAATTTACACATCCACATACACACGTGCACGCGCACTGAAAATATCTAGCCCAAAAAAGGCGGTTCGTGCCCTCAAAAACAGATCACCAGATTGAAAAACAAACTATTTCACACTTATAGCTCGAAATTTTATGGGCCAACAAATCCGTATGGTCTGCAGAAATATGCGCCTTGACCATGGACTTGGTATAACATGGTGCTAGGCTCACATTAGGGCAGAATAGGTGAACAGAGAAAAGACAAAACTCACCCTATTGATCGTATTGACCGAGACTATCAACGTGAGTCAGAAAAAGCTCCGTTTGAGTAATTTTCATAGGTGTTGGATAGGTATCGGAGAATTGAGATGATTGGACTTGTAATTCTCCGATCTGGAAGAATTTACACATCCACATACACACGTGCACGCGCACTGAAAATATCTAGCCCAAAAAAGGCGGTTCGTGCCCTCAAAAACAGATCGCAAGATTGAAATAACAAACTATTTCGCACTTATAGCTCGAAATTTTACGGCCCAACAAATCCGTATGGTCTGTAGAAATATGCGCCTTGACCATGGACTTGGTACAACATGGTGCTAGGCTCACATTAGGGCAGAATCGATGAACAGAGAAAAGACAAAACTCACCCTATTGATCGTATTGACCGAGACTATCAACGTGAGTCAGAGAAAGCTCCGTTTGAGTAATTTTCATAGGTGTTGGAAAGATATCGGAGAATTGAGATGATAGGATTTGTAATTCTCCGATTTGGAAGAATTTACACATCCACATACACACGTGCACGCGCACTAAAAATATCTAGCCCAAAAAAGGCGGTTCGTGCCCTCAAAAACAGATCACCAGATTGAAAAAACAAACTATTTCACACTTATAGCTCGAAATTTTATGGGCCAACAAATCCGTATGGTCTGCAGAAATATGAGCCTTGACCATGGACTTGGTATAACATGGTGCTAGGCTCACATTAGGGCAGAATAGGTGAACAGAGAAAAGACAAAACTCACCCTATTGATCGTATTGACCGAGACTATCAACGTGAGTCAGAAAAAGCTCCGTTTGAGTAATTTTCATAGGTGTTGGATAGGTATCGGAGAATTGAGATGATTGGACTTGTAATTCTCTGATCTGGAAGAATTTACACATCCACATACACACGTGCACGCGCACTGAAAATATCTAGCCCAAAAAAGGCGGTTCGTGCCCTCAAAAACAGATCGCAAGATTGAAATAACAAACTATTTCGCACTTATAGCTCGAAATTTTACGGCCCAACAAATCCGTATGGTTTGCAGAAATATGCGCCTTGACCATGGACTTGGTACAACATGGTGCTAGGCTCACATTAGGGTAGAATCGGTGAATAGAGAAAAGACAAATCTCACCCTATTGATCGTATTGACCGAGACTATCAACGTTAGTCAAAAAAAGCTCCGTTTGAGTAATTTTCATACATGTTGGAAAGGTATCGGAGAATTGAGATGATAGGACTTCTAATTCTCCGATCTGGAAGAATTTACACATCCACATACACACGTGCACGCGAACTGAAAATATCTAGCCCAAAAAAGGCGGTTCGTGCCCTCAAAAACAGATCGCAAGATTGAAAAAACAAACTATTTCGCACTTATAGCTCGAAATTTTATAGGCCAACAAATCGGTATGGTCTGCGGAAATATGCGCCTTGACCATGGACTTGGTACAACATGGTGCTAGGCTCAGATTAGGGCAGAATCGGTGAACAGAGAAAAGACAAAACTCACCCTATTGATCGTATTGACCGAGACTATCAACGTGAGTTAGAGAAAGCTCCGTTTGAGTAATTTTCATAGGTGTTGGAAAGGTATCGGAGAATTGAGATGATAGGATTTGTAATTCTACGATCTGGAAGAATTTACGCATCCACATACACACGTGCACGCGCACTGAAAATATCTAGCCCAAAAAAGGCGGTTCGTGC